>JAKSZP010018390.1:0-438380 GCA_022478985.1 Massospora cicadina
GTCACAATTGGGGATAGATGCAGACTGTGTGTTGGACCAAAGATACTGTCAACAGGGTATCTCAGCGAAGATCAGGGGGACAAGAGCAAGGGAACAAATCCCTATGAGTATGACATTATGAGTTTTTAATTGGGAATACTGGCTGAGTGTTGGTCCAAAATATAATTTATACTCAACTATGGATAATAGTCTCCATACTATTATAGATTAATAATTCATTATACTATACAATGCAATGAGGTGCATGAGGAAACTGAACCTGTGCAGTAAAAAGGTTACTAGGGTTGCTTGCTGATAACAACCAAAGTAAATTTTTACATGAGGCGAGTGGACACATCTGCTCACTTACAACCCCAATCTGAGCTGTAGCCTGCAGCAGGGACGTTAGACGCCAGGTGGTCCAATTCTACCAACGTGCACAAAATGACTGCTGAGGCAGCCCTCAAGTGATGGGAGGAGAGGTGGCAAGCCTGGCAGATTGTGTTTGCTCTAAAGGTTGACCAGGTGGAAATTGGTCTACACATAATGGTACAACAAATTCTGGAGCTGAGGACACAGTTTCACCCACTAGGAAAATTTTGGTGATGCAATATTGGATGGGTGAAGTTTGCACCACTTCAGTGCCTGGGCCGCTGGATAGGACAAATGGAAGGAAACTGACACCATCCTGTGGTTGGAGAAATCGATTTTTGTCAGGGTGAAGTGGGAAATTTGGGGTTGAAATTTCAACGGTGTTAGAATAAGGTCAATGTGGGACATGGACCTTAGCTGGCTGTTGTGCATGTGGGGTGAGACATGTTATTGAGTAGTGGAGCATGATGTGGCAGAGTATCAAACAACCCTAGGGTGGCTTTGAGAATGCAAAGTTTAATGTGCCCCTGTGGGGGTGTAGGTGATGAGGGCCAGCGTTCTGTGGTTGTGTTCATCCAGCAATTCATGTCACCAACAACAAATTGGTCAGGGGGTAGTGGAAGGGAATTGACTGCTGAGAAAAATTATCAACAATTTTGTGCACAGGTTGGGGCATAAATGTTAATGACAGCATGCACTTTGTCATCCCACAAAAAGGTGACTACAAGGATGCAGCCATCAAGGTACAAATTTGACAAAATAAATTTAAAACTTTAGTTCACTTGAACAAGCACCCCACAGTGCGTAGACCAAAAGGAAAGGGAAGGGAGGAGCATGGTTTTCCATGCTTCCTCTGCACCGCGCAGACAGTGGGTTTCCTGAATGGCCAGGATGTCCACAGGTAAATTATTTTTAAAAAACTCAGTTTTCTAGCCTGAGATGGTGAGGCCTTGAGTCCAGCGATGTTCAACATCCCTAAAGTAAAGGCTCCACCCATCACACCTTAGGTGTAAGAGGAAGGGCACCCATGCCCTTCAGCCTTCTCATTCTCAGCACATCGCTGCTTGGCAGCGTGGGTATTCTGTGCAACTGAGTATGGTTTGGTATGGGAAACTTTAGCTGTGAGGTTTGCATTGGCTTTTGCCTTCTGCTTTTTCCCCACTGTGGATAAGTTTTTGGCATTGTGTGCATTTGCGGTGTACCATTTCATAAAGTTGGAATCTTAGTAGGAATATTGTTGGGCACATTGGTTCCAATCAATGCTTGGTAGCATTGGTCATGTAAAACTGGCTCATCCATCAGGTTTTCAGCTTGGGTGGCCCAATCAGCTTGGGCATCCCAATCTGATTGGTGGAGGGATTTGCAAGCTGCTTCCACCACAAAAGTCTCAATGTCCTCTTGGAGCTGCGCTGGCAGGATTTCAGATGCAGTCTTGGCCGCCTCCTTGGCTGCCACCTTGTGGGCCTGCTTGGCCTTCTTATGCTCCTGTGGGGACACAGGTTTTATTTAAATGTAGCAACCTTGCGCTCCCCACGGGAAGGCTGCATTGGTGCCCATTGCTAGTTCATAGTGGGCATCTACACCACACATTGCATCTGAGATAATCTCAGTTTGAGTAATGCCCTCCTTGGTGGGGCAGTTATGGGCCTTGTAGCCAAAAGTGTGACAGAAAGTGCAGATAGGAGGCACGCTATCCACGGTGACCCTGAATGGATGGGAGTCTTGCCCATTGATATCAATAAAAGCAGTATGAGGGATTTGGGTCAAATTCTCTGCTATCCCCGCGGATGGGGTGAGAACAGCAAATGCTTTGCCTGTGCACAGGTCTGGCATGAGCATAAAGCACTGCATCTAAAAGGATTGGATTTCCCCATATTTTGCAAGCCCAGCTTTCAGGTGGTGCTCCAGCATGGTGCACTTGAACATAGTAGGTAGGTGGTCAAAAGTTATAAAAAATGGTTTGATTTTGTCCAGCAGGTGCATTTATTTTTGACTATCTGTTGACTGTCTGGGAGGTCCACTACTACACATACTTTTGTGGCTTTGTCTGCCACATCTTTAGTTTTGAATCCAAGATCCAGCCAACTATGAGGTATGGAATGTGGTGCAACATACATCATGTTTGAAAAATGTGTGTACATCTCCACAAATCTTCTCCCAAAGTGCCATTTGTTGAATATCCAGGAACAAATGCACTCCATGTTCCACCAATGAAAGTGGTTGGGAGTGCAGAATATTGATAAACTAGTTGCAGTACACTTGCCAGGCCAGAATTTCTGGAGAAATGGTAACCACCAGTTTTTTATTACTAATTCTATCTATTTCACCAGATTCACCAGGGCATTTACAAAATTTGATTGATGTGGGGCCCACACCTGTGCCCTTAACTTTACTCCCCCAAATGCTCCCTGACATTGGGAACAAACTAATCTCCTCAATGAGATTATCAACCTTTACCTAGACTTGATTTGAATTTGTTGCAAAAGTGTTTGCAACAAGAGAGAAAAGTTTATTTTTTGTATATCTATTTATAAGATATTATATATAATATATACATTTACATACAATGATTTTTAATTTTATATAGAAATAGTGATTTAAAAAATATAGAGATAGTGTTTTTTAAAATATGAAGAAAAATAGAATCAACTTTTAAAAATGACTAAAAATTGTTAAAAAAGATCTGACCTCAAAAGGTGCACTTAAAAATGTGATATAAATGATAGTAGTATGAATAATCAATGGGGGTGGAAGGCGAGTCGGTAAGGGCGTACGGCTACCAACCTGAAGGTTGCGGGTTCGATTCCCGCCCTTAGCACATCGATCGGGGTGCCAGCCAAAGGAAGCTATTGGCGGTTAGTAGGTCTAATAACACGAAAACCTTACCCATGACGTAACCAGAAAAATTTGAGTCCCGATCCGGAGGTGGAAAAACTTTCTTCAACAGAGTTGACCCTGTTCAGGTTTCATGTCGTTTCTTTCTTTCGGTAATGCCTGTCCCCTGGTCGGCTTGCCTCGGTTAAATAAAAAGTATGAATAATCAATAAAATTCTTTTTAAAGTCAGCACCATATTAAAACTGGCTTATAGAATTATGATATCAAATGCAAATTAGAGTTTATATTGGTTTGAGACCAAGTGTAAGCTATAAGCAGCTAAGAATATACAGTGCTGAGTATAATTACTAAATAAAACACTAACATTGACTGACAGACAACGCACAGCCTAAACTGATGGGTTTAGAAGCATAGAATTTTGTACTGGAGTTTTCTTATATAATATAGCTGAGCACTAAGAAAGGATATCTAAAAAATTATGTAACAAGTGATAATTCTGTATGTTTTTAATGGTAATTGTATATTGGTATGCAGAGCAGTTTAATATTTTGTTGACCAATAAAAAGGATATAAAATTACCCACAAATTATAAGCAACTAAATCAATTACTTAAACTCCACTGATAAGATTAAAGTGTGGTAATACTGTGTTTGTTTATTTAGTGCTTTTTTCAATATTATTAATGTATAAACTATTATTGTATTTTTAAGTAAGTTATATACTACTTTAAAAATAAACCTAGATATCATATTTAATAAAGATTTCATAGTATTAATTATCTTAAAGATTATACCCCAGCTTAAACTGCATAAAACTGCAGAATTAAACCTTAGCATAAAGGTAAGTGTGGGATCTGCTGACAGATGCCACAAATATTTTGTTTAAAGTCAGAATTTTACTTTTTAATAAAAGTAATAAATAACGCTTTGTTAAAGTTTTTTTTATATTTTTTATTGTTTCAGCAGGGCAAACCCAAGAAAGGTCCTTTCCTCGATACTAGTATTTCCTATTTAAACTAGTTCAAATTTTGAGACCATGGGTTTTTGAGGCTAAAATATATAAAGCTGAGTCATCCAAATTAGGGAATATAAGTTTTTGGCCTATCAGATTGAAGATAAAATTTTTGAGGCAAAACTGACCCATGTGGTAATGATTTGATGAATTGTATCCAATCACCAGCAAGTAAAATCTTCTCACCTCGGCAGTGGTCAGACTCATATGATAATGATTGGTTAATTTGTACCCTATCATTGTTGAGTAAAATCTTTGCACCTCAGAGGTGGTCAGATTTGTATGGTAATGATTGGTTAATTTTTACCCTATCATCATCGAGTAAAATCTTCTCACCTCAGA
This sequence comes from Massospora cicadina, assembly GCA_022478985.1. Lineage (NCBI taxonomy): Eukaryota > Fungi > Entomophthoromycota > Entomophthoromycetes > Entomophthorales > Entomophthoraceae > Massospora > Massospora cicadina. Next base: position 4,541 of record JAKSZP010018390.1, read on the forward strand.
GGTGGTCAGATTCATATGGTAATGAACACCTCAAATTTAGCTGAGAATTTAGAGAATTCCTATTATCAGTTCTTACCTTATTATGCCAATTTTGGTTATAATCCATATTTTTCCAATAGTTAGGATTTCACTGAGAATCTGCCAAGGTCTTTTTGCCATTGGTACTCCTATCATTGATAACCACAATATTATTTGAAGATTGGGCAGGAGATAGGCCAATCATGGTAGCAGACTTGGGAGCACTCATACCTCCAACATTCTTTCTCTTAAGTTGAGAAGGTGAATGTCTAACAGTAAGTGCTTTAATAGTTTTTGGTTATTTTTTAAATCATTCACATAATAGTTATTTATATTATCCCACTTAAATTAAAGAATTATTATTTCAATGTAAAGTTATGTACTTTGATAGTTTTTGGGTTTTAGAAAAGATAATTACTAAATATCTGTTTTTAATTAGTTTAACAAAAAAAGAAGATTTTAATTAAAAGTCTTAATAGATATTTGATTCTAGTATGACTCCTTAAATTTTAAGTGTGTTATTGAGGTCATTTTAAGGTAAACTCTTAATGGCTTTTCTTATTTTTACTACCTTTAGCTAGTAATTCATTAAAGCTATAAGAAGTTTTTTTCAGTATGATCATATGAGATTTGATTTGTTCATCACTTTTTTTCAAGAAAACTTTTTTTGATGGTTATATATATTTTTCACTCAAAGTTTGTTTGCATTATTATCATCTGTTATCATCTGAAAAAGGTTATAATATCTTCTAAGATGAGTTTAGCTTATTACTTTTTAACATTAGTAGTGCTCAATAAGTTTTGCTTTTTACTTGGTAATATTTTTAGTAATATTGTTGATTTTTATCTCAGCATAAACCATCATAATTGTCTGTTTACTAATATTATCAGGTAAGATTTAATATTTTAATTTCTCTTTAATAAAGTAGTAATTTTATTATTTTGATTTCAGCATCAATTTGAAATAGTTGTAAACATCCTTTTAGGATGATTTTTGTTTCTTGATTGGTAATGTTTAAATGATATTAATGATTTTTATTTAAGCATAAACTATTGTAATTTTCTTTGTTTTACTTTTATCAGGGTAAGTTCTAATATTTTTTCTTATCTTAATAAAATTAGTAGTTTTGTAGATTTTAATTTCACTATAAACTTTTATCATTCTAGACAATTGCTAATATCATTTTCAATGTAAGCTTTGATTTTTCTACTTGATCTACTATATATAAAATAAATGATTGTTTGTTTGTTTGCAAGGTATGCATTCCTATACCATTTATCCAGATGTGATGAAACCTTAGTGAGTTGTTGTGCACATGCCCACAAAGATTTCTAGATTTTTTAAACTATTTTTTATAATAATATAAAAAATTTATATATAACAATTGAAATTTTTAAAAAAATTTATAGGTAATAATTATATTGTTACAACTGAGCAGCTTAATATTTAGCTGAAGAGATATTTAAATAGTTTTTCCAAGTGGTTGGTGGTCATTTAGCTAATTATTAAGCTCAATAGTTTAAGTAAGCAATCAGTTATTGGTTGGTTTGATAAGTTAATTGGTTCTGGTAAGTTATTGGTAGTTATTGGGTGTTTTGATAAGTTTAGTTTGATTTATTAAGCAGTTGTGATTGGTTGAGTTGGTATGTTAAATAGTTTAATCTAAGTGTTTTAGTGGATTTTCTATATAGGGATAGCTAAAACTGATATTGCAAGTGATAGTTAAAACTAAAACTAAATGATGAGCCAATGTCGTTATTAAATTTATTTAAAAATTATCATGTATCTGCATTTACTTTGGATTTGCTTTGGACAATAAGATGTTAAGTTCTGCAATTTTGAGTATTTTTCAATTGAGATCAATAAAAGCGCTTTTTTTAAAATATATTAGCTTGACTAAGTGTATGTTCATTTTGAAAAAAATACTTTAATGTATTTTCTTATTATAACTTTAAAATACCTGTTTAAGTTGTTTACCCTATATCATAAAATATCTGTGCCAAGTTAGGTTGAAATTGGTTCATTAATTTAAAATATGATAGGTCACATATATATAGTGATTTTTTAATATAGAGATGTTTTGATTAGAAGTTTGGTGGTATTTGATTTATCTGATAGGTTTAATTAAAATTCTTTGAATGGTTGGTGCTTTTTGTTCAATCCAATAGATCTAAAGGTTTTAAGTAAGAGGTTGGTGGTTTTTATTTAATAAATAAAAATTGGATTTATTCAATTGTTGAATTTTAGTTGATTTGATAAAGTTTAATTTTATTTGGCCGAGTAGTTGGTGAAATATTGTTGTTTCTTACATTCAATTGGTTTTAGCCAAGTGGTTGATGGGTTTTGGTTGATCCAATAGGTTCTTTGGCTTTGTCAAGTAGTTTGATGGTATTAGAGTATTTGATAAATTCATTTGGGTTTGGCTAAGTGATTGGTGGTTTTTAATTGATTTGATAGGTTCAACTGTATTGGGTAAGCGGTTGGTGATTAATCAGTTTGATAGTTCAATGGTAATGAGTAAGCAAGTTTATGATATCTATAATATAGAACCTAAATTAATCAGTTCAAATCGGCTGATAATAAATAGACCCGAGCAACGCTGGGTAACTCGCTAGTCTATATAAAAGCAAATGTGTATGTGTGCGTTTGTGTGCGCGATGCCCAGCCAAAACTAGAGCATGTATAGCTCTGAAAATTTGGCTATAGGTGGACGGGAGGGGGTCCGTGTGCACCTCGAAGCAGGATTTTTAATTTTCATTGTAAAATAAAAAGTTTTATATGTAACAAGTGAAAATTTTGTATGTTTTTATTGGAAATGGGATATTGTTACGGCTGAGAAGTTTGATATTCAGTTGATTCGTTAGTTTAAATGGTTTTGGTAAGTGGTTGGTGATTTTGGGTTGATTAATAAGCTTAACGGTTTTAATAAAGCATTTAGTGATTGGTTGAAAGATAAGTTAATTGGTTTTGATAAGTGGTTGGTGGTTTTGGTTTCGATTTTAAGTTTAGTTTTGCGAGGCGTTTGGTGATTGGTTGATTTGGTATATTCAATGGTTTTAGCTAAGCGGTTTGGTGGTTTATCAATATGGATTATCTGATAAAGTTTAAACACCATAGCAAAGCACAGGAATCTTGATGTTAGTTTTATATAATCTTAAAAAACCTGCCTAATTTGGCTCACCTAATTAATAATATACTTTTGGAAAGTTAAGTAGAAGTTGATTTAGTAGTTTGGAAGATATATCACATACACAATGATTTTAAAAATATAGAATGATGTTTTGGGTAGCAGTTTGGTGTTATTTGATTGACTCGATAGGTTTATTTTGTTTGGCTGAGTGGTTGATGGCTTTTGGTCGAATCGATAGGACACAATTTAGCTTTGAGGGGTGATTAGTTATTGGTTGATTTGATAAGTTCAGTTAAGTTTAGCTGAGTGGTTGGTGGTTTTTGGTTGATTCGATTGAGCAATAAAATTTGGCTGAGAGGTTATTGTTTATGTGTAGTATAAAATCTAAGTTAAATTTGTATATCTGAAATTCTATAGATACCGTAGCGAAGCACGGGTAACTCCGCTAGTTACAAATATGTTTATTCGAAGTGGATTGACCTAGGGACAAATTAGCCACTCCAATAAAGGGGATCTCGAATGGGAAAGAAAGGAGAGTAATAATTAGAAAAACCTTCATGCACAGAATTCTGATAGGCCAGCTACTCTACTGAACGCGTTGCCATTCGCTATTTTGATTCAGGAGGCGATACACCAGTCATCTACTACCCGTTCTCTCATTGGGATTAAACCTGGGAGGCAATAGTATTGGGCTTACGCTCTACCTTTGAAAATCCTCTGGTGATTAGATATAGGGATTAAATATAGCAATAGTCTAAATTAAATAAATTTCTTTAGTTAATCTTTAATCTTCTTATTGAACTTTTTTATCATAGTATCTTGCTTTTCACCCTATTCCAGTTGAATTCATCTACATGTTAAACTTATATTTGGTCTTGGCTGGGGTTTTTCTTCTAATTCTAGCCAAGCATCTGGATTTATTCCCTACCTGGTTTAAGCCTCGAGACTTTATAGATTTAGACACAATTCAAGGCTTATTTAAAAGTCGAAATGTCTTTAAAAGACTTGAACTTATAAGAGGTAATTTTATGCCAATAACAACCCATATTCTCAAGTTTCAGAGCTATGGTTTCTATTTTAAGATAGAGTATGACAAAAAGAATTAATTTGTATGAATTAAAATCTGCAAAATACCAAAATATCATCTTCGTTTTTCTTTTTAAAAGATTAGTGCAGATATTGGCAAATTTTTGGTGCTATTTTGCTTTTACCTCGCTTTCTCGAACTCAGTTAGACTATATGTATTTTTACAAATTGATTTTTCTTTGTGTTGATTATACTTACTTTGCTTAACTTTTTTTTTTTTTCTTGCTATCAAATTTTTATGGTTGCGGCTTAGAGCTTGACGGGGATTTTATTACTAGTTGCTCGATATTTCAAAAAATTCGAAATAAAAAGCTCCGTGTCGTTTTTTCCGGTCACCGTTTGGGCAATAAAGTTCCTCTCTTAGTGTTCATCCATGGGCTCGGAGGCCAGGTATATTCCCATTCAATTTCATGGATAAAATTTTACAAACGATATAAGGTCTCTCAATGGCGTTTTCAAATAGAGCACTTTTCCAGCAATTACAACATCCTAGCGGTTGATTTACTTGGACACGGAGTTAGTGGTGTTTCGAACAGGTACCAGATGTCTGACTCTCGAGTCATTATATAGTCAGAAAAATCTCTCTTATGCGGTTTTTAGAGCTGAAGATTATTTGCTAGACTCTATAGTCCAAGATTTGATCGAAATTCTTAGAGTTTATGAGAACCATCATTTTGGCCACATAATTCTTATTGCACACTCCTTTGGTACGATGGTTGCCGTTAAGCTTGCTGAGGAATTACCTCAACTGATTTCGGGCTTAGGTTTGTTGGCACCGATTAGCTCACTGTCAACAACTAAAAAATGGATTACAAAGATTCCCACTTGGTTGTTTAATATTGTTGATGGTTTGATCGATTGGGTGGGATTCATTCAACCTCAGTTACCCGAGTAGTTCATTCCTCAGCGAATGATGAGATCCGCCAACGTCAGCTTAGATGGAACAGTTTAAGCCGTTCATTAACTGTCCAGCTTATGCTTTCTTCAGACTCGGCCCTACAGATTGACTCATACAATAGACTTGAAAGCACTCATCTACTCTTGATTGCTGGAGAAAATGATACCATTTCGCCACCACAACTTCCCCATAAAATCTGCCGATGGGATTACCCCATATCCGCATCCCTTCAAAATCGATTGCGTCAAAATCTCTCGCTTGGATTTTTGAAATAGTTGAAGGCTCTGGTCATAATCCTATGATTGAAAAACCTCAAAGGGTAAATTCAATCTTGGAGGGTTTTATTTCCAAGGTGTGTGATGAGTCTTTTATTTGACCTTAAATTATTCGAAAGTCTACAACAAAGCCAATGCTGGCAAGATAAAATAATGATCTTAAGGCTCGATAACATACTTGATATATTGTATGGTTCCACGGACCTTTTGTTAACGTGGTTTTTACAAAAGCTCCGTAAATTATTTTTCTTTAATTAGAAAGACTAACAGTTATTTATTTATGCTTTTGAATAAACTAAGCTTCAATCCATAATAGCATATAAACTTGTTCTGATAATTATCGCTAAACCTGTTTTTAAGATTAGCTAAATCTAAAAGTTTTATGCCCATGTGAAGTGCTGAGCGCTATGATGATATCTTACAATTCTGCTTGTTTTGCTTATATCATTATCAATTTACTAAGGTTATTAATTTTATAATCCAATAAGGCACCATTTTTACATTATTTTTCTATTCTCTAAAGCACAGGCAACTCTGTAGGTTTGCTTTTCACGCTTTTATAACAAAAATAAAAATATTTAAGTAAAATTTAGCATCTCTGCAGATGCTTCAGAACGAGGAGAAAATAGCAAATTTAAGTTAGGGTATTAAAGGAAAACGAAAAACAGTGTTATATAAATTTTTGCTAATTTTTGTTAGTTAATTATACGAGAGTTATCTAAAGTTTGGAGCTAATCTACAGGGATCATATTGACTTGCAAACTAAAAAGTAAAACATTTGAGTTGAGCTAACCTTACATTTGATATACTTATCAAATTGACTTGCGATTCAAACATGTCATATATCCAAAGTTGCCAGCAATGATTATAGTGTTAGCTTTCCAGCTAAGGTAAGCTAGACTACAAAATGAAGTTAAGTAATAAAGCTGCATGAATTTGGAAACTTTAAAAAACTCTTAGGACGAAGTCTTATAGATATGGCTCTTCTGGGCTCATTTGGCAATAATGAAACCACTTGAGCTTAGAATCTTATATGTCTTATAGATATAACTAACTATATACTATCTGATATTATCAGCAACTATTAGATCTTAGGATGGATTTTTAGAATATAATGTTTTTGGGTAAAGCAAAAGCAGTCCAAATAATTTCAACCAAATAGATTAAAATATAGCTCATAAGATACTTATGAAGTGTCAAAAATACCTATAGCAGTAAAACAAGTTTATTTTTAGCACACTAACAATGGTTGCTAATTGTACTGATTCAGTCCACTTATTGTACTTCAAAAACAACTAAAACAGACCCTGTAATTGCCAAATGGCAAAACAAAGCCAACCTCTCTTATATGCCAAGGGTTTAAAACGCATTGGCCATCATAAAGGTACACTGTGGTACCAGTAAAAACTATTAAACATAATTAAGCTTTAATGTCATTTTATAAAAACCAACTTTTGAAAAAACAGTTATCCTACATTGAAGTAAATTAAAGGATTTGTATAGCAGTGACAAGGTTTAAGTATTATAAATAAAAGATATGAACAGTTTTCTGGCATATAAATTACATGAATATAATTAAATTATAACTCAATGGTAAATTCACATTAGAATAAGTTTTCCAAAAAGTTCAAATATTTAATAAACTTAAAGAGGGTCTTAAATGCATACATGTGCTTATTTTATATAACAAATATATTAAATTGGGGTTGCACAGGTTGATATTTGTTGATTCTCAGCATATAGACTTAATTCCGCTGAGTCAGTTTGTACAGGGTATTAGCCACTGAGCAACCAAATCGGATAATATGAAGATCGCCGACTTTCTAATAAAACTTGATAAACTATATATGGAGCTATTGCCCCTTATTTTGACCTTTATTTAATATAAATCGCAGAATTATCTGCAACCACTTAAACACCAGAAAAAGACCTCCTCTTCAATCCTCTGTATGACTCTTTATATCTCGGTTCCTCAAGCTGGATGCATCCTCAGCTTGGTAGTCTTCTATTCATCTTCCCTTTTCTAAAGCTTTTGTACATATAGAATCTCAGCATAATTCCCCTTGATTTGCAGAATAATTATTTTGATCAATTATAATTCATATACCTTTTTCCATAAATCTCAAGACTCGTCTTGATTCCCCTCTGATCCGCCAGTATAGGTAGCATATCATCCAGTCATATTAACTTCCTGATATTACCCCCCCCCTTTGACTGGGTGATATGCTCTTACTGTTTATATACTCAGAGGAACTTTGCATGAACTTGGTTGACAATCTGACCCCCCACAGGTTCCTTGATAGTATAGATATCCATGCCAGTCTTCTTGATTATCTTGAATGGGCCAGCCCAGATGTTAGAGAGCTTGTTCTTCCACCCAAATCTGTGCTGGTCATGGAATAAAATATGGTCACCTACAGCAAACAGTGGGAGTCCACTCCATCTCTTCTGATTGGCTGCCTGATCATGAAACTTCTTGGCCAAACTAGTTAAGTAGGCTTCCATTTGCAGCTTGATCAATGTATCCATAAGGGTCTTTAAATATTGTTGAGGGTTCACACCACCAGTGTCCTCTACACACAAATAAAGTAAGGTGGGAAGAGCTGGATGTTGACCATACAGCAGTTGGGATGGTCTATTACCAGTGGAAAAATGATAGCTGATATTATATGCAAACACAGCTGTAGATAGAAGGGCACTCCATTCCAAGGGTTGATCCTTTACCAATTTGCAGAGTATGTTCACTAGGGTTCTGTTGACTCGCTCTACCATTCATTTTGATTCCAGATTGATAGGGGGTGGTCAAATCCCCGCAGATCACCATCAACTCATTCAAATTTAGCAGGATATACATAGTGAAGTTGGTTCTTTAATCCATCAGAATGAACTGTGGGCAGCCATGTCACTGTATAACACACTCCATAATAAACTTGGCAGTGGTGACCACGCACAAGTTGCTAATATGGCCTCCACCCATCAGGTCAAATGATCAATGGCAACAATTATATACTTGGATCAATTGGTACTAGTCAGCAGAGGTCCCACTATATCAATGGAAATGGTGTGCCAGGTGAAACAGGGTTTAACTAGCTGGTATGTGGTCTTCTTGTTGAAAGGCTTTTCCACTTGACACTGATAGCAACAACTAACCGTTTCAAATATGTCATAATGCATGCTCTCCCAATAGTATCAGGGTCACAAAAACTCCAGCATTTTCTGCAATCCTCCATGTCCTACAGCCCGATGAGCATCCATAATAGAGGGTCTAGCCAAAGGTTTAGGAAAACTCAGCATTGGAGTCTCTGATCCACTTATATAGTTCTTCCCCATGTAGGAAAGTATCCTCCTTGAGTCTGTCTGATACCTTGATCACCTGAGGCAGCTCATCCTGGTATTTGTTTACCACCATCTTTTTATACATAATGTCAGCTAAAACTGCCATGATAGTGACTGTTGGCAGCTGAAAAACAATCCACGTTTTGATGTTTTGCTCCTGGGCAGTGTATAATCTTAAGATCATACACTTAGAGCTTCAGAGCCCAATGTGTGAGCCATCCTTCCAGTTTATGCAGATTCTATAGCCAGCACAAGGAAGAGTGATCCATCACTACTTAGAATCTTACCCCATGTAAATATACCTAAAACTATTTGTAAGCTTAGATCACCACTAAACACTCCTGCTTGGTCATGGTGTAGTTTCGTTTTTGACAGTTCAAGCTTTGACTACAGAATGTGACAGGATGCTCCACGCTGTCATCGTCCTTCTGGGATAATACTGCTCCTATAGCAGAGAGAAGCATCTGTTTGCACTATGAACTGTTTGTCAACGTTGGGATATTGCAAAAATGGGTGCACTGCTAATGCAGGTTGCAACACATCAAAGCATTATAGAATTGTTCTGTCCAATTGAAAGAAGCGTTTTTCTTTAGCAACTCAAAAAGTGGGTCCCTGATGCAACTGAAATTGGGAATGAACTGCCAGTAATACCTGACCATCCCCAAAAACACTTGAATGTCCTGCTTATTACCTGGACGTCATCTTGCTTATCACTTCCACTTTAGCTAGCTGTAGTTTAAGCCCATTGGAATCCATGACAAACCTGATGTATTCTAATTGTTCTTTAAAGAAATGGCACTTACAAAGTTTAATTTTGATATTAGCAGCAGTGAGGCACTGAAACTTGTTCCAAGTGTGCAAGGTGCTCTGTAAAACATCCGCGAGAACACATCAATGTTGTTGAGTTAAACTAAGATGCAGGACAGCTTTAAATCATCTAAAATCATATCCATGGCACGCTGGAACATAGCCAGGGCATTGCACAACCTTTGTAGCATGCAAGTTGGCTGAAATACCCTCTCAAAGTGATGATCGCATATTTCTCCCATTATGATGATGGCAATTTGATATGCCAGTACCCTGAAAAATCAGATCCATGGTAGAAAAATAATTTGCCCCACCCAATTGGTCTAATGTGTTGTCAATCCATGAAGAGGGTAGGAATCCTTCTTTGCTACATTATTGAGTTTGTGATAGTCGATAACCACTTAGTTTGAGTTTTATTTTTTCTTTAAAATGAGCACAGGTGATGCCCACGGACTATTTGACAGCTCTAGCATCCCTTGCATGATAAGTTTATCAACCTCATCGTAGACAACCTCTTTTGCCACCTTTGATCATCTAATAGATCACAATCAAATGGGAGGGTGATCCCCCATATCTATCCAATGTACCACCCCTTGAGCGCACCCCAAAGCATGATCATTATGTGCAAAAATATCTCTATACTTTTCAAACAATGCCATAGCCATATCATGCTGTTCCGCTGATAATCCCATAAGCACTTTCCATGTAACCACAGTCAATATGCCAAATAATGAGCTTGCCTATAGTCCCAGATCCTCCCATGAGCTGAAATCATGAATACTGCAAACTTACTCTATAAGAACTAAGTGTAGGTAAGCCACCACTTGGTGACATTAGATTGTTATTGGCTCCTTCTGTAAGTTCGCTAGCAGCACTTTCACCTCCCCATCCCCAGGTGCGTTGCAGCAGCAGTAGCCCTGGAGCCAAATGTGGTTCAAGCTGCAAGTGCTGGTGAGACGCCATAATCTTTCCATAAAGCCCTTTAAGGACATTGATTTAAAGCTCAGTCCCTACTATCACAGGTGTCCAGATGTTAGGCTCAAAGTGCTTGCTGCCCAAAGCGGGATCACTTTGTACTCATAAATCTGGTTGGGGAGGGCCCTGGTCCACTGCTTCAGTTGTCATTAATGAATAGGAATCACTCCATTGCTGTACGCTAGATTGATTTTAATAGAGTGGACTGGATCCATTGGGATCTACAAGAGGTAAAATATATGGGGATCTGTTGGCCTAAAATAGTAAGAGTTTCCTCCACCCTATTTATCACAACACCAAATTTCCTCATATGCTGCGCCAATTAACATGTCATAGTTGTTATTTGGCAAAACCACTGCTAGAGCGGAAGCCCAGACTGACCCAAATTGTAAAGGCAACGCGCGCTAAATGCTCCTTTAGACACAGTGCTATGCATCCCAGCGGTTCCATATACTACTTGATGGTCCACATCCGGTTTGAACAGAAGTTTAGCCACCAGCTGGGTAGAGACTATGTTCACAGGAGCTTCCATGTCTATGATAGTGCAGATTTTTGTGTTTTGAACAAAAATGTCGCAGTAAGTGCATTCCAAGTAAGAAGAACCATCAGTGTTTATTACATGTATGTCCAAGGGATTTGTGTTACTCAAAAGAAAGAAATGCCCTTGCTGACCTAAGGATACTCACTAGCGATTTTCTCTAATGGAATGGCTACATTAACCCCTACTAAAGAGGCAACGTCCATCAAAGGATCCACATTGCTGATGCCGTCTGTTCCAGGATCTGCCATGCATATGACTTCTGCACGTCCTGGAAGAACTTGGGGCTTGTGGGTGAATTTTTTACTCTCAGAAGCAGAAGCAGGGGTATCCAATGGAAGCTGTTGGTATAACAAATCATCCGATTGAGGTTCAACTTCTACCTGAAAAGACATTTGGGAATCGTCAGGGACAACTGACTTGGACTTAGCAGAGGTAGAGCATCCCATCTCTACTCCGCTTGAGCTTTTCCCTGCTCAGTTTTCTCAGTTGGCATCACATACACTTGTGGTTTGCTAGGAAATTACCCACATAATGTCCTCTTTGTCTGCACTAGAAACAAGTATTCATAAAAGGTTCACTTATATAGCTTGTGGCTGAAGGACCAGTTCAGAAGTTAATGGTATGGTCCAAGTGTTAAGTTTTAGCCAATGGTGCAAGCTAAAATGACTTAACAATGAATTTGAGGATAAAAACTCGCTTTTCAATTAAAACTCCTGCTTGTAATTGGGAAGTAGATTCTCTGATAATCATCAATAATAGCCAAGTAACTCTGGTACTCTCACCATTCTTAAGTCTACTGGCAACACAAAAATACAAAACCTTCTGTCTTCATACAAAATTAGGAAATTATTCCTCTTTAATTGGGACTACTTCTCTAGCAGGCAACTGAGTACTTCTATTTGGGAAGTATAAACACACACAACTATCTAATATATATGTAACGGCAACAGATACAAATGTCAGACAGATGACAGATGGACAACAATAATTAATAATCTAAGCGACAGTAGTTGTTAATGATCAATATTTAAATGGTAAATAATGATGTTTTATTAATTGGCCAGGTGCCAGTATTATATACCTCTCGGGCACTCCTAGCCAAACTCATCTATTATATGAGTTCATTCAAATTATATAATCCTCTGCTGGTCATGGCAATAATTATAAAAAATCTCCAAGTCAATTTGGCCCATTAATTGACTAAAAATAACAATTATTTCATCCCAATTGAAGGTAATTTTACTCTCATAATTGGGATGATTTTGGGTTGTGAACTATTGGAATTTTGTGAAAATTCTATAAGCAGGCGCGATGAAGGCTACAAAATTATTAGTTCCATGGGTCTAAAAAGATTAACACAATTGCAACGAAATTATTAGTTCCATTGCTATAGTTGGTTCCAATCAGAAATACAGAAGCCTGTATGAAAATAGACCAAAATTAAACTATGCGAGATGAGAATTTAGGTACTTTATTAATTAAAGACTAGAGATATTTATAGGGAATATGTATAGATTCTTCATGATGATTTCCTTGATCTGCCTAAGGTAAGATCTTTCCTACCAGAGGACCAATATTGTTGATTATCATTATTATTATAATATTCATGATGATCATATCTAATAGAGTTTTAGTTAGATGCGATTGACCTTCTTAATGAAACCTAGCCCCTTCAAAATGATTAGTCATTTCAAATTTCTTGGCCATCTCAAATTACTGAGTTTCTTTGGGTTGATTAAATTTATGAGGTAGATAACTCTGAAGAGTCTTTCTTTGGTCAAATTGAGAATCAGAAATATTAGATTTAGATTTCTTAATCTTGTTAGACTGAGATACTAAATCTCAATCTAAAGTATTTTTGGTCATCCTAGTTGTATCTCCAACACAAACTCAACATCAAAATCTTCCTGATTAGAGCTATGTCATAATTTGATGAATAACAATAAATGGGGAATAATATATATATGAACATAAAAGATGATGCAACTCTAATTGGGACATCAGCAGACCTCTCAATAGCACTAAGTACGCCCTTATTTGGGGCATCTATGTTTAAGTGCTTAATAAATTGATTTCATTAATAGAACCCAACTTCCGCCTTAGTGCATTAAGATTAGTGCACTAATTTAGGAGGTGCAATTTAGTTAATGCTGTGAGACCACTTTGCACTCAAGTGAACCCATAATCAGCCATAATATGATTATATCATTGCTATTATTAGCTATGATAATTGGGTATCTCAGACACAATCAGAGCAGTTATGAGGTGAATCTGATTTATCAGATTATGCAGATGAATTGGGAAGGATCAAGGGATCCATCAATGGGAGTAATCTATCAGCATTGATGGTTTTCTCAAAGGGTTTATTTTTGAGTCAACATCAAAATCTAACATTTCCCCCACTTGACTGGAATAAAAACCCTGAGTTTTCCCAAATTCATCTTCAATGTCTGAAAACAGCTCATCCTCAGCTTATCAAAATTTTGTTGCTTCCCTTGAACCTAAACAGCAGCTTCAGTTTAATAGACTGAACAGAAATATGCCTATGAATATGTTTTTGGGCTCTCTCCAAGCAGCAGAGTTGGGGCAGCTTCTTCCTGTGCTGACCATCATGATGTCTACTCGGCCTGAAACCATTATTGAGGAGGAGATTGTCCCAGTTGTGGATTCTATCTGAGGATCAATAGGTATGAACTTCAGTCTCATGCCTCCACATTTGTCTCAACAGAAAACTTCAGGCGTTCTTTTGATTTGAGGGAGCCAACCTTTTTGCTCCAGCTAGTTTATCAGGATGGCAATTATCTGCCAGAGTTTATCTTTGTACTCAGTTATTTCCCAATGGTTTGAAATTACAATATGGTGTTGGGGTCATCCAACTATTCTCGTTGGGGCCAACAACTCCATGAAACTCATGCTGAATATGATCGGCTTTATGACCCCATTCATCTTTTGCTTGCTGAGGATCCCTACATTTGACCTCAAGATTTTATTCAGGTTGACAGCGTTGTGGAGAGTCCTTGGTTCCTGGTCTGCGCCACTAGAAAATTGGGCTGATTTTGATTCCTGTTTGGGTTTGAATACACATGGCATTTAGGATGTTCATTTTTGCTCAGCCATTCAGGAAGCTTTCAATGCCCTTTATCAGGATAGTGCTGATGAATACCTTCCCAGGATGTCCTTAGTCGACCATCTTATGCATATTTTCCCCAACCAGATGCCCTCTGATCATTTATTGCATGTTCCCCCTCTTATCGAGTGGTGGAAAACCCAAGTATATTGTGTTAGATTATCAACCCCAGAGATTTATCAGTATCATACTGATTTTTAGTTGACTGTTTTCTCCTGGGTACTTGTTTTCCACCAAATTGCAGGCTCAATTGGGTAACTATAAACAGTTTTGTGCCTCCTCCCCCATCATTTGCTGGGAGTCATCTACAATGGGTACATGACACATCTTGATTTATGACACTATGGCCCTTTTCCTTGTCGCCCAGAAACTAGATTGGGCCAAATTGGCACACAAAGATGAAGGATTGGTTTCTGAGTTGCCTCCCCCTTGAAGCAGAGGAATAAAATTCTTTTTTATCTATTAAAATTTACAATTTTTTTATTACTTGGAATATAAACCTTGTTCTTTTTTTACTATGTATATAGATGATAGATATAATTTTTTTTACTACTATATATATATTTTTTCTTATTATTATTTTTTCTCTTAACTATTATTTTCAAATATTTGTATATACTTATGTTTGAATTCTTCTTTTCCAATTGGCCTGCATCCAAAACTTCCTTAGGAATTTAGCATGGACTCAATTATATACATGCCTCAAAATTTTTCTCCTTAATAGTGTAAGAAAAGTTTAAAGTTTTTCTTTATAACTTTGAATAGGCCAACCTAAATGCAATTTAACTTGTGCATTCAGCCCAAACCATGGGTATTTTACAAAATAATACTTCATCCCCCACAGTGAATTTGGGCAGATCATATCATGTTTTTTGATTTTTTTCATGTTGGGCCTTACAAAGTTTAAAGTTATTATTCAAAAGCCTGGGCTTGCAGTTTAATTAAGGTTTCTGCAAGACTCTCAACATACTGAGAATAACTCAATTCCTGGGGTTCTTGTAGCAAGGAATACAACAATGGTGGTAAGGCTGGATGCTTCCCATATAGAAGTTGGAAAGGAGACATCTTCATGGCTGAATGATAAGAGATGTTGTAGGCAAAAATGGCCAAACTGAGGAATGTACTCCATTTGGAGGGCTTCTGAGAAGTCAGCTTTCTTAGGATAAAGACAAGTGTTCCATTAACTCGTTCCACTGCACCATTTGTTTCTGGGTGGTATGGAGTTGACAGAACACCACGCACCCCCATTAATTAATTGAGTTTCTGGAGAATAACCGCGGTGAAATTTGTGTCATTATCCATTAATATAAATTTCGGACATCCGTGCCAATGAATAACTTGCTCCAAAATAAATTTAGCAGAATGTTGAGGCTCCTAAGTCCCAAATAGCCCTGGCTTTGACCCATTACAACATTGATCAATTGCCACAATAATATATTTAGCTTTCACGTTGCTAATCGGGAGGGGTCCAACCACATCTATGGATATAGTGTGCCAAGCGAATTTGGGCTGAACAAGCTGGTAAAAGTAGCTTTTCTAAAGGGTTTTCCCCTTAGAACTCTTGGCAACAGCTCAAAGTTTCATGGATGTCAAAATGCATAGATTCCCAATAGTAATTTTTCTTGAGCTGCTCCTTTGTTTTCTTAAAGCCTCCATGGATGGTGGCCTTATGAGCATTCAAAATTAGATCTGCTTGAGCTGAGGGATATGAAAATATACATTTCTTCCCATCAATCAACTTGAATAAGACTCCTTTTTCAGTATAGGTATCCTTTCTTAATTTGGAGAGAATTTTCTGCACTTGTTCAGGCTCATCAGCAAAAGTTCCACTAACCATCTTCTGAAACAAGGCATCTTCAGGCTGGCAGAGGGTTGCCACAATGGGAAGATGGGACAAACAATCAGCATTCTGATGCTTAGCACCATCCCGGTGCTTGATGGTATAGTCATAAGCCTGCAGCTTAAGTGCCCAGCGAGCCAAACGTCCTTCTGGCTCCTTCAAGTTGTTAAGCCAGCTTAGGGATGCATGATCAATAACCACAGTGATATGCACTCCATGAAGGTATACTCAGAATTTTTATAGGCATATATAACTGCCAAACACCCTCTCTATGTCACAGTATAATTTCTTTCATGGGCATTTAGGGTCCAACTAGCATAGGCTACTGGGTGCTCTTCGTCATCTACTCCAACTTGGGACAAAACAGCTCCAATTGCCATTAATGACACATCAGTTTGAACAATAAACTCCAGGTCAAAGTCAGGATAGCGCAACACTGGTGCGACTATATGGCCAAAAAAGCTGGTCAAATGCCTCCTGGCAGGCCAAATTCCACTCAAAAGAGACCTTATCCTTAAGTAGATAAAATAAAGGCTCTCCAACTTGAGCAAAGTTGGCAATAGATTGGCGATAGTACCCAATCATACCCAAAAATACTTGAATTTCCCGCTTGGATTTGGGACTCTTCATCTTAGATATTTCTTCCAATTCGGCCAGTTGTGGCCAAAGACCTTCTTTATCAATTACAAACCCAAGGTATTCCAGCTGGTCCTTAAAGAATTGGCACTTCTGGGGCTTGATATTAAAGTTTGCAGCTGCTGACCTCTTGAAAACCTCCTCCAGGTGTTCCAGATGTTCATCAAAAGTATGATGAATAAGTTTATATCGTCTAGGTATACTAGTACACATGACAATTTAAGATCGCCAAGTATAGTGTCCATCGCTCTCTGGAAGGTTGCTGGAGCATTACAGAGTCCTTGGGGCATCCAAGTTGGTTAAAATAACCCTTCTTGGGTAATAATAGCGCACTTTTCTCGCTCAGCTTTGGGCAGATCAATTTGCCAATACACACTAATTAAATACATCGCTGAGAAGAACTTTGCACCCCAAGCCTGTCTAGGGCATCATCAATACACGGAAGAGGATATGAATCCTTTTTGGTAATGTTATTAAGCTTCCAGAAGTCAATAACAACCCTGTTGCTCCCATCTTTCTTTTTTACAATGAGAATTGGGGCAGCTCGTGGACTCTTGGATGGCATCAACATACCACAGTTGAGAAGTTCCTTAATTTCCTTCAAAACAACCTCTTCAGCAGTTTTTGAACACCTAATTGGCCTCAATTGGATAGGTAAATGATCCCAGTATCTATCATATGGGTCACTCCTCTTGCACATCCCAGGTTGAAATCATCCTTGGCAAGTATCTCGTGGTATTTCTCAAATTATCCTCAGACTCAGTCCTTTTCCTGATCATTTAGGTCCCCTGAATTGGCCACAGGCATGACATTATGCACATAATCCATCTCATCATTGGGAAGCCCTAGCTCATCCAGGGTTCCAAAATCATGGATTGATTCAATCTCCGTGATAGGAATCATATGGAGATAGGCAACCACCTGGTGCCTTTTGATAGAAATTGGTCAATTCTGCATGTTTGCACAGAGTACACTAATTTCTTGATGTCCGGGAATGATTATCCCAGGCGCCACATTAGGTTCAAGGTGAGTTCAGGACCAAGGTTGATAAAATTTGCCATAAAGCTCTTCTGGGATTTGAGTTGTTAGCCCTGTAGATATTAGCTCTAATATGTACTCTTCCTCTCCTCATTGTTAGAACAATTTGATGTAAAATTTCAATAAACTGAACATCTCTTGTTTCCATCTTGTTGTCACTGTATTTTCTGGCAAACTCTGAAAGCTAAATGCCCACGCCCATATTAGATAGTTGTATCCCCTGTAGTGAGCACCAAAAAGTTACATTTTCAGCTAATGGTGCGTACTAAAATGACTTAACAATGAGTTTTTAAGATAAAATCTCGCTTTTCAATTAAAGCTCCTGATTGTAATCAGGAAGTAGATTCTTCAATAATCTACAATAATAGCTAAGTAACTCTGGTACTCTCACCGTTCTTAAGTCTACTGGCAACAAAAAATACAAAACCTTCTGTCTTCATACAAAATTAGGAAATTATTCCTCTTTAATTGGGACTACTTCTCTAGCAGGCAACTGAGTACTTCTATTTGGGAAGTATAAACACACACAACTATCTAATATATATGTAACGGCAACAGATACAAATGTCAGACAGATGACAGATGGACAACAATAATTAATAATCTAAGCGACAGTAGTTGTTAATGATCCATATTTAATATTGGAATTTTGTGAAAAATTCTATAAGCAGGCGCGATGAAGGCTACAAAATTATTAGTTCCATGGGTCTAAAAAGATTAACACAATTGCAACGAAATTATTAGTTCCATTGCTATAGTTGGTTCCAATCAGAAATACAGAATCCTGTAAGAAAATAGACCAAAATTAAACTATGTGAGATGAGAATTTAGGTACTTTATTAATTAAAGACTAGAGATATTTATAGGGAATATGTATGGTTCTTCATGATGATTTCCGATCTGCCCAAGGTAAGATCTTTCCTACCAGAGGACCAATATTGTTGATTATCATTATTATTATAATATTCATGATGATCATATCTAATAGAGTTTTAGTTAGATGCGATTGACCTTCTTAATGAAGGCCTAGCCCCTTCAAAATGATTAGTCATTTCAAATTTCTTGGCCATCTCAAATTACTGAGTTTCTTTGGGTTGATTAAATTTATGAGGTAGATAACTCTGAAGAGTCTTTCTTTGGTCAAATTGAGAATCAGAAATATTAGATTTAGATTTCTCCATCTTATTAGACTGAGATATCAAATCTCAATCTAGAGTATTTTTGGTCATCCTAGTTGTATCTCCAACAATGCCCCCCTCAAGATCTTGCCTAGGGGGCACATACTTGTGAAGAAACCTACTATGCACTCTATTGATAACAGTACCAGTATCAATAGAGGCAATGGAGTATTCAACACCCCAATGATAGATAATATGGTAAGGACCAGCCCATAAGGGGTCCAGTTTATGAATTCTTCCTCCCAGCCTATGGTGGTAGAAGAGTACAAGGTCTCTGACTTGATATTCTGGTAATGTAGGTCTACTAGCGTTGGTTTGGGTTCCTTCCTTCAAGGTGGTAGCGGCAAGAGAACTTGAAGCTAATGCTTGTAATCAGATTATTTCATCAGCCAGTCTCCTCATCACTAAATCAGTGGTTTGCGGGGTGGCCTCTTCAAGTATAGGTTGTACACTTGAAGGGAGGATAGGTTCCTGACCATATAAAGCTTTAAATGGAGACATTCCAATAATACAATGGTAGCTAACTCTATAAGCTAACATCGCACTGGGTAAGTAAAGGTTCCACCTACTAGGATCATTGGAAGCCATCTTTTGAAGAATGGCTATGAGGGTACCATTGGCTCATTTGATGGCACCATTAGTGGAAGGATTATATGGGGATGTGAATGACTGGTAGGTACCCATTAATTTGGTAAGCTCAGCTACCACCTGAGATATGAAATTGGTCCCATTATCTGATAACAGGACTTTTTGGGCTGCCATGCCTGGTGAAAACTTGTTTAAAAAGGAAAGATGCCATAGCCTTGGCGGTGACCGTGGAGACTGAGATAGCTTCAATCCATTTAGAAAAATGATTGATAGCTAATAGAATAAATTGATGTCCATAGGTGGCCGTAGGGAGAGGACCTACCACATCAATACTCACAGTAGAGAAGGGTTCAGAAGGTCCTATAATTTGGTGTTGGAACATCGGTTTTCCTCCACGTTGTTGTTGGCATTTAAGGCATGACTCTAGCACATCATGTACAGATTCCAGCATGTTATCCCAGTAACAATGATTCTTTAACCATTGGAGGGTCTTAGCGACAGCTCCATGACCTACAGTTTGGTGGGCCTCCATGATAGTGTCAGTCCTCGCAGAAGGCTGAATAAAGGGCAACCACTTAGATCCCAACTTTTTGTATAGTGAACCTTCTTTGACCTGAGTGTCTTCAGTTAAGGATTGTAACTTTGAGACAACATCCTTAGATTCACGGAACCAGAGCTCAGGTCTAGAAATCAGGTCATAAATGCGATCCTTCTGCAGAGAATAACGTTAAGATAGGCAATTGAGAAAGACTATCAGCGTTTTGATGTATAGCCCCAGCGCGATGTTGAATGGTAAAATCGTAATTTTGGAGCTTTAACAGCCATCTGGATAAGCGCCCATCAGGATCCTTCGTTTGTTGCAACCACTTCAGGGAAGCATGATCTGTCACAATAGTGAAATGCTTGCCATATATATAGGGGCGGAAGTGCTTGATAGTTTTCTCATAACAATCACTTTAGTTACTATGATTCAAATAGAACAGCAAATTTGGATAATCACACACAGGAAAGATGGGCGACTTTATCAATAAAAATAATACAACATGGGCGAGCGTCGCGGCGAGTGGTGCACTTAATGGTGAACTAAGAGCAAGAAACGCCCTGGAGGGGGACCAGGAACCCAATCCGCAAAGAAATTGCAAACTCAGACACTGTCTGGGTTTATGGTATTCACTGTAAAGCATGCACAATATATGCACATTCAGTTCAACCAACCCTTATCAAAGGTGGAACATGGGATCAGACTCTTCCTTGGGGATGAGTCACTGACCCTATGGGAGTAAACATGTGAGACACAGCCCTCACTTTTCCCTCACGCGGTGTATGTAGCCACCAACAACATGGGCCATAGCTGGATCAATATTGGTTTTGAAACAACTAATGAAGCCGATGCTGCAGCAAAAGTCTGTGTGGAAATTGCCCTCCCCAAGGGCAAAAAAATTGTGCACACCACGCGCACCAGATGGAACAAAGAAAAAACTTTGTTCATCTCTTTTGACTCGCTCCCCACCAACCTTCCTCATAAGGTAATTGAGGAGGAGCTCCACAAAGGTTGTAGCCTACGGAGAAATTCAGCAACTCAAATTACAGCAATTTTGCCTGATGCCCAACCTGTGCACGGGCAAAGCTATAACTGTAATCAATCCCTTCCCAGAAGTGAAAGAGGACTTATCCAGAATTCCCCACACAGCAGAATTTCACTTCAAAGATGGGGGCCAGTCAGCCGCGTTCCAAGTTACACCAGAGCGCGCGCCACTCATTTGCAACCACTGTGGCTCACTGGGCCACAAGGAAAACGTATGCCCTGTGAAAGAGGGTTTAATGGAAAATGACTATTGTGAGGAAGCAATGGACGAAGATAATGAAAACTTTGCCAAAATGACTGACAGTCACCACCCATTCCGCTGGGGTGAAGATGGACTATACTCCATTGTGGACCCAATTACAAGCAAACAACGTAAAGCGGCACAAAAAGCCTGCAAGCAGGCAGCTGAAGCGGCGGCACATGCAGAGTCCGCCATTAACCCCGGACAAATTCAGAAAAATATTTTGGATATTCACTGAACCAACCAATCAGAACAATATGCCCAGGTCAAAAATTTTCACAGTAACCTGACTGAGTCACAAAGCGACATCAGTCATGCACGTATTGAGGAACAATGCAACTAAACTTTGGGCGAAAATGCGGTGCACAATTCACCAAAGTTGAACCTCAAAAATACAAAATCCAATCAACAATCCGCATCAAATCAACATGAGACCTGTGCAGGAAAAGTTGACGCAAATGTAAAAAACCGCAATTCCATTGAATCATTGGGTCAGATCAAGGAAAAAACAATGGCAGTGAAAGAGTTGGAGTACAGACGCGGAGCATGGCCAAAATGAGCCATGGTGGGATAGGGCCAGAGGGCCCTCTCTCCACTCCTGAGGTGCCACAGGCACCTCAGTGTCAATAGGGACGCTAAACATCGTGGGAGCCAGGGCTCATACGTCCCAAGCCAAAAAGCTGGCATTTCTGCAAAAACCTCTTGTAGACATCTTGGCCATCCAAGAAACCCACTATCTACAAGGGGAAGAAGAATCCTGGTCAACCAGGGTCGCACCATCATAATCAGTATTGACATCTCACTGTGGGGTGATCGTCCAAAACAACAAAAAATTTAACATTACAAATTCATCACACTTGCATGGTTGAGCCCTGGTAGCAACAATCACATGCCAAGAGGAAATAATTTTGATAGCCTGTATATATGCACCGTGCACTGCAACTGAGAGAAAACAATTTTTTGAAAACATTCCTACTCTCACCCTTCCACCAGATACCATTATGTTAGGTGATTTCAACTGCTGGGATAACCCCAATATGGATAGATGGCCTAATCCCAGGGGATACCCACCTGGACACATTGAATTCCGCACAATGAAGGAATCTCTTGGCTTACAGGATGCTCTTCCCCCCAGTTCACCACTCCTTTCCCACATGACGCAGCCAAACATATGTGAGGGAGCACTCATATTGATGAGTCGCATTGACCACATCCTCATCCCGCAATCCCATCGCTCAAGAATCTCCAAATTTAAAACAAGAAAGATCAATTTTTCTGACCACCGATTAGTTATGGTGCAGTTAGCGCCAACCCAATCCCACACACAGGTGTCACCTTGGAGAAAGCTTCACCCAGAAATATAAAATTGCCTGAGATATCCAACTGGGTTGAAAACAAGGCTACAAACCCAGAATTCACAGCCCCATTCACTTTGGATCCCATTGGAACATAGGAAAATTTCAAAAAGGATTTAACCAACAAAACCTGACATATTGCATCACGTAAGTACACCGCAGACACGGCCACAATCAAGCGTACCTTGGTGGAACTAGACCACCTGGAAATAAATACTCTGAGATCTGGCTATAGCCCCAACTGGGGACGCAAACGGGCAGAAATTTCTTCCCTACTCAACAATCTCATCTTTGAACACCAACACAGAATCAAAGTATTGAACAAAGGTAAGTTCATAAAGGAAGGCAAATCCTGTTTGACATACCTTTTACACCAAATTTACTCCCACAGAAACCAGCCCACGTGCACATGAGTCCACAAGACCAACGGCACTGTGGCAACTGACCCTGAGGAGGTCAAGGCGGAAGTACACCGCTATCATACTGAATTATATCGTGAAATGCCAACAGATTCACAAAAAGTTAAAGAATTTATATAAACTGCTGAAATATAAAGTACACCAAATTACAATATACTATTTATTATTATACAGGAGGAGCTTTGGGAGACAATTTGCGGTGCATCACATAGGAAATGCCCAGGGCCTGATGGGATACCCTACGAATTTTACAAAAAATATTTTCAACAAATCGCCCCCTCCTATTAGCATCTATGAACCAGAGCTTATTGGAAACACGCCTATTACCAGGAGGCCATGAATACTACGTTATAACCTTGTATAAAAAGGGTGACAAGTTGGACCTGGCCAACTGGCGCCCAATTGCACTCTCCAACACTGACACAAAATTTCTAACAAAAATTTTAGCAGCTAGATTAGGTGCAATTGCATCTGACGTCCTATCACCCAACCAGTTTGGGTTTATACCAGGGCGTTCAATCTGGAACAACATTCACCCTGTTGCAAACATTTGCCAATCCAAAGCAACTGGTGCCCTGGTCTTCTTGGATCAAGAAAGGCGTATGACCGAGTTAGCTGGCCATACCTAAAAGAATGTCTACATGCAATTAAACTCCCACCAAGATTCATAAACTGGGCGATGCTCCTAACAGAATCTGCAACCATGGCTGTATGCGGCCCTGGATTCCTAACAAACAAGTTTAAACCACACAGAGGGC
Organism: Massospora cicadina; assembly: GCA_022478985.1. Taxonomy (NCBI): domain Eukaryota; kingdom Fungi; phylum Entomophthoromycota; class Entomophthoromycetes; order Entomophthorales; family Entomophthoraceae; genus Massospora; species Massospora cicadina. The sequence goes on from JAKSZP010018390.1 coordinate 28,373, forward strand.
TCAAACAAAAGGATCCCCTAAGCCCACTGCTATACAATTTCAGCTTTGACCCAATCCTCCGAGTAACTGACTCACATCTCATGGGGATAACCGCACAAGGACAACCAACAGTCAAGATAATGGCCTTTGCGGATGACTGCGTAGCAGGTATACCAAACAATGAAAATGCCTGGCAGCTGGAAACACACTCTAGAGGAATACTACAAGGCGAGAAATGCATCGCTCAACAAAAAAAAGACAGAAATCATTCTTAGGCAAATACACAAGCAATTGGGCCATAACATCAGAACCTCATACCTACACGCAAAGAAAAAACCCAATCATTTTACCCCTTGCAACACCTCCCACCACCATTCCTGTCTGACACCTTGGAATCTGGCTAGAATCAGGGGGATATGCTAATAGACAATGGAAAGTAACCTGTTATAACGGGTATCCAAACGCGTCGCCTCCCTCAAGGGAAGAACCCCAGGACTAACAGGACGAGTTACAGTTGCTAACTTGCTCATCCTCCCAATACTGTGGTACCAGGCCCACGCGATAGCCTTCTCACCTACCTTTATAACCTCAATCTGCGCGCTTATCCAGGGCTGGCTGTGGCCTTGCTCTCACCATCCTATACGGATGGAAACACTATCTGGCCCACGCTCAAGTGGAGGCATGGGACTAATAGATTTCGAGAGCCACGCCAATCATATCCTAGGTACCTGGATAAAGGAAATACTTGCTCCAGACCTCCCGCAACAAAATTGGTCCAGAGCAGAAGGACTAACTTTGCACAGGCGCTCAAATTAACCAACCCACATAGTCCACCCAGACTACTTTCATACCTTGCCAAGCACCCTACTGCAACGGGTCCGCATGGAACCTCCCCTCATTTCAAACATATCCTCCAAACTATCCGCCATATGGGATGGACCATAGAGAACATGGGTACTATACAGGGAAGGAGACGACCCAGCCCCCAATTCAAATTAAGAAACCCAGAAAACCGCCCCCAGAGGGATATGCTCGCAACAACCCCAAGCATAGCTAGGATAGAATACCTAGATATGTTGGACATTCCCTATGATTTAACCACACAGAAGGCAATGTGGAAAATGACTCATTACCCACTCCTACAGCCGAGGATAAGAGCAAACTCCTGGCGCTGTCTGAGAAGGTTTATAGGATGGCGGACCATTTCAACTCCATCCACAAAACATATGCAGTATGTGGAGGGGAGGGATCCCTACATCACCGCCTAGAAACATGCCCCCCAACCAAAGCTATATGGCAGGAAGTCGCACGCCTGCTTAAGATCCAAAACAAACAAGAATTCTCGATATCAAAGAGCATCTTCGCGCTACAGATCGAGTCACCAATACCATCTACCCTCCATTCCCTAATAATACCCATTGCAATGTGGACAATCCACACCAATGCCTTAGATGCGTTCAGGGTCACAGTCCCAACCATTCATGGGGTTATTGACAGATTTCATGTCCACTTACTGGAGCACTTCCAAGCCTGGCTCTATGGATATATGAGACCAAGGCAAAAAGCGCTCATAAAATCATGGTTCCCACTCTGGTTCCTCCACACAGACCCTTTCCTTCACACCTGTTCTATAGCAGAGAAAACCCCCTCGGAGTAGTGCATCAACCCCCATACCTGGCAGTCCCGCTGGCAACAGGGATAACTTGAGTACCCTGGGGTGCCCAATTTTATATCTGTCGGTTATTTCCTTAGTTTTACATATATTCAGTAATGTCCATCCCCTGGTCGGCTTACCTCAGTTAAATAAAAGAAAAGTCAGGATGGGATAAAATAGGTGGCTCATTAGGGATTAACGCAACAGATCGAAGGATTGTTGCTGGGAGTCTTCCCATACAAAAGGAACTTCTTTATGCAATAAATAAACTAAAGGCTCTGCAATTTCCGCAAAATGGGGGATTTTTTGTTGGTAATAACCGTTCATTCCTAAAAATACTTGGATATTACGCAAGCTTTTAGGAACAGGCATGTCTGAAATAACTTGTAATTTAACAGATAAGATTAAAATACCCTCACGATTAACCTTATGCCCTAAAAATTTCATCTCAGTCTTAAAAAAAGCATACTTCGGTGGTTTAATCTTAAGAGAAACATGACACAGTCAGCCAAAAACTTCCTTCAAATGAGCCAAATGATCATTAAAAGTGCGTGAAAAACAGTAACATCATCTAGATAAACTAGAACACACAAAAGCATCAAATCCCCAAATAATCCATCCATGGATTGTTGAAATGTAGCAGGGGCATTGCAAAGCCCCTGCGGCATACGAGTAGGCTCGAATAGCCCCTCACTAGAGATCAAAGCACATTTTTGACGGTCTTCTGGGGCAAGATCAATTTGCCAATAACTGCTTGCAAGGTCCATAGCTGAGAAATATTGGGACCCAGACAATAGCCTCAAGGAATCATCTATTTGAGGAAGAGGATAAGAATCTTTATGAGTAACAGCATTAAGTTAACAATAGTCCATAACTACTCGGTGGCCCCCATCTTTCTTCTGGATGAGTAGTAGAGGGGAAGCCCAGGGACTTTTAGAAGGCGTTAATAGTCCAGCATCGAGAAGTTGCTTCAGCTCCACTGAGACCTGAGCCTCCTCAACTTTGGATTTGCGATATGGTTGAGCTTGGATAGGGAGAGTATCCCCAGTTTTCACCTGATGCTGTACCTCTTTCATTAGGCCAAAATCTCCAGGACCTTGAGCAAAGATATCTGCATATTCTTCAATCAGAGCCTCAGCCTCCAGCTGTTGTTCTGAAGTGAGTGAATCCCCAAAATTTGATGTCAATTCTGGCAATGATAGGGGGATCTTTTAGTCCAAATTCGCGTAGATCTCCACATCCTGAGATGGACAATAAGTCACTCACAGGAGTAGGCCTCACATAGGCGATGGGATTATTGCGATTCAATTGCATTGGTTGAGAAGTGAGATTAGCCAATAGAACCAAAACAGTTCCATCATAGGCAGGATCAAGTATGCCAGGGCAAGGTAAAGCCTCCAAATGAGAAGGATTTGGGTTACTAAAGATCTCTAACACATGATCACTGGGTACAAATACTTGAACTCCTGTATCAATGATGACTTGAGCTTTAGGGGGAATGGTAATTGGAGAGTGAGAATATAGTGGCATTCCCTCAGTGGCACAAACTGATGGAGGTGGAAGTATAGTCCTTGGACCCAGGATTTGGTATTCGAGATGTGAGATAGAAATGGGGTATTCCAGTAAGCAGACACGTCGCTTAAGTTTGCCTTTGGTATTGGGAACATCATGTAGAATTAAAGGTACCCGGTACCCAATTAAAGATAGGTATTTGTCCTTAAGACTGATGATCGCATCAAAATTGGTGAGAAATTTAGTTCCCAAGAGCAGATCATAGCAGTTGTTATCTAATACCACTGCAGGGGCGGACACAACCAGCTTCCCAAAGTGCATCAGAAGAGAGAATAGGATCCTATAGATTTAGTGTAGGAAGGTCCAGCAGTTCCATAATCTTGGTAATGGTTCAAGTTTGGCGCCAATTTGATCTTCTTCATAAGTTTGGACGAGATTACATTGATGGGCGATCCCATATCAATGATAGCCAAAACTTTTACCTTATGCATGATGACTTCCACCTGGGTCACATCAGAGCCAAAGTTTGGGATAGAAAACACCAAGGGATTAATGATGGAATAGAATTAGAAAAAGAAGAAGAAGCATAAGCAGAAATAGTGTCTTTGTTGGATAATTCATCAGGGATATCAAGCTCACTAGGAGCAGATACCACATAACAATTGGTAGAAGAATCAAAAGATTTGACTGAGGCACCTGAGGTAGGTCAGCACAGGGAGCCTTGTGCCCTATGCTGACTCCTCTTTTTTCGACTCCTCTGCCTGTTTTTTCCAACATTGAGACACCACATGACCCATGAGACCACAATAAGTACACGGCTCCTTCTTCACCTTGGATTTAGGTTTAGGTGGCATTGCATGGATGTGAGAACGTGGGTTACTAGAGGAGGTCAGATGTACCACCCCATTAGGGATTTCCATAAGTGCTTCCTTAATGTCGATAATGGAGCTGAAGTTTCATTTTAGGGACTTCAGATGTAATAATAACTGAGTGCAAGAAGCAAATGCACTCATTATGGCCAATATAGCATCATCAATGGTAATTTGGTTGCAAGTGGCAAGAGTTTGGGCCTCATGGTAGAATCATTTTTGCAAAATCCTGGATAGACTCTCCTCGTTTGATTTGAATATTCATAAAGGCCTGCTTTTGGTTGGAGAGGATTTGGTCACTCCTGAATTCCTTGATGAGGGCAGTTTTCACTTGAGCCCAAGTAGTACAGACCTTTAGATGAGGAACCATGATCTCTTGCATGAACTGACTTAAACAAGAGGTGATGTGGCGGACCTTCTGCTGATCAGTAGCTCCATCCATGGCGCGTTCATATATGAAAAGGAAAGAATGGATGCTACCTTCACCCAGTTCAAACTTATCTTTGAAGGTAGGTTTGAAGAGGGTGGGTTCCGTGTTCAAAACGTGTACACCTGATACTGTGATAGGTCCAGCCTCTGAGGGTTCAGACTCTGTAAAATGGGCTTAGGGAGGAACTTGATCAACCTGTTGTCTTAAGTGGTTCACATCATCTTGTAGATTTTGGACCCATTGGTTAAGATGGTCATTTTTAGGCGCTCGGGTTAAATTGGTAATTGTAGACAACATCTCATTTTGATTGGTCTCAAGTACTTCACATTTAGCAGCCAACCGCTCCATGGATGCTGTTAAAGAGGCAAACTGGGCTTATTTAGTAGTTTGATTTACATCGCATAGCTGATGTGCATTCTCAATACCATTCAGTAAATTGATTAAGGAGTAGTTTAGATCAGTTGAAAGACCTTCCAAGGATAAGAAATACCCTTGAGCTATTGCTCAGATTTTGGTTTATAATGCTTGTACTCGAGATACTAAGAGCATGGAAGGTTCAGAATTGGACGTTGGAAGCGAGGAGCCTGGGGAACCTGGAGGTCCCGGGGGTCCTTGCGACCCATCCCTTCCTGAAGGACCCAGAGGGCCTTGTTGACCCATTGGACCAGGAGGACTAGATTCGCCTGCTTGGATTGTATCCACAACTCAGATCAGTTGTTAGAGGAGCACGTCAAGTTCTTTGAAGCGGTCATCATTCTGGGCTTACAATATTCCCAACTGTCTCATAATCTCAGCTTCAAGGGTAGAGATTTAGGTTTGCATGGGGGTAGCAGAATCACTAACTTGTAGTGAGATTTCTTGGCCAATGTAGGCCACAACACTGTTGTCAATTCTCACCAATTGGTTATGAAGTTCTTTGATCTCTCTTCTAATATCGAGAATTGCTTCCCAATTATCCCATCCAAAGTTAGACGCTGTCTCAAAGAACGAGGATAGTTGAGAGTGAAATTGTTGTGCCAAAGTCAACTGGCGTTGAATCTCGAGGTGATGCAACCCCAAGATCTGGAGTACATGGTATATAGCGGGATGTACATAATGATGGAGGTACTGTTCAGTTCTAGCCACACCAACTTTGGTAGGCTGTAACACCGCTTGATTTGTATAAACTCATTATATTTTCAGCAACTTTAGATGCTTGGTCACGATTAGGACGAGCAATAGGCTGGATAGCCCCTCTTATCAAGCCTTTGACTGTTTCCTCTACATTAGTGGCTTGAATCTGATAATTTTTTGGTCAGAGCCCTCAATGGCCAAGTTCATAGAAGCTTAACTGAATATGGCTGAGATTAGCTGAAGGCAAACCTTGCCAGTTTGAGTGTACCCATTGGGAGATACTCATAGATTCTTCAGAAGAGGGACTCTCTTCACTAGATGAATTTATCATTGTGAAAGTATGTTTTCACCAGGTAGCCTCGGAAACAGACCTGGCAGGGAGCACCATTATTGGAATTTTGTGAGAAATTCTGTAAACAAGCAGGCGCGATGAAGGCTATGAAATTATTAGTTCTGTGGCTCTAGTGAAGATTGAAAAATTGCAACGAAATTATTAGTTCCTTTGCTATAGTTTGTTCCAATCAGAAATACAGAATCCTGTATGAAAATAGACCAAAATTAAACTATGCAAAATGAGAATTTATGTACTTTATTAATTAAAGACTAGAGATATTTATTAAATATGAAGGGATTCTTTGCATTAATTTCCTTAATCCACCTGAGGTAATATCTTTCCTACCAGAGGACCAATATTGTTGATTATCATTATTATTATAATATTCATGATGATCATATCTAAGAGTATTCTAGTTATATGCAATCAACCTTCTTAACGAGGCCTGGCCCCTTCAAAATGATTAGTCATTTCAAATTGCCTGGCCATCTCAAATTATAAAGTTTCTTTGGGTTGATTAAATTTATGAGATAGATAACTCTGAAGAGTCTTTCTTTGATCAAATTGAGAATCAGAAATATTAGATTTAGATTTCTCCATCTTGTTAGACTGATATATCAAATCTCAATCTAGAGTATTTTTGGTCATCCTAGTTGTATCTCCAACACAAACTCAACATCAAAATCTTCCTGATTAGAGCTATGTCATAATTTGATGAATAACAATAAATGGGGAATAATATATATATGAACATAAAAGATGATGCAACTCTAATTGGGAAATCAGCAGACCTCTCAATAGCACTAAGTACGCCCTTATTTGGGGCATCTATGTTTAAGTGCTTAATAAATTGATTTCATTAATAGAACCCAACTTCCGCCTTAGTGCATTAAGATTAGTGCACTAATTTAGGAGGTGCAATTTAGTTATTGCTGTGAGACCACTTTGCACCCAAGTGGACCCATAATCAGCCATAATATGATTATATCATAGCTGTTATTAGCTACAATAATCAGGTATCTCAGACGCAATCAGAGTGTTTATGAGTGGAATCTGATTTATCAGATTATGCAGATGAATTGGGAAGGATCAAGGGATCCATCAATGGGACTAATCTATAAGTTTTTGATGGTTTTGATAAAGGGTTTATTTTTTTGTCAACCATTAAAATCAAACACCAAGGTCATGGATGAACCAGCAAAGCGTACATAGGCCAAAAGGGGTCCACTGATTTGTATGAGGGATGAATATGTTCCAGCAGCTGATAACCTAGTTGCTGTGTCCCATATCCTGAAAGGTTTGGAGAGGAGACAGCAGATGTTTTTTGGGCTACGTTGGGGGCGCTGATTGTGGTGGAGAGTCATCATAAGGTGTTCATGATTTGGATAATTCTGGCATCTCTGTCCAAAACGTGGACATAGCATTCTATAGCTCTGATGTGGTTTGACAACTGCCATTATTGCTATACTGACATCCTCAGTGGACAAGTGTTAGCTCCAAGTAGTACATGTGCTTTTGCTGAGAAACATTCTTTGAATTTTAACAGGGTCTTTTTTGGTGAAACTGTATAGTCATAAAGTCGGCTTTCCATTGGCCAACTTGGTAGCGCCCCCAAACAGCTGGAGAACAATCGCTTTAACTTCTTCATAGGATACTGAGCTATTTGGAAGATAGAAGGTAACTTGATCAGCGCTTTCCACATCTAGAGCGGACAGCAACAGTTTCGCTTTCCATTGATCAGAAGCCCCTTTCACAGCGAATTTGAAACGCTTAAAGTAACTGTGTAGATTACCGTCACAACTGAAAGGAGGTAATTTTTGATTTGAACAACTTCAACTTTGTTTCTCAGCATATAGGCTTGATTCCGCCGAGTCAGTTTGCACAGGGTATTAGCCAATGAGCAACCAAATCAGACAATATGAAGATCGCTGACTTTCTAATAAAACTCAATAACCTATATATGGAGCTATCACTCCTTATTTTGACATTTATTTTATATAAATCGCAGACTTATCTGCAACCACTTACTTACCTAAAAAAGACCTCTTCTTCAATCCTCTGTGTGACTCTTTATATCTTGGTTCCCCAAGCCAGATGCATCCTCAGCTTAGTAGTCTTCTATTCATCTTCCCTTTTCTAGAAGCTTTTGTACATATATAATCTCAGCATAATTCCCCTCAATTTGCAGAATGGTCATCATTCTGATCAATTATAATTCATATACCCCTTTCCATAAATCTCAAGACTCGTCTTGATTCCCCCTCTGATCAGCCAGTATAGGTAGCATATCATCCAGTCATAATAACTTCCTGACCTTACCCCCCTTTGACTGGAAATATGCTCTTACTGTTTATATACTCAGAGGAACTTTGCATGAACTTGGTTAATAATCTGAATCCCCGCATTTTCCTTGATAGTGTAGACATCCATGCCGGTCTTCTCAATTATCTCAAATGGGCTGGCCCAGATGTTAGAGAGCTTGTTTTTACGCCCAAATCCGTGCTGGTTCTGGAATAAAATATGGTCACCTACAGCAAACAGTAAGAGTCCAATCCATCTCTTCTGATTGGCTGCCTGATCATGAAACTTCTTGGCCAAACTGGTTGAGTAGGCTTCCATTTGCAGCTTGATCAAACTATCCATAAGATTCTTCAAATATCTCTGGGGATCCGCACCACCAGTGTCCTCTACACACGAATAAAGCAAGGTGGGAAGAGCTGGATGTCGACCATACAGCAGTTGAAATGGGCTCTTACCAGTGGATGAATGATAGCTGATATTATGCAAACACAGCGGTAGGTAGAATGGCATCCATTCTGAGGGCCAATCCTTTACCAATTTGTGGAGTATGTTCACTAGGGTTCCGTTGACCTGCTCCACCATCCCATTTGATTCTGGATGGTAGGGGGTGGTTTAAACCCCGCGGATTGCCATCAACTCATTTAGCTTCAGCAGGAAATGCAAAGTGAAGTTGGTTCTGTTATCCATCAGTTTGAACTGTGGGCAGCCATGTCACTGTATAACACACTCCATAATAAACTTGGCAGTGGTGACTGCGCCCAAGTTGCTAATAGCCCTGGCCTCCACCCATTGGGTCAAATGATCGATGGTAATGATTATATACTTGGATTGATTGGCAATATTCAGCAGAGGTCCCACTATATCAATGATAACAGTGTTCCAAGAGAACCGGGGTTTAAACAGCTGGTATGTAATCTCCTTGTGATAAGGCTTTTCCACTTGACACTGATGGCAACAACTAACCATTTCCAATATTTTATAATGCATGCTCTCCCAGTTTTCATGGTCGCAAAAACTCCAGCGTTTTCCGCAATCCTCCATGTCCTACAGCCCAATGAGCATCCATAATAATTGAGGGTCTAACCAAAGGTTTAGGGAAACTTAGCGTCAAGTCTCCAATCCACTTATATAGTTCTTCCCACATAGGAAAGTATCCTCCCTGAGTCTGTCTGATACCTTGATCACCTGCAGCGGCTCATCCTAGTATAAGTTTGCCACCATCTTCTCATACATTACGTCAGCTAAATCTGCCATAATAGCGACTGTTGGCAGCCAAGAAAGACAATCCGCGTTTTGATGTTTTGCTCCTGAGAGGTGTATAATCTCGAAATCATATGCTTGGAGCTTCAGAGCCCAACGTGTGAGCTGTCCCTCTGGTTCACGCAGATTCTGTAGCCAGCGCAAGGAAGCGTGATCCATCACTACTTAGAATCTTACCCCATGTAAATATACCTGAAACTATTTGTAAGCTTAGATCACCGCTAAACACTCCCACTCAGTCAAAGTGTAGTTTTGTTTGTGACAGTTTAAGCTTTGATTACAGAATTCGACAGGATGCTCCACGCTGTCATCGTCCTTCTGGGATAATACTGCTCCTATAGCAGAGAGAGAAGCATCTGTTTGCACTATGAACTGTTTGTCAAAGTTTGGATATTGCAAAATGGGTGCACTGCTAATGCAGTTTGCAACACATCAAAAGTGTTCTGGCATTGTTCCATCCAATTGAAAGAAGCGTTTTTCCTTAGCAACTCAAAAAGTGGGACCCTGATGCAACTAAAATTGGGAATGAGCTGTCAGTAATACCTGACCATCCCCAGAAACGCTTGAATGCCCCAATTATTACCTGGGCGAGTTATCTTGCTTATCACTTCCACTTTAGCTGGCTGTAGTTTAAGCCCATTTGAATCCATGACGAACCTGAGGTATTCTAATTGTTCTTTAAAAATGGCATTTCTGAGGCTTAATTTGATATTAGCAGCAGCAAGGCGCTGAAACACTTGTTTCAAATGTGCAAGGTGCTCTGTAAACATCCGCGAGAACACATTGATGTTGAGGTAAACTAAGATGTAGGACAGCTTTTGCACCTTAATATTGTATCCATGGCACGCTGGAACATAGATGGGGCATTGCACAACCCTTGTGGCATGTGAGTTGGCTGTAATAACCCTCTCAAAGTGATGATCACATATTTCTCCCATTCCACTGATGGCAATTATGATCTGCAAGTACCCCGAGATCAGATCCATGGCAGAAAAATAATTCACCCCACCTAATCAATCTAACGCGTCATCAATCTGTGGAAGAGGGTAAAAATCCTTCTTTGTTACATCATTGAGTTTGTGATAGTCAAAAATCACTCAATTTGAGCTATCCTTTTTCTTTACAATGAGTACAGGTGATGCCCACGGACTATTTGACAGCTCTAGCATTCCTTGCATGATGAGTTTATCCACCTTGTCGGAGACAACCTCTTCTGCCACTTTTAATCATCTAATAGGTCGCAATCAAACGGGAGGGTGATCCCCCATATCTTTACAATGCACCACCCCTTGAGTGCACCCCAAATCATGTTTGTCATGTGCGAAAAACTCTCAATACTTTTCAGATAATGCCATAGCCTTACCTTGCTGTTACACTGATAATCCTTTAAGCGCTTCCCGCAAAACCACGGTCAATACACCAAACAATGAGCTTGCCAGTAGTCTGAGATCCTCCCATTAGCTGAAATCATGAATATGGCAAACTTCCTCTATTGGAACTAAGTGTAGGTAAGCCACCATTTGGTGCCACTGGATCATTATTGTCTTCTTTTTTTAGTAATAGTGGTGCCCAACCCAAAAGGGGGAGCCGCCACACATTTTTATTCACAAATGGGCCAAACAAAGGGATTATCATAAATAAAAAATTCATAATATAGCCCCTAGGTTATTAGACTAGGAAGCTATATCAGATGGCGAGGAGGCTTTGGGAAACTTTTATCTGGCGCCCACTTTAGCTGGCGGACCATGGCGGACAGCATTGGGGTGGGAGCATCAGCGACATGGGGCATAAGGAGGTATAGTTGGTTTTCTTTGTTAATGAGGCCGGCAGTGTCCATAGCCTCAATGTATTGGGCAAGTTAATGCTCAGCAAAAATGATGAGAGATGGTACACAAGTAAACGGCTTGATGCGCCAGTCATTATTGTCTTCTTCTGTAATTTTGCTAGCAGCACTTTCACCTTCCCATTTCCAGGAAGCAGTAACCATAGAGCCACATGTGGTTCAAGCCATGAGTGCTGGTGAGGCGCCATAATTTCTTTATAAAGCCCTTCAGGGATGTCAATTTCAAGCTCAGTCTCTACTATGCACAGGTGTCCAGATGGTAGGCTCAAAGTGCTTGCTGCCCAAAGCGGGATCACTTTGTACTCATAAATCTGGTTGGGGAGGGCCCTGGTCCACTGCTTCAGTTGTCAATAATGAATAGGAATCACTCCATTGCTGTACGCTAGATTGATTTGAATAGAGAGGACTGGATCCATTGGTATCCAAAAGAGGTAAAATATACGGGGATCTGTTAGCCTAAAATAGTAAGAGTTTCCTCCACCCTATTTATCACAACACCAAATTTCCTCATAAATGCTGCGCCAATTAACATGTCATAGTTGTTATTTGGCAAAACTACTGCTAGAGCGGAAGCCCAGACTGACCCAAATTGTAAAGGCAACGCGCTAAATGCTCCTTTAGACACAGTGCTTTGCATCCCAGCGGTTCCATATACTACTTGATGGTCCACATCCGGTTTTGAACAGAAGTTTAGCCACCAGCTGGGTAGAGACTATGTTCACAGGAGCTTCCATGTCTATGATAGTGCAGATTTTCGTGTTTTGAACAAAAATGTCGCAGTAAGTACATTAAAAGTAAGAAGAACCATTAGTGTTTATTACATGTACGTCCAAAGGCTTTTCTTTACTCAAAAAGGAGGAAATGCCCTTGCTGACCTGAGGATACTCACTAGCGATTTTCTCCACCAGAATGGCTACATTAACCCCTACTAAAGAGGCAACGTCCATCGAGGGATCCACATTGCTGGTGCCAGTCTGTTCCAGGATCTGCCACGCATATTGCTTTTGCACGTCCTGGCGGAACTCAGGGCTTGTGGGTGAAGTTTTTACTTTCAGAAGCAGAAGCAGGGGTATCCAATGGAGGCTGGTGGTATAACAAATCATCCGATTGAGGTTCAACTTCTACCTGAAAAGTAATTTGGGAATCGTCAGGGACAAGTGAATTGAACTTAGCAGAGGTAGAGCGTCCCATCTCTACTCCACTCGAGCTTTTCCCTTCTCATTTTTCTCAGTTGGCATCAAATACACTAGTGGTTTGCTAGGGCAGTTACCTGCATAATGCCCTCTTTGTCCACACCAAAAGCAAGTTGTTATAAAAGGTTCACGTATATAGCTTGTGGCTGAATGACCAGTTCAGAAGTTAATGGTATAGTTCCAAGGTCATGGACGAACTGGCGAAGTGTACATGAGCTAAAAGGGGTCCACTGACTCGTATAAGGGGCAAAAATGTTCCAGCAGCTGATAAACCAGTTTCTGCGACCCATATCCTTAAGAGTTTGGAGCGGTGACAGCAGAGGTTTTGCAGGCTATGTTGGGGGCGCTGATTGTTGTGGAGAGTCATTGTAAGTTGTTCACAATTCGGATAAGACCAGCATCTCCATCCAACATGTGAGACATAGCATTATATAGTTCCCAATGTGGTTTGACAGCCACCGTCATCACTATAATGACATCCCCAGTGGATAAAATGTTAGCTCCAAGTAGGACATGTGCTTCCGCCAAAAAACGTTCAGCAAATTCTAACAGGGTCTCGTTTTGGTGAAACTGTATAGTCATAAGGTCGTCTTTCCATTGGGCCATCTTGGTAGCACCCCCAAACAGTTGGAAAATAATCGCTTTAACTTCTTCATAAGATGTTGAGCTATTTGGAAGATAGCAGGTAACTTGATCAGCGCTTTTCACATCTAAGGCAGACAGCAACAGTTTCGCTTTCCATCAATCAGAAGCCCCATGTTGAGATTTTTGCCCATATTCCCAGACTGCTAGATTACCTGGGATCGCTAGGGGAAAATTCCCTATGACAAAGTGAATCAGAAACTGGTTGGCACAAGTTTTGGAGTAACTATGTTTGGGGGATTTTAGGACATTCGCCTGGTTTTATCCGTTGGGAATTGATCTGGACAAATACTTAAGATCTCATTGGGTGGAGTTGCCGATGAAATAGGGGCATTTGGTAGTGATTAACTATCAAGTGTACCAATTGGGATTGGTTGGGTTTCATTACTGACTGATTAGGAATGAATAGCAAGTTGTGAGGCGAGTGATGCCGCCTGCAACTAGCGAATAGATTGGTTGGTGTGTGACCTGCCTTAATGGGTAAAAAGTCCCATTACCTAAGCAGGTCACTAGCAAAATATGGTTGGTTTTCTTGGATCAAGAGGAAAACGTTAGGGACACGTTTTCCAACTCTTCTCGTTTTAGGTCTTGAAGATGTCCAATGATGGAATCCTAGCCAGGATGGGGAAGACCATCTCTGCTGAGACGAAAATGGGTGATTCAATGGCAACAGCTGCCGTTTCATCGAAGAGGTGTCAACTGAGGGTTAGACAGCCAAATTCCCCACTATATATATTCCCTAGGGTTCACTATAATAAAAAACAAGATAATAACAGATAGTAAGAGTTATTTAGTTCTAAGGTATCCATTCAGTATATAGCTAAACTATCATCAGCTTCCATTGTGCTATTCTGTCTCAAGGATATTATTGCTGTGTGAAATAATTGGAAGACTCTTAGAGAAAAGAGTAAAAATCTGAGTGGGGATCTAGAGAAGAAGGAGTCACAATTGGGGATAGCTGCTGACTGTTTGTTGGACCAAAGATACTGTCACCAGGGTATCTCAGTGAAGATCAGCTTGACAAGAGCAAGGGAATGAATCCCTATGGGTACAACATCATGAGTATTTAATTGGGAATACTAGCCGAGCGTTGGGCCAAAATACAATTCATACTCAACTATAGATAATAGTCTCCATACTATTATTAAAAATAATTCATTATACTATACAACGTGACAAATTGCACAAGGAAAACAAATCTGTTCTCTAAAAAGATTACTAGGTTGCTTGCCAATAACTACCACTTAAGTAAATTTTTAAACCCCTTCCATGGCGAATTTAAAACGCTTAAAGTAACTGTGTAGATCCCCATCATGACTGAAAGGAGGTAATTTTTTGATTTGAATGACTTCGCCTTGCTCCAGGTTCCTGCTGCAAGAAGCAGGCGAATTAGTTCGGAGTAACTATGGGAAATACCCTTTTGTGCATTATCATATGGCTGGCCAGATGGTTCTGAATCCATTGAAAAGGACTCAGAAGAAGTGGTGTTGAGCGGGGGGTCCATCATAATGCCTAAGGGATACTCATTTGCTGATCCATAGCATTCTTCCCTTGAATCGCCACTAACTGCCCCAATTTTCCCAGCTCTGGAGTGCCCCACGAAATGTTCAATGATCAGCTGCTCTTCTTTAACCAAATAGCATTTACACCGTCCATCCTGGAATTCCTGTTGCAGCACTTCATACTGATGTTGCAACTCCCAGTGGAATTCCCTCTCAATGTTCAGTTTTTGCTCCACGGAATGTAATCATGAGAGGACATCTTTAATCATGTTTTGCAGGTGGGTGTGCTGCCAGCTAGTGTTATCCGCTTGTTGATTGGCATTGTTTATTTGGTTAAGGAGGGAGGCTTCTTCCTGTACCAATTCCTTGTTGGCCCGTTGAAGTGTATCATGGCGCCCTTGCATGCCTACATACTCTCTTGTCTCACCAATTGGAAGAGGGAAAGCTCGTTGGCACTCATCCTGGCTAATAACTTCCAGTTGTGTAACCTGACGGGTAAGCTGGAATTATTTGGGAGACGTTGACCAAAGGATAAGCGCATTATCTGTCATTCACTGGGTACTATATTTGATATGAAGTTGGGTTAATTCAGCCAATAAAGAGATGACTTGGTCCGCCAATTGCCGTTCCATCAGTGTCATTTTTTCCTTAAGCTGAACAATCATGCTTTGAGAGCTTCTGCCCATTCAGCTAGCTCTGCCATAAAGTGCTTGGTATTATTCCCCAACTTTGTTATATCCTGAATCCACTCTGCCAATAGGCCATGCCAATCCAGCAGTTCTCTTATTACTTGAGGTAATTCTAAATTAAACTGGTACCAAAATTTCCAACCATCAGCAGACATCCCCAACATGATGGCCCATTTGTACCATCACCCCTTGTACCTCCAAAAACAAACGATTGAGGCGGTCAAGAAGGAGGCGAGTATCATTTTGCTGTGCTTGAGCAAACCATAATACATCTACAAAATATATTGTGACGAGCAAGCACATGCAGTAGCTAGAAAGTTGATGGTTGCGCATAAGCGACTAGATATTCCTTGACTCTGTGGGTACCAAGGCAGCAAGCCAACCCCATTGTAGTCATGTCCAGATAAGACATGTACAGGGCGTATCAATTTTTTTGGTCTTTTTGGTTATAGATTAAACTCAGAGCGTTTTCCCCAACCTCATCTTCATATAGGCGATATCCGTGCAACAGCCACTCCATAATATCCTGCAGCTGCTGAGGAGTCACATTCGTGGAGCATCCTTGTTGGTTGGTTTTCAGTTCAGGGCAATTTTATAATTTCAGATTGATCATAACTTCATCATCCCCTGGTTTGGTTACAGTCAATAATAACAGTTCATTGTTAGGTGCCTCCCATGCTTCTTCAGCAAACCGCGCACAGAATCTGATCATATTTTGTCAGAATGAATGAGGACTCATAATCATATCCTAGTGTTGAAGAACTACAGTTGACCAGTGGCCCCCTGTAGTGAGCACCACTGTTGCTTCTTGGGGTATAGACTTGATTCCACCGAGTCAGTTTGCACAGGACCTAGCCACTGACCAACCAAATCAGACAATATGAAGATCGCCAACTCACTAATAAAACTCAATAACCTATATATGGAGCTATCACTCCTTATTTTGACATTTATTTTATATAAATTGCAGACTTATCTGCAACCACTTAATCACTAGGAAAAGACCTCCTCTTCAATCCTCTGTGTGACTTTTTGTATCTCGGTTCCCAAAGCCAGAAGCATCCTCAGCTTAGTAGTCTTCTATTCATCTTCCCTTTTCTAGAAGCTCTTATTTATATTAAATCTCAGAATAATTCCCCTCAATTTGCCAAATGGTCGTCATTTTGATCAATTATAATTTCTATACCCTTTTCCATAAATCTCGAGACTCATCTCAATTCCCCCTCTGATCCACCAGTATGGGTAGCATATCGTCCAGTCATATCAACTTCCTGACAATATCAATAATGAAGTGTTAAATTATATTGTATGGTGACAGAAGATGTTGATAGTTCAGACTTATGACAACTATATATTCTACTCCATGTTTAAATGAAATGGCCTCTTGCCTATTGATCCCTGGTCAATCTTCTTAAACTATACTATAATAAACAAATACTAACTAATCTTTTATGGCACACTAAAAAACTTCTATACTAGATATTTTAGATGGGTTTATATGTGCCAGCTATCTTATAGTTATTTGTTTCTATCTAGTCAAATCATAAGCCATTGACTCCTCGTTTTCAAAAGGGTCCTGGACAGTCTCAAACTTCTTAACTATTAAAAAGTGTAGTATTAATAATCTTCTTGATTATCATATTAAAACAGAGCAATTTAGGGTAGATGAAAGGGTTAAACTTGGTGGCTAAGTTTTAATAAGCCATTTGAGACAATGTCTTCCAATTATTTTAAATTATAAATTTTAAATTTATTGCGGGGAAGGCCAACCATGGGATGGACACTTCCGAATATGACTCAGAAAAGACAAAACTTAGTACCAGGGGAGGCACCCCAGAGAAGCGATGCTATATCTTGTTGCCAGCGGGAACGCCACTTATGGGGAGGGAACGTGTGAAGGGGCCGTAGCCACTATTGAGCACGTGTGGAGGAAGAGGTCTGATTTGATGAACCAGACTGGGAACCAGGAGGAGACCAGCTGTTGGCAACGCGGTGGGAGATATCCAAACATCCACGCTTGAAAGTGGTCCACCAAATGGGACCAGAATCTGTGGACAGCTTCTGGGAGGGGGGATGGAGCCAGCGATGGCATCCAAGACAATCGTGTGGATAGTCCACATGGCGATTGCAACCACCAGAGCACGGAGGGAGGGTGGGAGGGGGAGTCCATTGATGAAGCAAACATATCTCTTGACAGACTGAAGGGATGCGATTGATCCTGGCCTAGCAGACGTTGGACTTCGCGCCATATCACTTTAGAGGTGGGGCACTTCTCCAGGCAGTGGAACAGCGTTCCATACTGGCCACACACGACACAGGATGAGTGTAAAGCATTTGAGCGCTCAGCTGTATGATACACCCGCCTCAGGCAGCGCCACACATGGGAGCGGACTTGAGGCTGCAACAGAGGATGGTGTGCGTATTTCCAGATAGTCTTTTGGGTCTCAGTGGATTAAGGGATGTCCATCATGTCCAGGTAGTCCACCCTGGATAGGACTTGGGGTCGGATGGGGATCACGCCATCATGGATGGTAGCCCCTGTACCTCTTGTGTGAACTGAGGAGAGGGGAGGCCTCTTCAGGTTGTATGTCCACTAATACGAATTCTCCACTCTGCGCTTCGCATGTAGAGTAGGATTCGTTTGTAGTGGGTTTTCGTCCCGTGAGGACCTGTGGCCGATGTGTGTGATGCGAGGTATTTCATCAGGGAGTGGGGGTTTGATGGATTGTTGAGGCCCAAGGCTCAGGAGAAGTTGGAGCAGGCCGCGCGGGACCAGTGTTGGGTTGGGAGTGTAGGAGCGGTGATGGCCCCAATCCAAGTGCCCAGGATCTTGGCAGCATAGGCTTTGAAGTCAAGCAAGCCCATGCCACCTTGATGATGGGGGCCAAACATGACCTCTAGCCATACTGGTGGAGGGCGACCTGACCAAAGCCATCCTTGCAGCAAAGCATACAGGGATTTGAAGAAGCTTGGGGAGAAGGGGATGGCGTGGGCTCTGAACCAGATTTTGGATAGGAGCATAGAGTTGGCAAGAACAACCCTGTCAGTGAGGGTAGTAGGGTGGGCTCTGAGGGAGGCGATTCGCTTTGTCACATTGTCCAGTATACGGCACACCATTACTGCTGACGCGTATCCGCCTGCCTCTATCCACACGCCCAGATGGCGTATCAGTCCTATGGTAGGATGTGGCACAAAGGGGAGCACCAGTGGAGCGGTGTGTGTTGAGCTAGTAAGGCGTGGACGTGGGCGAGCAGATGGGCCAGGTTGGGAACTACTTGCTGGGGCCCAGCAGTTCTGAAACCGACCAAGGAGGATGATTTCAGTTTTGGAGGCGTTCAGTGCCACGTTGCTTATCCGGGAATATTCCTGGATGAGGGCTTCAAGCGCACATGCATCTTTGTTATTAGACACCCCCACCACGCAATCGTCTGCAAATGCCATCATCTTGACTGGGGTTTGGCCTGGCACATGGACCCCAGTGAGGTGGGCATTCACATTTCGCATTAGTGGGTCAAGGCTGAAGTTGTATAAGAGTGGGCTGAGGGGGTCCCCTTGTCGCAGGCCCCTTTAAGGGCGGACTACTTCCGTTAGGAAGCCTGGGCCACGCACTGCCATTGTCGCAGATTCCGTGAGCAGCATCACCCAGTTTATGAAGTGGGGGGGGGGTAGGCGGAATTGATGGAGGCAGGCCCTTAGGTATTCCCAGTTTACTCTATCATAGGCCTTTTGTTGGTCCAAGAATACAAGTGCCCCAGAGGCTGTGGACTGACACACATTAGCCACAGAGTGCATGTTATCCCAAATCAACCTTCTGGGGATGAAACCGAATTGTTCTGGGGAGATGGTGGCAGATGCTACAGTCCCTAAACGGTTAGCCATGATTTTGGTCAAAATTTTGGTTTCTGTGTTTGTTAGAGAAATGGGGCGCCAGTTGGCTAGGTTGAGCCTATCCCCTTTCTTGAAGAGTGTGACAGTAAAGGCCTCATGTTCTCCTTGTAGGAGGTGCATTTCCAGCAGGCTTTGGTTGAGTGAGGCTAGCAGCAATGGGGATATATATTTACAATATTTTTTGTAGAACTCATATGGAATGCCATCTGGGCCTGGGCATTTTCAGTTTGGCGCACCACAAATGGCTGTCCATAATTCGTTCAGAGTAATTAAATTCATTATTTCCGGGTATCAGAAAATGGTGCGGATATGAGCTCAGTCAAGAAATTCCGCCATTTTGGCCAGCTGAATTGGTTCAGCTCGGTATAACTTGGAGTAATATCTTTGCATTTTGATTGCCACTTTGGCTGGTATGTCCGCAATGGAATTATCCGATCTTTGCACCTGTGTGCAGGCCACACTCTGGCGTGGTGCAAAATTTTTTTTAAAAGAAGTATGCAGTGCACTTGTTGCCTTTAGTGATGCGTGTGGCCCAGTATTGGACACAAACCCAATGTTTGTGTTGCCTTTCTAGTGCATTGAGGTGAGCGGCTGCCTCCGCCCACTTCCAGCCCCATGCAGGGCTATATCCTGTGGCTGGAATGTTGGACTCCAAGTGGGCCAATTCCACCAGCACGCACAAGATAACTGCCGATGTGGCTCGTGAGCATCTGGATAAGAGATGGCGATAGTGGCGGATGGTGTCTTCTTTGAAAGTTGCCCATGTGGAAATGGGGTTTGTGCAAAATGGTGCAACAAACGATTTTGCCAAAGTTGCCTCTTCCACCCATGTGGAAAATCCTGGTGACGTGAGCTTGGGGGGGCGGATTTTGCACCAATGTGGGGCCTTTGCAACTGTGACGGGTAAGTGGTATGTTATTGAGACCAGTCAGTGGTCGGAGAATTCCATTTTGTTGTTTTGAAGTGGGAGATGTGGCATTGGAATTTTGTCAGTGTTAAAATAAGGTCAATGTGGGTCATGGACCTTAATTGGCCATTGTGGACGTGGGGACGCATCATGTTTTTGAGCAGTGGGGCATGTCACAGCAGCGCATCCATTAGCCCAAGGGTGGCTTTTAGAACACGTAGTTCTTCATGACCCTGTGGGGTGTGGGGTGTGGGGTGAGGGCGGCCACTGGTCCATTGGTGAGGTTAGCCAACAGTTCATGTCGCCAACTAGGAAAGAATTGGGGGGTAGCGGGAGGGATTTGACCAATGAGAAAAATTCCCAACGCTCATGTGCACCATTTGGGGCGTAAATGTTGACGATTGTGTGTGCAACGTTGGCCCATGAGAAGGTGACAATGAGCACTCAGTCATTTAGGAATGTTTCTGAGGATGTGAATTCGAAAAATTGTTTTTCTGAATTAGCACCCCACAGTGCTTTGACCAAAAGGATAGGGATGGTAGGAGCATTGTTTTCCAAGCTTCCTCAGAACCTTGTGGACAGTGGGATTCCTGGATGGCCAGGATATCCACGGGTAAATTGTTTTGTAAAAAACTCAGTTTTCTAGCCTGGGATGGGGAGGCCTTGAGTCCAGCGATATTCAGTGTCCCTAGAGTGAAGGTTTCCCCCATTGCACCTTAGGTGCGAGGGGTGGCCCCTGGGCCCACCAGCCTCTTCCAGGTCCCCACAGGCTTTCACAGCAGTGCAGGTGTTAGCAGCAACACTATCGGGATTTTTGTTAATTTTTGCAGAAAGAGTCGCGTTGGCTTTGGCCTTCACTTTTTGTTTTCCTGACGTCAGACGAATTTTTTGCGGTGCAGATAAGTTTGGTGCACCGTCGAGTGGGGCAAAATTTTTTTTTTTTGGTTGGGATAGGTCCCAAGTCAGTTTCAACTGGAGCTTGGGTGCAGCAATTGGGTGAGATCAAATCTCTCATCAGATCCTCAGATTGAGTGGCCCGCTTGGCATGGGCCTCCTAATCTGATTGGGTGATGGATTCCTGAGTTGCTTCTGCCGTGAAGGTCTCCATGTCCTCCTGGCGTTGTGAGTGTGGGACGGTGGTGGTGGCCTTGGCTGCTTCCTTGCCATGGCCCTACAGGCCTGCTTGGCCTTCTTCTGCTCCTGCAGGGAGATGGGCTTTACCAATAGGTAGCAGCCTTGTGCTCCCCACGGGAAAGCCTCCTTGGTGCTTGCAGTTGGTCCGTAGTGCGCCTCTCCACTGGCCGTGGCTGCTGAGGGGTGCTCTTGGAATTTGACGCCCTCCTTGATGGGGCATGCATGCGCCTTATGGCTGAACATGTCACAATGGGTGCAAATGGGGGGCGTGCTGTCCATGGTTACCCAGAATGGGTGGGTGGTATGCCCTGTGATGTCAATAAAGGTGGAGTGCGGGATCTGGGTTAGGTCCTTCACAATCTCCTCAGATGGGGTCAGAACTGCGATGGCTTTGCCGGTACACAGGTGTGGCATCAGCGTGAAACGTTGCATTTTGAAAGATTGTATTTTGCCGTATATGGCGAGACCATCTTTCAGGTGTTTCTCTAAAATGTCACGTTTTACCATAGTAGGCAAAAAGTCAAATGTGAGGAAAATTTGGTTTGATTTTGTCCATCTGGTGCATTTGATTTCGATGACCCATTACCCCTTGGGGAGGTTGACCACTATGCGCACCGCTGCAGCCTCGTCTGCTGCTATTTTGCTTTCAAAACCTAGGTCCAGCCAACTGCGCAACATGGAGTGAGGTGCAACGTACACCATGGTCGGGAAAATTTTGTGTACATCTTCACAAAATTTTTCCCATAAGGCCGTTTTTTGGATGTCTAGATGCACACGGACTCCAAATTCCACTGACAAAAGTGGCTGGGAGTGTGGCGTGTTGATGTACTGGTTGCATCGTGCTTGCCACATGAGTATCTCCGGGGAAATTGTGACTGCCAGTTTTTTTAGATTTTTTTCTATTCTGCTGGATTCTCTGGGGCATTTTCGAATGTTAGAGGCCGCGGGCCTTCCACCTGCTCCTCTTGCCTTGCTTGCCCAACTGCTCCCAGACATGGGCGCAGACTAATCTTCTCTATGAGATTATCAAACTAGATTTAGTCTTGAATTGAATAGATTGAAAAAGTGTTTGTAACGAAAAAAAAGTCATGTCTTCCAATTATGTTAGAATAATTTGTATATATGAATGAAAGACTCAAAGTATAACGGTTACTTTATAATTTTAAAAGACAGTCTAATTATAACAACTTATACATAAACATATAATTGACTCATATCCCTAGCCTATTGAAGTCAATTGACTTTACCTTTTAGAATATGTAAAATAAAGTGTTTAAGTAGGCGTTTTAATTTAAACTTTTTGTTCAATATTTTTCCCTCCTTGACTAAATCTAGGGGTTCCAATAGATGGTCATTATATATATGTAAAAATTTATCATTGTACCAGTAGTCATTGTCCGCTAAACCTAGTGTATTCTGCGACATAGACAGTAAATCATATCTAATAAAATCATAGGAACTTGGCATATACACTATAAATGATCCAACCATATGCACTTCTTAATTGTATAGACATCCAGACCTGTTTGGTCAATTATAGTAAATGGCCCCTTCCTAAAAAAGATAACTTTATATGTCATCCCAGCTTTTTTGTGTTTTGATATGCTACAGCGTCTCCTAATTAATATTTTGGCATATCAATCAAATTAAAATTACTTTCTGCTTTTTGTATTTCTCTCTTAGCTATTGTGGAATTGCAATCCTGCATTTAGAAATTAATCAGCATCTGCGCCAATTTTTGGTATTTGAATGGTCATACTATAAGAGCCCCCACCACATCCATTAAATTGAACCAGACAATACGCCTCTTCTGATTGAAGAAGGAGAAATCCTGAGCATTTATTTTGGAAAAGATAGTGGATCTAGGGCATACCCTCAACAAATGTTGGGTATCCGCTGCCACCCTCATCTCAAAATATAATCACCTGAAATGAGAAAAGATAAGTTCCACCATAAATTTTAATTTAGTCAAAATTCATGTTAAGAAAGTTGAAAGGATCTACTATGTAACCTATGTGCAAACTAATGGATCAAAACTGAAACCTGATAGGGGTGAAAATATTGAATTCATTCTGGAAGAGAATCCACGGCTATCAAAAATCTTGTTAAAAATATAATAAATGATGCAAGGTTGTTGAGGTCCTGAGAGTTGAGTTAAGTTTCCAAGTGTGAACTGCAAAAAGGGTCACCCACAATGTGCAACCCACAATATGATGCAAAAGTCCTGGCGCTCTGGAAATATTCATGCATTTTGCCTTAGAAATATTCTAAAATCCCACTCTTCAATTACCTAAAGATATAAAAAACCAGCGCTCTGCTAATGGTAGAGTTCTAGGTTAACTAGTTATATCCTTAATAGATCATCAACTACACCCAAAAAACCTTTTGAATCTTATAAATTTTCAAAGATTCTGGCCTCACTGAAGGAACCACATCAATCAATTGAGGGCCCACGCTCATTAGTTTCAGTGATGGTCATGGCTTTCTATGGTGACAAAAGCATTAGCATCCCTCACCAAAGTAAACCTCAGGAATCGTCCTCTAGGAGTGTCACATACTCCATCTAACCAAGAGAATGTATACTCAGATTATCAGCCCAAGTTGAATGATCAATCATTCAATTTAATCTGCTGTAACTATATAGAAAACAGAAATGCTAATCCTGTGGATGTACCTATGTGGAGGACTGATGATATTGAACCTGAGGAGATGACTATTGCTTTCTGCTATCAAGTGAATGTCCATATGAATCAATTATTTGGTCCTAAAATACCTAAGGTATAGACCAAACATCCTCCCCCACACAACCCAACTGTTTACCTTCAGGGCATGAAACGTGGTTAAGATTATTGCCAGAGCTCAGACTAGGAATTGAATGAAAATGATGTTCATTAATTAATATTTTCCTCATCTATCTCCACATAGATCTTATCCACAAATTATCAGAACGGTGACTCCATGTGGACTGTGGATGCTGTCATGAGTATTGGATTACCACTAATGTAAGCCAAGTCTTTCCTTAGCATGTCAGTTGTCTGACATAATAACCCAACCAATTATACCGCTGTTATGTTTTTGGCCCAAGATTTGTTGATCTGGGCTCTTGAACTGTTAATAAAAGTTTACATGGTCTCATGAGCGCTCTCGTGACATGCTGATAATAGGTAGCGCTGATCAGAGCCATCAAATAAGTACTGCATGTTCAGGTGGCACCACCAATTACCCCCTAAAATGCACAATACTGAAACATAACTGTGATAGGACCCACTTTCTTCTTTTTGAACGAAGTGGCTTTCCACTTGCTGGGAATTCTGGAAGAACTCAAATTGCAAGCCACCTTGAACAGTACCATGGAGGCCTAGAAGATCAGCAATCCTTGGTACTACTGGACTCCTTGGAAGGCGAAGCTAAATTATGGTCCTGACCATGTTGTACCAGAACTCTCACCTAGGGGAGGCACCTCCCTCACCTTTCACGTTTTTTATCTATGGTGGTCAATCTGGCATTGAGGCCACAATTTATATTTCAAATATATCAACGGCGAAGCTTAGTTGCAAGTTTAGATGACCACATCAATGCTTTCCACTAATCAGCATATTCCCTCTAACTCCCATAAGACAATGTCATTGCTGCGTTTCGTGCCTCCCTTAACCAGGAATGGGATCCAACATGGTAAGGTACAATGGACCTCAACCTTTGGAGGTAGCGTACAATCTGGCCCATCAGATTGAGGTCCACCCCAGAATCAAAGCAACCAAGAAATTAAACACCCATAAGACATACCACTGCTATACTAAACCAGCCCCACCCATCCCTAAAGATGGATTACTTGTACTGTTAACTGATGATGAGAAACTGAGCAGAAAAACAGATATGGACAAGGTAAAAAGACTGATGACGCATCTGATTCCATTGCAGCAGAAGCTAACTGCCATGATATATACACACATGCACCAGAAGTTTTTGCCCTCGCTCCTTACATCTCTCCTATGCCACAGGATAGTAAGGGTATGGAGCTGTCACCCCCGCTTATGCAACATTATTACATTTCCCTGAGACCACATACCACAGCCAGCCCACTCCCCAATCAAACAAATCCCAAAATCAACTACTGGATGCCCCATGGTTGTTGTTAGTTCAGGCCGACCCGCATGGACCCAGACTTATGAATCTCTTTGGCAAAGTGTCAAACAGAACTCCAGGCACCCTTTTTAATCTTGTGGACCCATAGCCCCAGCATTATTCCCCTACCAACTCAAGACAATGGAGCCAGTTGAATAGGATCATCGCTGCAATATGATAATCAAAGATCTCAGCCACGTATGCACATTGATAGATTTGTCAGATCCCACATCAGCTTCATTTTCATATGCCCATGCAGCAACAATGTCCTTTCAATTTCTCATCAAATATCAGGAGTATTCCAAGTTGCCTGTAAAAACAAATGCCACCGCTGGTATACACCATGAACAGATTTAATAAAATTGGTTGTGCTTATTTCTTGTTCGCTGAAGACATTAAAGCTATCTCCAGATGCGAATTCACTAATGCCTTAATTGACTTGGGAGCATTGAGTAATTTCATTGATCTCAAGATGTAGCAAGTTTTAGATATAGAAGTTACCATGGGGGTTTCCATGATGGGGGCCTCTAGGGTACCAATAGTCACCATGCTCTTAAGCAGATGTTGCACTTTTTGGCCCACGGTCATCAGTTTCTCTCTAATATCTCAGCGATTCCAGACTTACTCTAACCCATAATACTAAGCATAAAATGGCGGCGCCAACAGTCAGATATGATTATCTTCAAATGGAGTATTCTCACTTTCATGAACTTCTGTCTTTCTGAAGAAATCTACCTGCTCCCAATGCTGATGAAAGGGAATGCTTTGGTGGCTACTGTGGAATACTCCATCTCAAACGCTGTAGCCAATCTTCCATTAATGCCTCTAATACTTAAACCCTACAAATTTTTTGATATAGTTAAAACTAACCTCTTGCCACCACACTCCAAGTTTTATATCTACTTCCTCTTCATGGGGAATCTTATTAAGATTAATTGCTCACTTTATCCATACACTGCCACCAAGGATAAAGCCCTAAAAATATTAATCAATGAGATGTTGGCTCAAAATGCTTAATTAAGAAAACCTCGCCAGTGTCCTCGCCTGTTGTATTTGCCCAAAAAACCTGATTTCACACTGCGGCCTTGTGTAGATTATAATCTCATAACCAACTTACAGTGCCTGATCTGTACCACTTCCACTGTAGCTGCAATTAACCAAGTGATTTCCAGGTCAAAAGTATTCTTAAAACTGAACATAGTAAATTCATCACACCAGGTCTAAGTGAAGGAGGGCCAATAATGGATGACAGTTATTAGAACATGCCGTGGCATATACCTGTTTAGAATCATGCCGTTCAGACCTTAAAACGCCACACCTTCCAGAGGGTTATTGACCACATTCTAGGTAATCTCCACTTTATGTGTGCAGTGGTATATATTGACAACACTCTGGTTCACTCTTTATGGTGGAGCACCATGAAAAGGACTTGATAGCATTGGCCGCTGCCTTGCAGAAAGCGGGGCTGCACACAAAACCATAAAAATGTGACTTTTAAAGATTAAGTACAGTTACTTGGAACCCCTGGTACTTAAGGATAGACATGACATAGTCCCCTAAAAGATAAAAGTCATAAATACGTGGGCAAACTCTACCACCCAGGAACAGATTTGCAGTTTTCTGAAATATTTTGCCATCTTAAAAATCTTCCCAGAAATCTCATAACTGGCTTCCCCCTCCACCCCTAAATGGCAAAAATGCACCATTTGTTTAGTCAAAAGAATGTCAGCAGACGTTCAAGTCTATTAAAGAGGTTTTTACCTTGGCGCCAGTTTTGTGACATGCTGATGAAGACAGGCCATTCATTGTATCATGCTGTAAGAGAAATCTGTAACTCTCCCATCCCCAGCAAGATGGTGCAAGATGAACAGCCACACAACAGGGAACTTGTTGTTAGAAGGATGCTAAACAGGGCACCGCGAAGTATTCCAGAGCAAACAGGACACAGTGCAAGGGTTTACAGCGCGATATATATAGTAGGAGAGAGCCAATAAATAACCAAACTTGGTTATACCCCAAAGAGGAGTCCATATCGAAGTGAAGATCAGTGCATGAGTGCTTGGGCGCTTTAATCTAAAGGGGGCCAGGGCGTCCAAGCAAGCATAAGATATGGGTGATAATTAATTTATAACAAACTGACCAATGATGTTAAAAACATCCTTGAAGAGGTCTGCGCATAGGTTCGCCCAAGTAACCATATAAAAATGTAAAGCTTAAAGGGGTTTTTATTAGGAAAGTTGACCAATGCGGAAGGTTGGTCTCATGTAAACATACTTAAACATTTGGGGTCTGGGAATCATCAAAAGGTGGAAGTGGTGCTAGGCTTAAGTGCACCAATAAGCGCACGCTTCCATCAGCCAGGGTACTATAGCTTGAGATTGACCGAGCTCAAGTTATTGATTTTTAGGCAAAGCTGACCAGAGTTAGAAATTTTGAAAATTGAACAGGTTTTAGTACCCCATTTGCCAAGAAACCAAATTGAACCGTCGTATTTCATGGTATAGCTGGTGCATTTTAACGCTCTTGCTGTAATGCAAAGCTGACCATCACGCACATCCTCAGGACCAACCTGGGCATTTCTCTCCTGAACCCAGCGCTGGTCCAGGGTATGTTTGAGGTCAGGAAGGCCTTCTAAATTAATATTTTTGGACTCTTGATGACCAACTTTATCCTGAGAGTTTGTATCCTCAATAATGTCATCAAAACATGACATTACACTCTCGTTCTTTTGAGGCTCCACCATCCCTCCAGGGCCTTTCATTAGGATGAAAGTTCTTGTAAGCTGGGCCAATTTCATAGCAGCGATGTTTTTCTGAGACTTGGGTACAGCAGCCTCAGGAAAACGCTTGTGGAAAACTTTGATCAGATCCTGAGCATGAACGCAGTCACGCACTGGTACCCAACTGTTCTCTGCTTCAGTACTTTAAGGATACAAGATAATCAAGCCTTATTCTTACTCGGCGTGAGGCTAAAATTTCCTCCACTTCCCACTATGGTGCCCCATCCACGAGATAAGCCTATGGAGTTTCTGGTAAAGACCAAAAAACTGCGTAAGCTTACTTTCATGGAAGACCAAAAAGATCCATAATGAGGGGGAGATCCAAATGGTATGAGGCGTGGCCCACCTTTCTGACAACTTGATAAGTCCCAAACCTCTTTGGTCCAGGGTTTTTACATTGTTGCTTGATGAGGATGTTTTTAGCATACAGCATTACAAGACCCCCTTCCTTGTATGCTGGACCTACCCGTCTCTTCCTGTCCACGTTCTCTTTATAAGCTTGCATAGCTTCATCCAAAATCATGCTCACCCCCTATGTACTATATTAATCATTTTTGCAAAGTCCCTACCGCTTTCACCTTGGATCCACAACTGGGCTCCACGTTGAAGGTGGTGTTGAAGCCATAGCTGGAGAAGGAGGGGGAACAACTGATTGATGCACGTTGAGCGTTGTTATGTTTGAATTGGGCCATGAAGAGATGAGAAACTCAATCTGAATGGTCTGCGGCGATGTAACACCGCAGGAACTGCTCCAAGCATTGGTTCACTCGTTCAGTCTTCCTACTGATTGGGGATGATAGGCAATTGAAAGGCAGGGACGGATCTGAAGAGTATTATAAAACTTTCCTAGAAAGACAGAAATTAACTGGGGTCCCAATCACTAATTATCTCTTGGGGAAACCCACGAAGAGAAAACATTTGGGATACGAAGAGCATAGCTATCTCTGCCATGGTTACTGTAGTTCTGCGAGGGATAAAGTGGGCGAACTTTGTGAAATGGTTTACCACTACCATGATGTCATTATAATCATCAGATACAGGTAACTCTACAATAAAATCTACTAATACGGAAGTCCAAGGCCCTTCAGCCTTTTAACTGGTACCAACAACTATGCGGGGGACTGGAAATTCAGCTTCATTTGATTGCAGACCAGGAACTCCTTACAAAACCTGGCAACCTGCGCAGCTTATTCCTTCCAAGTGTAAGTGCGCTAGATTAGCTCTAGTCTTTGCCTTCCCAGGATGGCCAACGGTGATTCCGTCATGATGGTCCTGGATGACTTCCAGGTGAAGTGGTTCTGTGGGAATCCATAGGCGCCCCTGGAACCACATCATCTCCTTAACGTTTACCCACTGGTAATGCCCTCCTAATTTAACTTTCTCTTGGCGAGGACCATAGTATACTCATCCAACAACAGCTGTGATAGTACTACCTTTTTTATGAAAATATTATAACCTCTGAAGTTTCAAGAGGAGCAAGAGATGGTCTGTGGTAAAGGGAGAGGGAGGTTGTGACACAATATTACCTGGCAGAATCATCAAGTGGGTATTATGCATCTCTACCTCCTTAGGATCTGGATCCATTGTATAGTTTTAGCTCAAAGCGTCTGCCAGACCATTCTCCTTACCCTTTGAAAACTCACAAGAAAACAAAAGTTGGGTCAGGGTCTCATGCCAGAGGGTCTGCCATGGGGTCAGGACATGAGGTACGCAATAAGTTCAGCAAGGCATGGTGATTTTTTTGAATTCGGAATGGTTGGGATGAGCCATGTAAGTGATGACGCCAATAGGTAAGCGCCTCAACCACTGCCAATAACTCTTTATTATAAACGGCTTAGTTTAACTCTGTTAGAGACATTTTCCTGGAATATATCCCACGGGATGCTCTATTCCATCCTTGCCTACTTGTAATAAGGCAGCCACTATGGAGAACTTGAAGGCATTAGTAGCCACAATGAACTACTTTTCCAACTACATAACAAAGGATGGACATGGAAAACGGGTGAAATTTACAGCCAGGAAGGCATCCTTCAAACGGGGGACCACTGGAGCACTTTAGCTTCACTTGTCTTATACAGGGAAGCAGCAACCTCAGAAAGATTTGGCGGGAATTTCTTAAGGAACGTATACATCCCCATGAACTCCTCAATTCCTTGGCCAAATAGGGGTGGGACACTCATGAATATCTTTCTCCTGGTCTGGAGTTATCATGTGGCTTTGGTCAAACATGACATTGTCCAGGAAGGTGACCTGGAACATGAAGAATTCGCATTTACTGATTTTAAGCATAAGGTCAGTTGCCCTCAAACACTCCACCACCTGTCAAAGGAGTACTGCATGGGACTCATAATCAGGGGAAAACACTAAGATATCATCCATGTAAGCTACTGCGCATATCACCCGCAGGTATCACAAAGCTGCATTAATATGGCGTTGAAAGATAGCTGGGGAATTTTTAAGCCCAAAGGGCATAACCCAAAACTAGTAAAATTCTTTTCTGGCATGGAATTTGGTTAGCCACATCTGGCCTTTCTTGATCTAGATATGAATAAACGTGCTTAAACAATCCATTTTCGAAAAGGCTTTCACCTTCTCCACATAGCAAGCAATCTGTGAGTCCAGTGGAATGGGATGTAAGTCTGGTACTGTGCTGTTATTGAGATTCCCAAAGTTTTTCAAATGGGTATAAAGTACCTTGGCTATCTCCAAAAGGGGAAGTGTGGAGCATATTGGGGAGGTAAGCTAAGATAGAGCGCCTTTAGCTAATTGCTACTTAAACCACACATCTAAGGCTGCTTCCTACCGTACAGTTGAAGGATAAATAGGAGAAGATATACACACCAGATCAAATGGTGAGCTTGAACTCACAATCAAACTCTGAATGAGCTGGTAGTACATTGGCTGAAGACGCATCAAACTAATATTCCACCTCTCTAAACAGGAAGGTAAGGGTACCTCCAGAGAAAGCCTCAACAACGGAGCAAGACTAAGAGTGTGGATATTGGGCCAGTGGGGAAGATCGCCCTGAGGCTTAGCCTCAGACAAAGGAACAACTAATATATGACAATACTTTAAAGTTAAGGACAAGGTTTTCTATTTTAAGTTGGTTCTGACGTCAAACTTTCACCACCACCCTATTCCCAAAATAATGGGGTACAAGAGGTTTTTGATAGCTTGGAAGCGATTAGCCAAATAGTATATTTCAAATTGACGATCATTAACCTCAGAACTTTCAGCGTGGAAATACCTTGGGAAGCCCTCCCCTAACCATACCACCTGGCAAGTAATTCAGATAAAGATAGTTGGCCAGGTCTTAGTTAGTAAAATTCTTTGAGGCTCCTGTATCCACCAAAATAGTTGTGCTGATCTTCTCTAAAGGGGATGAAAGGGTAGCCTTAACAAGGTATATCCCTAATGGTTTTTAGTCAAAGCAGACAACGCCAGTACTCACCAGAAAATTTTTCATCAAAAATAAGCATGCCTTCAGGATAGGTGTTTGCATCATAGAACGGAGAGGGATAGTTGGCCACTTTTATTACTGAGGTCACATATCCCACCATACCTTCAGCAGTTGCATAAAAAATTTTATATTGTTAAAGTAACTCTTTTTCCACCGCCTGTGTTCTACAGATCATGGTATTGGTCAAGCGCGGGTTCTATAGGGCTATCTGGTATACTGAAGTTTCAAACTAGATCCACAAGAAATGATATTTGACTCATTTTTTATATAAAGAATTAGCGTTACCTACGCGTTTTAGAATGTGAATGACCCCATACCCATTTTGGCGGTGGATTGTGAATCATTATCTAAGGCCATCACCACCAGGCCCTTTATCAATGATCCCACCTGCACCATATGAATGCGGTACTAATAAAAAAGTCATTTTAATTATTTAATTTTATTTATTTTGGTGGAAAGTTTAGGAATCATGACTCCCAGATCGTGAAACATCTGTATCCACCATGTACGAGAAAGAAGGGTGGGCACTTCTCAGTTGGAGGTAGTAAGAATAACGTCAAGACTCCTTAACCATTGGCCAAATGAGAAAATGGTGGTGAGCCCCATTGAGGCCGTGACAAACAGCAGGTGCACCCAATTTCCACTCAGCAAAAGCCCCACATTGATAATTCTAGTGCACATAAATAAGTTAGTTGGTCAATTAATGTAAGGAGAGTGTCTGTAACTTTCCTGTTCCCAGTAAGGTGGTGCAAGATGCACAGACACACTGCCAGGGAACTAGTGATTAGCAGGATGGTAAACAGGGCATTATGGAGGATGTCAGAGCAAATGGGACACATGGCAAAGGTGTACAGCGCGGTATATAGTAGAAGAGAGCCAATAAATAACCAAACTTGCTCGGACCTTAAAGAGGAGCCCATATCAAAGTGAATATCAGTGCATGATTGCATGGGCGCTTTAATCTGTAGGGGACCAGGGCGCTCAAGCAATGCATAAGGTATGGGTGATAATATAGTTATAACAAACTGACCAATGATGTTAAAAACATCCTTGAGGAGGTCTGCGCATAGGTTCGCCCAAAGAACCATATAAAGAATGTAAAAAGCTTAATGGGGGTTTTTTATTAGGAAAGTTGACCAATGCGGAAGGTTGGTCTCATGTAAACATACTTAAACATTTGGGGTCTGGGAATCATCAAAAGGTGGAAGTGGTGCTAGGCTTAAGTGCACCAATAAGCGCACGCTTCCATCAGCCAGGGTACTATAGCTTGAGATTGACCGAGCTCAAGTTATTGATTTTTAGGCAAAGCTGACCAGAGTTAGAAATTTTGAAAATTGAACAGGTTTTAGTACCCCATTTGCCAAGAAACCAAATTGAACCTTCGTTATACATGGTATAGCTAGTGCATTTTAACGCTCTTGCTGTAATGCAAAGCTGACCATCACGCACATCCTCAGGACCAACCTGGGCATTTCTCTCCTGAACCCAGCGCTGGTCCAGGGTATGTTTGAGGTCAGGAAGGCCTTCTAAATTAATATTTTTGGACTCTTGTTGACCAACTTTATCCTTAGAGTTTGTATCCTCAATAATGTCATCAAAACATGACACATGCAATGCCTCCAGCACAGCTATTTGGCAGTACTGCTACAGGAGCATGATGGCTGCAAACACCTAGTATCTTACTTCTTCAGATAATTTTTGGGCACCAGATGCTCAAGAGTGATATAAAACAAAGAATTGGCTACCAAACCTTGGGAAAAAATGCATCGCAGATATTAGTTGATAGCAAAACACACATGGTGACTGTGTTCACAGACCACAAGTCCCACGTATATTACTAAAAATCTCAGAAGTTAACGCACTGTCTAACCAGAAAGCACTGTGACATCCTCAACTTTTTTAGTTTAAATTTATTGCGAGGAAGGCTGACCATAGGATGGACACTTCCAAATTTGACCCAAATGAGACAAAACTTATTAACAGGAAGGAACCCCAGAGAAGCGAAGCTATCTCTTGTTGCCAGCGGGAACGCCACTTATGGGGAGGGGAAGGGAACGTGTGAAGGGGCCGTAGCCACAATTGAACACGTGTGGAGGAAAGGGTCTGATTTAATGAACCAAACTGGGAACCAGGAGGTGACCAGCTGTTGGTGACGCGGTGGGAGGCATCCAAACATCCACACCTAAAAGTGGTTCACCAAATGAGACTGGAATCTGTGGACAGCTTCTGGGAGGGTGGGGGTGGAGCCTGCGATAGCATCCAATACAATCGTGTGGATAGTCCACATGGCGATTGCAACCACCAAAGCATGGAGGGAGGGTGGAAGGGGGAGGCCATTGATAAAGCAAACATATCTCTTGATAGACTGAAGGGATGTGTTTGATCCTGGCCCAGCAGAAGTTGAACTTCGCGCCATATCACTTTTAGAGGTAGGGCACTTCTCCAGGAGGTGGAACAGCGTTCCATACTGGCCACACACGACGCAGGATGAGTGTAAAGCATTAAAGCGCTCAGCCATACGGTACACCTGCCTCAGGCAGCGCCACACGTGGGAACAGATTTGAGGCTGCAACAGAGGATGGTGTGCATATTTCCAAATAGTTTTTTGGGTCTCAATGGAAGGAGGGATGTCCGTCATGTCCAGGTAGTCCACCCTGGATAGGACATGGGACCGTGTGGGGATCACTCCATCTTGGATGAGTAGCCCCTGTACTCTCTTGTGTGAACTGAGGAGAGGGGCGTCCTCTCTTAGCTGTGTGTCCGCTAATACGAATTCTCCACTCAGCACTCCACATGGAGAGGAGGATTAATTTGTAGTGGGTTTTAGTCCCGTGAGGACCTGTGGCCGATGGGTGTGAAGCCAGGTATTTCATCAAGGAGTGAGGGTTCAATGGATTGTTAAGGCCCAAGGCGTGGGAGAAGTTGGAGCAGGCTGCGCGGGACCAGTGTTGGGAGGAGCGTAGGGGCGGTGACAGCCGCAATCCAGGTGCCCAGGATCTTGGCAGCATGGGCTTTGAAGTCACGCAGGCCCATGCCACCATGATGATGAGGGCCAAACATGACCTCTAGCTGTACTGGTGGTGGGCGGCCTGACTAAAGCCATCCTTGCAGCAGGGCATACAAGGATTTGAAAAAGCTTGGGGAGAAGGGAATGGAGTGGGCTCCAAACCAGACTTTGGAGAGGAGCATAGAGTTGACTAAAACAACCCTGCCAATAAGGGAAGTAGGGTGGGCTCTGAGGGAGGCGATGCGCTTTGTCACGTTGTCTAGAATACAAATCTCCATTACTGCTGATGCATACCCGCCTGCCTCCACCCACACGCCCAGATGGCGGACCGGCCCTATGGTAGGGCGTGGCATGAAGGGGAGCACCAGTGGGGCGGTGTGGGGTGAGCTGGGAGGGCGAGCACGTGTGCGAGCAGATGGTCCAGGCTGGGCACTGGTTGCTGGGGCCCAGCAGGTTTGATACCGACTAAGGAGGATGATTTCAGTTTTGGAAGCGTTCAGTGCAGCATTACTTACCTGGGAATACCCCTGGATGAGAGCTTCAAGTGCACGTGCATCTTTATTATTAGACACCCCAACCACACAGTCGTCTGCAAATGCCATCATCTTGACTGGGGCTTGGCCTGGCACATGGACCCCAGTGAGTTGGGCATTCACGTTTCAAAGTAGTGGGTTTAGGCTGAAGTTATATAAGAGTGGGCTAAGGGGGTCCCCTTGGCGTAGGCCCTTTTGAGGGTGGACTACTTCCGTTAGGAAGCTAGGGCCATATAATGTCATTGTTGCAGATTCCGTGAGCAGCATCACCCAGTTGAAGCGAGGGGGTAAGCGGATTTGATGGAGGCAGGCCCTGAGGTATTCACGTTTACTCTATCATAGGCCTTCTGTTGGTCCAAGATTACAAGTGCCCCAGAGGCTGTGGACTGGCATGCGTTAGCCACAGAGTGTACGTTGTCCCAAATCAACCTTCCGGGTATGAAACCAAATTGTTCTGGGGAGATGGTGGCAGATGCTACAATCCCTAAACGGTTAGCCATGATTTTAGTTAAAATTTTTGTATCCATGTTAGTTAAAGATATGGGGCGCCAGTTGGTTAAGTCTAGCTTGTCCCCTTTCTTAAAGAGTGTGACGATAAAGGCCTCTTGTCCTCCTGCTAGGACGTGCGTTTCCAGAAGGCTCTGGTTAAGTGAGGCAAGCAGTAGTGAGGATATATATTTGAAGTACTTTTTATAGAATTAATATGGAATGCCATCTGGGCCTGGTAATTTTCAGTTTGGTGCACCACAAATGGCTGTCCATAATTTGTTCGGAGTAATCAAATTCATTATTTCTGGGTATTGGGAAACGGTGAGGATGTGGGCTCAGTTGAGAAATTCCGCCACTTCAGCTAGCTGAATTGGATTAGATCAGTATAACTCAGAGTAATACTTTTGTATTTTGATTGCCACTTCAGCTGGCGTATCCGCAATGGAATCATCCAATCTTTGCACCTGTGTGCAGGCCACGCTCTGGCTTGGTGCAAATTTTTTAAAAAATATGCGGTGCACTTGTCGCCCTCTGCTATGCATTTAGTCCTGTACTGAACACAAACCTGATGTTTGTGTTGCCTTTCAAGCGCGTTGAGGTGGGCGGCTGCCTCTGCCCACTTCCAGCCCCATGCAGGGCTGTATCCTGTAGCTGGGATGTTGGACTCCAGGTGTGCCAACTCTTCCAGAGCATGCAAAATGACAGCTGATGTGGCTCATGAGCGTCTGGAGGAGAGGTGGCGAGAGTGGCGGATGGTATCCTCTTTTAAGGCTGCCCATGTGGAGATGGGGTCCACACAAAACGGTGTAACAAACTCTTTTGCCAAAGTTGCTGATTCCACCCAAGTGGAAAATCCTGGCAACGCAAGTTTGGGAGGGCGGAGTTTGCACCAAAGTGGGGCCTTAGCCACTGTGACAGGTAGGTGGTAGGTTATTGAGACCAGTCGGTGGTTGGAGAGTTCAATTTTTGTTGTTTGGAATTGGGAAATGTGGGGTTGGAATTTCGCCGGCATAAGACTAAGGTCAATGTGGGACATGGACCTTAATTGGCCGTTGTGGAAATGGAGGCGCGTCATGTTTTTGAGCAGCGCTCACCATGGCAGTGCATCCATAAACCCAAGGGTGGCCTTCAGAACGCGAAGTTCTATGTGACCCTGGGGGGCGTGGGAGGAGGAAGGCCAACGGTCCATTGGTGTATTTAGCCAACAGTTCATATCACCAACTATGAAAGGGTCTGGGGGCAGCAAGAGCGATTTGACTGATGAGAAAAATTCTGACGTTCTCATGCACAGGTTGGGGCATAGATGTTGACAATAGCATGTGCCATGTCAGCCTATGAGAAAGTGACAACGAGGACTCAGCCATTGAGGAAGGATTCTGACAATAAAAATTTGAAAAAATTGTTTTTCTGAACTAGCACCCCACAGTGCTCTGACCAAAAGGATAGGGATGAGAGGAGCATGGTTTTCCAAGCATCCTTGGAACCTCATGGACAGTGGGACTCCTGGATGGCCAGGATGTCCACGGGTAAATTTTGTTGTAAAAAACTCAGTTTCCTAGCCTGGGACGGTGAGGCCTTGAGTCCAGCAATATTCAATGTCCCTAAAGTGAAGGTTTCCCCATTGCACCTTAGGTGCGAGGGGGTGGGCACCCAGGCCCACTAGCCTCCTCTAGATCCCCACAGGCCTTCACGGCAGCGCGGGTGTTTGCAGCAACACTATTGGTAGTTTTGTTGATTTTTGCAGAAAGGCTTGCATTGGCTTTTGCCTTCACTTTTTGTTTCCCCGACGTCAGACAAATTTTTTTTGCATTGTGGATGAGTTTAGTGCACCAACGAGTGGGTCAAAATTTTTTCCAGGTAGGTTGGACCCCAAGTTGGTTTTGACTGGAGCTTGGTTGCAAAGATTGGGTGAAATAGAGTTACCCATCAGATCCTCAGATTGGGTGGCCCAATTGGCATGGGCTTCCCAATC
This sequence comes from Massospora cicadina, assembly GCA_022478985.1. Classification (NCBI taxonomy): domain Eukaryota; kingdom Fungi; phylum Entomophthoromycota; class Entomophthoromycetes; order Entomophthorales; family Entomophthoraceae; genus Massospora; species Massospora cicadina. The sequence goes on from JAKSZP010018390.1 coordinate 65,985, forward strand.
TGATTGGTTGATGGATTCCCAAGTTGCTTCCGCCGCAAAGGTTTCAATGTCCTCCTGGCATTGGGAGTGTGGGATAGCGGTGGTGAATTTGGCCGCTTCCTTGGCTGTGGCCCTGCAGGCCTGCTTGGCCTTCATCTGCTCTTGCAGGGAAATAGGTTTTACCAGTAGGTAGCAACCTTGTGCTTCCCTTGGGAAAGCCTATTTGGTGCTTACGGTTGGTTCATAGTGCGCCTCTCTGCTGGCCATGGCCGCTGAGGGGTGCTCTTGGAATGTGATGCCCTCCTCGGTGGGGCATGCATGTGCCTTATAGCCAAACGCATCACAGTGGGTGCAGATGGGGGGCGCACTGTCCATGGTTACCCAGAAAGGGTGGGTGATATGCCCTTCGATTTCAATATATGTGGAGTGTGGGATCTGGGTTAGGTCCTTTGTGATCAATTCGGTTGGGGTCAGAACTGCAATGGCTTTGCCAGTGCACAGGTGTGGCATCAGCATAAAGCGTTGCATCTCGAAAGATTGTATTTAACTGTAAATGGTGAGACCATCTTTCAGGTGCTGCTCCAAAATGGCACGTTTTATTTTAGTAGGCAAAAAGTCAAACATGAGGAAAATTTGATTGGATTTTGTCCATCTGGTGCATTTGGTTTTTACAACCTGTTGCCCTTCGGGGAGGTCAATCACTATGCGCACTGCAGCAGCCTCATCTGCTGCCTCCTTGTTTTTGAAACCTAGGTCCAGCCAATTGCATGACATGGAGTGAGGTGCAACATACACCGCAGTCAGGAAAAAAGTGTGCACATCACCCACAAAATTTTTCCCATAAAGCTGTTTTTTGGATGTCCAGAAACATGCAGACTCCGTATTCCACTGACAAGAGTGGCTGGGAGTGCAGCGTGTTGATGTACTGGTTACATCATGCTTGCCAAGTGAGGATTTCTGTGGAAATAGTGACCGCCAGTTTTTATATTTTTTTCTAATTCACCAGTTTCTCTGGGGCATTTTTGAATGTTTGAGGCCGCGGGCCTACCACCTGCTCCTCTTACCTTGCTTGCCCAACTGCTCCCTGACATGGGCGCAGACTAATCTCCTCTGTGAGATTATCAAACTAGATTCAGACTTGAATTGAATAGGTCGCAAAGGTGATTGCAACAGAAGAGTAAAGTTTGTGACATCCTTAACTTTGATTTTTTAATATAAATTCATTAAGGGGCTGACACACATATTGCCAGATATAATGAGCAAGAGCTTGCCCACCAGATAGGATCCCATGGAGGGCGTTTAGTTATAGTGATTCCCCCTAGAATAAGTCTTGCCAGAGCCACCAATGAATCAGAAATCAACACCTCAATCACAGCCCCACAACCGCCTAAACCCCACCTGTAAAAATTTACATGTTTTCTGAAACTTTCAGCCAATAACCCCTATAAATTTATTACTTGCACAGGTTCAGGTTTTGTGCAATTCTCCACGTTGTATAGTAGTTAATAATTGTTTTATAATAGTATAACGACTATTATCTGTAGTTGAATGAAATTTATTAGATTTCAGTCCAACGCTCAGCCATTATTTCCTCTCAAAATAGTTATGATGTCTTAAAATAGGGATTCATTCCCTCATACACCTAACTCTATCTACTCTTAGATCCCTGTTTACATTTTCTCTGGTTTTACACACAATCAGCATCAATCCCTGATTTGATTCAGCTTATTCTCTCAATTCCCACTCAGATCCTTGCTCTTTATCTTAAAGAGTCTCCTAATTATCGCACACAGCAATAATATCCCTGAGAAAGAATAGAACAAATGGATTCTGATGATTTGTGATATGGGAAATAATTATCTGGAAGAGTTTTTTTTATTAGTGAATTCTAGGGGAATTTACAATGGGGGAACGGCGCCCAACCCTCAGTTGGCACCTCCTCAATGATATGGCAGCCATTGCCATTGAATCACTATCCTCATCTCAGAAGCGAGGGTACTCCCCATTTTGGCTAGGATTCTGTCATTTTTGAATCCTCAAGACCTAAAACGGAAAGAGTTGGAAAACGTGTCCCTAACGTTTTCCTCTTGATCCAAGAAAACCAATCATAATTGACAAGTGACCTTCCTTAGGTAATGGGACTTGTTACCCATTAAGGCAGGTCGTGAACAAACTAATATTTTAACTAGTTGAGGATGGCATCACTCATCTTATAACAATCCCCTTAAATTCCCAATTGGACATTTATGAAACCTGACTGATCCCAATCAGTACACATGATAGTTAATCAACTATCAGATGCCCCTATTTTGTCAGCAACTCTGCCCAACGAGATCTTAAGCATTTTTCCAGATCAATCCCATTGGATGCTGACCAGGTGAATAACCTAAAATTTCCTACATTGTATACCTGAAAAGGGATCAACAAATTTCCAATACACCTTGCATTAGGGAATTATCCCCTAGCAATCCCTGGTAATCTAGTCGGCTGGGAATATGGGAAAAAACCCAACACATCTCCCTCTTACCCAAATTTAAGTGAGAAAAGGACTGAGGCGGGAGAACACTGCTTCGGACACTTGGTCAAATACTTCATTTGCTCAAGCAGAGTACACTCTTCAGTACTCAACGCTGCTTGGGCTGACCTTCAGCATACATCTCTCTTCCTTGTCCTCCTTGCTACCACCTACTCAAAGCGTGATCCAATGATCTTCTGTCATACTGGGCTGATTGATTTACTTGTGACAATATTAATCCGGGGATCTGGTTTTCCCCCCATCAGGGCATATGATCTGCTGTCATATTAAGGATTCTTGGTCCGGCATCCTCAATTTCCTGATTTTCTCCTTTTCCTCAACAGGAGATTCTTGCCATTAATGTTTGTTTTGCAGCCCAATTAAAATGCTCATTTATGTTCACCTTTGTTATTTTATTCTCATAACTTCTTAGCTCATACCATTCTTAATTCTTCTATGGAGAGCTTATCCTATTAATTTTGAGATTAATTTCTCTGAAATTGGAGCTTAATGGATTGTAGAGTGCGTAATGTCAATTTCCATATAAGTCTGGCATCCCCCTCTCATCCAGCTCATATGTCAAATTCTGAGTCACAATACCAGCAGCTTCTGAATGGTTTGTTTGATCAAGATCTTTGGATCTTCCAGCAGATGAGTCAGGATGCTCGGCGGAACCTCTTCTATGGGCCTTCTAGGACTTATACACCTAGTCTGGAACCAGCGGCTAGTCCTGCCAAATTACCAGAAACGGTAACTAATCCCTCTGAAACCAGGCTTGCAATAATTTTGAACAACTCTCAGCCAATTTTTCCTCTGCCATCAATTCCAGAGTTGGACTTCAAAACTCTCCTGAATTTCAGCTTCTTTTGCTGATGCACTGACCATCATCATAGATGCTCTGGAGATTATGCCATTTGATCTTGATTGCTCATTTCTTGCTGGTTCAGACCTGCTTTCTGAGTTCCTCTTCTGACTTGGGCAATATTATAAACCCGCTGTTCTGGTCTCTGAGCTCACCATTGGTAATAGTATTACTTTGAGCTCCCTATGCTGAACTCCAGGGCCAAGTCACCAAGGCTTTGACCCTAGCGCTGAATCCCCCTGATCTTAATAACATCCTGGATTGGGATACCACCGCTTATGCTCGCTTTGCTGGCCAAGTTCTTTGAAGTTGGTCCATGAAGCTTCCAGCCTTGCCTGGGTTCCACCATTCATTCAGCTTTAGCTTCTGAGAAGCCTGTAGTCATTGCTTGCAGGATGCAATCCGCTCCCTGCATGACTAGATCTTCTCTGGAGCCTCCCATCAGTATCTTCTGCTGATGGCGTTGGTAGGGGCATGATTCAGCAACCCCCGTCAAACATCCCTTCTTCATTGCTGGCCCATACGTCCAATGTTCTTGATGAAGCCTGTCGTCAGGCACTCATAACTAATCTTCCAGCTCTAGTACCATATTAGGATTACTTGGAGTTATTCGCCAATTGCCTCTTCTTATACTGTTGCTTTCCTCCCCACTCCAGGGTTTTGCAATTGGCTTCATTTGACATCTCAATTTTCCTTCCACTAGTTGCTTTCTTGCAGGGCTCTGCGCCCACTCAAAGAATGTGGTTTTGTGTAGGTCTAGCCCTTGCTAGCATCCAATCTCACATAGATTTTGATGGGTTGTCACTCCTATTGCGATCCATCCTCCCTCCCCTAAGAGGCGACATAGGCAGAATCATCCCCAAATGAGGATAATTAATTAAAAATTATAAAAATATATTGTTTTTCTATGTGGTTTTTTAAACTTTTTTTCCAATATTTTTATCAATACTTTTTATTTTTTCTTTCTCTTTTCCATGGGACTTGATCTTGTTTGGTTCAGTGGTCCATTTTTTTATTCCCCCAAACTGGATCCTAGGTATACTTAGGCCTACCAGTTTTCTATAGTTCACAGGTCTTACTTTTTAAGCCTTAACAATCTAGATTGGTTCAGAGGTTCATTTTTAGGACTTGACCAAATCATTAGGACATAACCAACTTAATGGTTAAGTGGTCCTTTGGGAACTCTTTTTTTATTTTTTTCATTAATTCATTGCTTCAAATACCTAGCATGGACTCAATTTACTACCCTTCCATACAAGAGGTTCTTGATGGAGTAGGCGTCCATTGCCATCTTGGCAATAATCTCAAACGGACCAAACCACAACGTATCCAGTTTGTTTCTTCTCACAAAACCATGCGCATTGCAATAGGCAACTCTTTCACCTATTCAGTATTCTGATAATGCCAGTAAGTTCTTATCATCCATCATTTTCACTCAAATCCTTTTCTTCAAAGTAATATTGAATGCTTGCAACTGTATTTTGATCAGTATATTTGTCTGTTGGTTAAGGTACTGCTCAGCACTCATTTCAAATGTTGGTTCCACCACCAAATTTAAAATCAGTGGCAACGCAGCCTTCCTCCCATATAGCAATTCACGGGGCGTTTCATCATCACAGTATGATGACTGATATTGTAGGCGAACATCACCAAACTCAGGTACATTACCCACGCAGAAGTTCTCCCTGCAACTAGCTTCCTCAGCGTCATGGCCAGCGTTCCAAAACCCGTTCTACCAGTCCGTTTATCTCCAGCTGTTAAGGTACTGACATGAGTCCTTTGATCCCCATTATCTCATTTAATCTTGAGATCACATGAGATGTGAAGTTTGTCCCATTGCCAATAAGCAGGACCTGCGGACATCCATGCTGGTATACTACTTGATCCAGGAGGAACCTCGCGGTACTGGTAGCGTCTACTTTCATTAGTACCTTCATCTCAACCCATCTTATCAGATGATTGATCACAACTATTATATACTTGACTCATCCTGTGCTCATTGTCAGCGGTCCTATCACGTCAATGGACACCATATGGCAAGTAAATCCAGGGTGGACCAGTTGGTATCCAGTAATACACTTATGTGGCTTGTGCAACTGGCATTCCACAAAACAAGCTAGATAGTCAACGAAATCATAGTTAATTGACTCCCGGTAGTAGTACTGTTGAATATAGTTGTTCGTTTTTCTTAAGCCTCCATGCCTGACAACCTTATGAGCAGCTTGGACAATAGCTGCTCTTTCCAACAGCTTTAGGAATGGTGACTTCTTCTCATTAATCATCTTAGAACTTGTAAATCCATGGTATCGGTGTTTTCCATTGCTTTTTGAAGTGCACCTTGTATTTCTCAGGGCTCATTCCAGATTTCTCTGCCGACCATTCTCTGGAATAACTCATCACCTGATGGTATACCATCTGAACCATTGGTAACCACAACAAGCCATCCAAATTCTGATGAGAAGACCCACTCAATGAAAAATTCTCATAACTGTAAGCATGTATCTTCAATACCTATTGGGCCAGTCATCCTTATGGTTCTTGCAAATTGTGAAGCCAACACAACGAGGAGAGGTCCAAAACCACTTTGAAGTTCATACTATGGATGTACACCCAAAACTGATTACAGGAGTAAATGACTGCAAGGCATTCATGCTCAGTTACAGTGTAGTTCCTCTCAGCGTCTAAAAATGTCTGGCTCACATATGCCACCGGATTTCTATCCTCAAGTTTATCTACTTGGCACAATATGGCGCCAATTACCATTAATGAAGCATCAGTTTTTATAATAAATTCTTGATTGAAATTCAGATATTTCAAAATTGGAGGATCTATCAAGTACTGGCATAACTCATCAAAGGAGTACTGCGCTTCTTCATTACATACAAATCCTTTCTTCAGATCCTTCAATAGATGGAATAAGGGCTCAGAAATTCTGGCAAAATCCCAAATAAATCTTCTATAGTATCCGATCATTCCAAGGAACACTTGGATATCTTGGACACTCTTCAGCACAGCCATTCACTTTATGTCTTCAATATTCTGGTTCTCTTGACAACCCATGCCAGCAATCTCATTTCATCATAGTTCCAAAAATCATGGACCATAAAAATTGATTAATTAGTATTTTATATCTTATATATATTTGTATCTTTCTTTTGCAATGGAACTTTTAGCCTATAAAAAGGGTCAGAGGTCCTTTATTTTCTCTTTCAGCCAAACTGGGTCCTAAGTATACTCTGACCTACCAGTTATCATGGTTCAAAATCTTATCCTCTTAAGATTTAACCATCTTTTGGTTCAGTGGTTCTTTTTTAGGACTGATCTAAATCTCAGGGCATAACCAATTAATAGTTCAGAGGTCCTCTGGGAACATCGCAACTATTTTCTCTTAGATCCAATACTTCAAATTTTTTAGTATTAATCTTTCTTCACTATAAGACCAGCAGCGCTGTTTCTTCACATATAGGCTACATTTGCTAACTTTGGCAATACTCTTGCATATTTTCATTCATTAGGCCTTCAATCCTGACTGGTTTACCGTCCAAAAGGTCCCAATTTAATCTCATATATTGGCAAATGATGCTTGAATCATTGTATTCCATTAGTCAACAGTTCCATTTAATTGTATAGATCATTTTTATCTCAAAAACGATTTTTGGCCTTTGTGGCAATTCGAACGTTGGAAATAAATCCTCTGGTGGATCTGGAAATGATCCCTAATCACACAGATTGATCTGGACTCATTAGTTCATCCAATTTTTTCTTGAATTGATGAACTCATCTCCAGCAATTTTTGATCATTGATTGAACGTTATTGAGTCAAATGATTCTCTACTATCTTGGAACAATATTTCCTGTTTTAACTTCATATTTTCATTGGTATGGCAATCCAATACTCTTAATTGTTTGCTTCCTATTTTATCCAATGCCTCATCTAAAAACTCACTCCTCAGGACTATTTAAAGCGGACCCAATTTCAACCCAAGCTGGCCCTGCTGATTATCTTCATCTCATGTAGATGTCAGGTGGAACAGGTTTTCTTGCAGCACTAAATAGTTCCATATCTAGGCTGCAAGGCCTTTTCCCAAATATTGATTATCTTTAATTTGCTTCGCTCAGAGCTCCAATTCTGAGCTGGGTGAACATCAATGAACGTGATCCACTTCTTATTAAGTCTTTATTAATGTTACTTTCCTTATTAACTTATTACTGGAATTGGAAACATCTTCATATGACATCATGTTACAATATCTTCTACTCAATTACACCCCTGTATTGAGCACCACTTGGTAAAAATTTATAGATTTTCTGATTATTTTCGGCCAATAACCCCTATAAATTTATCACTTGCACAGGTTCAGGTTTTGTGCAATTCTCAGCGTTGTATAGTGGTTAATAAAATCATTTGTTGATAGTATGGCGACTTTTATTCGTAGTTGAATGGAAGTATTAGATTTCAGTTTAACGCTCAGCCAGTATTTCCTCTCAAAATACTTATGATGTCTTTTAAAAGGGATTCATTCCCTCATACACCTAACTTAATCTACTCTTAGATCCCTATTTATGGTTTCTATGGTTTGACACACAGTCAGCTGTAATCCCCAATTTGATTCAACTTCTTCTCTGGATCCCCACTCAGATCCTTACTCTTTATCTTAAAGAGTCTCTCACCTATTGCACATAGCAATAATATCCCCAAGAAAGAATAAAACTAATGAGTTAGGATAATTTGTGATATGGTAAATTATTATCTGGAAAATTAATCTTTTTATTAGTGAACTCTAGGGAATTTATAGTGGGGGATTCAGCATCCAACCCTCAGTTGGCACATCCTCGATGTAACGGCAGCCATTACTGTTGAATCACTATCCTCATCTCAGAAGCGATGGTCTTCCCCATTTTGGCTAGGATTCTGTAATTGGACATCCTCAAGACCTAAAACGGAGAGTTGGAAAACGTGTCCCTAACATTTTCCTCTGATCAAAGCAAACCATCCATATTTGGCAAGCGACCTGCTTAGGTAATGGGACTTGTTACCCATTAAGGCATGTCATGAACCAACTGATCAATTCATTTGTTGCAGATGGCATAACTAACCTCGCAAATTACTCCTTAAATTCCTAATTGGTCATTGATGAAACCTGACTGATCCCAATCAGTACACCTGATAATTAATCAACTATCAGATGCCCCTATTTTTGTCAGAAACTCTGCCCAACGAGATCTTAAGCTTGCGTCTGGATTGATCTCACAACAGTTCTGACAAGGCAAATAACTTAAAATCCCTTAGACATAGTTACCCCAAAATCAGGGTCAACCAATTTCCAATTTACCTCGAATTAGGGAATTATCCCTAGCGATCCCTGGTAATCTTGCCGGCTGGGAATATGGGCAAAAATCTCAACACCACCCCTCAAGCCCATAGCCAAACCCACCTACAAACCCATAGGCCTCTCTCAACAGGTTCTCTTAAATAAGCCCAATGACCAACGCCAAAATCGCCCTCCTGAACACCATACTGGATGCCCAATCATGAACCACTGAAGGGCAGGCACGAGGGGACAAGATACAGGTGAGGAATAGCCCATCCAGTCAGATCTCACAGAAAGGATATGGTAATTTAACTCCGCAATCACATATGGCTACCAAAAATTCTATGCTCTAAGTTATAAAGGAACATCATGACCCACTAATAATGGGGCGCACTAGAGGCAAAAAGCCATCAACCTGATAAAGAGAGCTTATGCTTCAAACAGAATGATTTGGGATGTGGCTGCCTATATAGAATGCTTCCTAATATGCGCACAAACCAAGTCTAACAGGACAGGACAAAAGGGGTTGTTACACCCACTGCAACAGGCTGTAGGACCGTGGACATCAGTTTCAATAGACTTTATTGTTGGCCTGCTCACCTCCAAGGGGTTTGATGCGATCTTGGTGGTAGTGGACAGATTACAAAAGACGCTCTGGTTATCCTTTGCTTGACAAAACCACAGAGATGGACATGGCTAACTATTTTTAAACCACATCCTCATCATGTTCAGGGTAAAGCAAGAAGAAATAAGCAATAGAAGGCCGCAGTTCACCCTGAAGTTCTGAAATACCTTGTGTGAATTGTACACATCAAGCTGTGCCAATATTTATTGTATCACCCTCAGTCCAATTGACAAATGGAGCAAACCAATTAGTCGCACAAGCAATAACTCCGGTGTTACTTCAAGCTGCTCAAGACACCTTGGCAGGCGACCTGGTCAAGTCATGTTTCATGTAACAGCTCGCTACATGCATCTACAGGGATGTCACTTTGTACATCAACTTGGGGTTTAACCATGCCTTCACAATTGGGTCTCAGATACACATAAACATCACAACAACAGACAATTTTGTGACACAACTCCAGAAAATACATTGACAAGTGCAGAGGCAGCTGACTAAAGCTTCCCATGATGCCAAGAAATTTGCGCATTGGAAACACAGACCAGCTCAAAGATATAAGATAGGAGATTTGGTGACGGTGGACTTGAAGAATCTCGACTTTAGAGTGTTATGTCACAAACTGTTCTGTAAAAGTGCAGATCCATTCAACATTAGCAAGGTTTGAACAGCGGATCCTTTCATGTTGAGCTACTGTTGCACTGGAAGATTTGCAAGTTTTTAACGCTTCTGCGTTGTCCCCTTTCACGGGTGAGAAGCTGGTGGAAAATGAACTAATACTGATCAAGGGAGTCCTGGAATTTGAGGTGGTGTAGATTCTGGGCTCAAGGAGAATCAAGCGAGGGAATTATATATCTGGTGGCATAGAAAGGGGACCCGACTATAGCAACAGCTAGATTACTACATAAAGAATGTACCAACGGCCACAATTTAATTGAGAACTTCCACGCTCAAAACCCTGATGCCCCGGCGTTAGCCAAAACCAAGCCTCTGACCATTGAACCCATCAAACTTCCCCTACTGTACAAGAATTATGCTCTAGAATGCGATCTGGAAGGAGGAGCAACCCTGTCCTTTTAGATTAAAGATATGCAAGGGCATCTGCCATGTCCATTGAATTGGATGGACAGTACACCTCTTCTGATCAAGGAAGAGAAGAGGTTTGAGCATTTACACTGGAAGAATAGCAGATTTAGGGCATACCCTCAATTAACATTGGGTACCACAATCTCCCTCATCTTGAATTTACAATTGCCCAAAAGGAGGAAAGACTGATTCTGAAACAAATCTTACTTCAGCAAAATTTATGTCAAGAAAATTGAGAGGATGTAAGGAGAGTGTCTATAACTCTCCTGTTCCTGGCGTGGTAGTGCACAGTTCACAAAGCCAATGCCAGGGAACAAGCCGTTTGTTAACTTTTCAGCGGATATGGTTTATTTTCACTGAATGAGTTGCACAAGGGTTAACCCACTGAGCAACGGGCCAATGATATTGAGATCGTTGGTCCCTCAAATGAACGTAAAAAACTTATATAAAATAGGAGGCGATCGCCCCAACTACGCTACTTTTATTTAAAATAATATATATAGCAAATCTTCTCTGCTCACGCTCCTTTCTACTCCTAATCACTTCTTTCCTCTTTCTTTCCTCTTCTTCTGAAAGAACCTCCTCCACCTCTCTCTCTTGCTCAACCATTAACCCCCAGTATTCCTCAACAGATTCGACACATTTCGCTTAGTCAATCTCAATTTGCTATCAATGTAGAATTTGTTCGATCATTGAGGCTTCAACAGAATTTCCTCAATTATTGACCCTAATTATTTTGATTAATTCACCTCGCATTGCTCTCACCTATCAATTACTCTCTGAGCTCGCTTCACATCTAATTTAAAATCACCAGAACACTAGCTTATCGCCCAGTCGTATTGAAATCTTGACATTATCCCCCCTTGACTGGATGATAAGCGCCTATTGCTTGTAGGGCTGAAGGAACTTCGCATGTACTCGGTTGATTATCTGACCACTCGCGGGTTCCTTAATGGTATAGACATCAGCCCCAGTCTTCTCAATGATCTCAAATGGTCCGCTCCATATGCTGGCGAGCTTGTTCCTTCTTCTCAACCCATGTTGGTCATGAAACAGGACCAATTTCCCTAACACAAACTGTGAAAGACTGCTGCATCTATATTGATCAGCCACATGATCCCAAATCTTCTTTGCAAGACTGGTGGAATATGCCTCGGTTTGGAGCTTAATCAGCATGTTCATTAAGGTAGACAAATAGTGGTGGGGCTCGATCTCCGCCAGTATACTCTATACAGGAGTAAACAATGCAGGTAGCGCTAGATGTCATCCATAAAGCAATTGGAAATGGACTTTTAACAGTTGCTGAGTGGTAGCTGATATTATATGCAAAGACAGCGGTGGATAGAAGGGTACTCCAGTCTGATGGCCGCTTATTTACAAGCTTGCATAGAACATTAACCAATGTCCCAATAACCTGTTCCACCATACCGTTAGATTTAGGATGATAGGGGGTAGTTAAGACCCCATGGATTGCCATGAGCTCATTCAACTTGGCCAATATGTGGTATGTGAAATTGGTTCCGTTGTCTGTTATAATAGATTGCGGACAACCATGGCGCTGTATGACACACTCCAGGATGAACTTGGCGGTAGTGACAGCCCCCAAATTGTTGATAGCTCTGGATTCCACCCACATTATCAAATGGTCAATGGCAACAATTATATATTTAGAGTGATTTGCACCAGTCAGCAGAGGTCCCACTATATCAATAGAAATGGTGTGCCAGGAGAACTGAGGCTTCACTAGCTGGTAGGTGGTCTTTTGATAGAATGGTTTCTCCACTTGGCACTGATGGCAACAACCAACTGTCTCAAGCACATTGTAGTGCATACTTTCCCAATAGTAGTGGGGCTGCAAGAACTCCAGCGTCTTTTTCAACCCTCCATGACCTACTGCTCAACAGGCATCCATAATTATCGCAGGCCTGGCAGAGGGTTTTGGGAAACTCAGCATCGATTCCCCTATCCACTTATATAGCTCTTCATTGCGCAAGAAGGTATCCTGCTTAAGCCCATCTAACACTTTGATCACGGGTGGTGGCTCATCATGGTATTTTCCCACAATCATTTTTTCATACATGATGTCTGCCACATCTGCTGTAATGGCAACCGTGGTAATCGGGAAAGACAATCTGCATTCTGATGCTTTGCCCCTGGCCAATGCATGATCTCAAAATCATATGCTTTGAGCTTCAAAGCCCATCATGTGAGCCACCCTTCAGGTTCCCGCAGCTTCTGTGGCCAGTGCAAGGAGGCATGATCCATTACCACTTTGAATTTTACCCCATGGAGGTAGACCCAAGATTGTTTATACGCATAGATTACTGCTAAACACTCCCGCTCAGTCATGGTGTAATTCCTTTCAGGGCCAGTTAAACTGTGGCTGCAATATGCAATAAGTGCTCGACACCATCATCATCTTTTTGGGACAACACAGCCCCTACAGCGGAAAGCAAGGCATCTGTTTTCACAATAACTCTTTTTCAAAATTGGAGTATTGCAAAACAAGCGCACTAGCAATGCGGTTCATAATACATCAAAAGCAGTTTAACATTGATCCATCCAGGTGAAGGCAGCGTTCTTCTTAAGTAGCTCAAAGACTGGAGCCCCAATACAGCTGAAGTTGGGAATGAACTGCTGGTAGTAACCGACCATCCCAAAAAACACCTGGACTTCCCGCTTATTGCTTGATCAAGTCATCTTGTGGATGGCTTCCACCTTGGCTGCTGAGGATTAAGTCCTTTGGAGTCTACCACGAAGCTGAGCTATTATAATTGTTCCTTAAAAAAGTGGCACTTTTGGGGCTTAATTTTGATGTTAGCATTAGCAAGGCGGCGGAACACTTGCTCCAAGTGCCCAAGATGATCTGTGAATGCCCGTGAAAACACATTGATATCGTCAAGGTAGACAAGAATGCAAAACAGCTTTAAGTCACCCAAAATAATAGCTATAGCCCACTGGAACGTAGCGGGGGCATTACATAAACCCTGTGGCATATGTGTAGGCTGGAACAATCGCTTTGAGGTAATTATAGCGCACTTTTCTTGTTCTGCCGCTGGCAACTCAATCTTCCAGTACCATGATATCAAGTCCATAGCAGAGAAATACTTGGCCCCAACTAACCAATCTAAAGCATCATCGATTTATGGGAGTGGGTATGGATCTTTTTTTGTAATGCTGTTAAGCTTCTGATAATTGATTACTACTCGATTGGAGCCATCTTTCTTTTTGACAATTAGAACTGGCAATGCCCAGGGACTTTTTGATGGCTCCAACATTCCCTGTTCCACCAAGGTATCTATTTCTGCAGATACAGCTTCTTCTGCTGCCTTTGAGCAATGGATAGGTCATGACCTGATAGGGGGTGGTCTCCCGTGTCCACCTGATGCACAACCCCATGAGCACAACCCAAGTCATGATCATCAGTTGCAAAAATGCTGTGGTACTTCTCAAACAGATCCATCTTTCTATCCTTCTGATCCTCCAATAGACCAGTTAGCGCCTCCCGTGGAACCACAGTCATTACGCTGAAGGGGTTTTTAGAGGCAAGCTGAGATCTTCCCATTAACTAAAGTTGTGTACCTGGTGGACCTCATCAACAGGGATCAGGTGCAGGTAAGTTACCATTTGGTGCCGCCGAACCTTCATCAACTCCTTCTGCATATTCGCTACCAACACCTTCACTTCCCCTGCCCTGCCCTGGTAACAGTAACCCAGGAGCCAAATGAGGTTTGAGCCACGATTTTGATAGGGCACCATAACCTCCCCGTACAGACCTCCCAGATATATCTATTTTTAGCTCAGTCCCAATTATGACCTGATGCCCAGAAGGGATAGTCAAAACACTCGTGGCTTGTAGTGGAATCCCTTTGTACTCATAAATCTGGTTTGGAAGCATTTGGGTCCTATGCTTCATCCACCAATATCTTACAGGAATCACACCATTGCTATGGGTGATATTGATTTAGCTAGAGAGGATTGGGTCATCTGGGACTCCATTAGAAGTAAAATAGATGGGGATCCGTTGTCCCAGGATACAGATGGTTTCATCTTCCATATTAACCACAGCCCCAAAGTGCCGCATAAAGGCAGCCCCAATCAACATGTCATAGTGGTCATTAGGCAACACCACCACTGGGGTGGATGCGCTGGCTGACCCGAATCAAAAAGGCAATGAGCTATATGCACCTTCTGACACAGTACTCTGTGCCCCCAAAGTTCCATACACTACTAAATGGTCCACATCTGGCTTCAGAGGAAGCTTAGCCACAAGCTTGGAGGATACTATATTGACAGGAGCGCCTGTATCAATGATCTCCTAAATATTGGTATTCTGTACAAATATGTCACAGTAGGTGCATTCCAAATAAGAAAAACCCTTGGTGTTTGATACATAAATGTTCAAGGGCGTATGATTATCAAGAAAAGTGTGCATACCAGCCCCAACATGAGGATAATCTTGGGCAATTTTTTCTACAGGAATCGCCACCTCCACCCCCTCCAAAGCTGCGACATATGCGGAGGGGTCACCACCAATCGCACCATTCTGATCAAGGATTTGCCAGGCGTATGGCTTATACACATCTTGGCGAAACCCATGTCTGCATTATTGGGGTCTCTTCCTCAGCTTGAGACCAAAAGGTGGTAAGGGATCTGTTGATATAGTAATTCCTCATAGTGTGCCCCAGGGCTGACACAAAGTGATTCATGATGAACATCAGGGAGAATTACATTTGAATCAGCGGAAACAGAGCGTCCCATCTCTACTCTGCTCGCCCTTTTCCCTGTTCATTTGGGACCACAGATATCTAAGTGGACCCTTGGTTTGGCCTGACAACTAACCACATAATGACCTGTTTGGCCACACGATAAACAAGCGTTTGGGACCAGCACTCATCTATGAATCGCCCCAGAAGGTCTAGGTCTACTATTGAACCACAGTTTATTATGGATCCAAGGATAAGCGGTTTGAACATTATAGGGATGGAAAGGACCCACCCATGAGTTAAGTGGCCGAGGGGTGACCCACCAATTTTCCCCATATTGGTGGGATCCTTCATTTAGCAAAATTTTGGTGAAATTACAGGATCCTTTAGCTCCACATTGGGAGCACTAAAGTTGATGGATAAATAGCACAAATGATGGATGATTTTGAGTAACTCTGCATCCTCCTGAAGAGTGTATGCCATAGCATTATGAAATTCGCGGTAGGGCTTGATAGCCGCTGTTATAGCTATGCCCACCTCCTCATTATATAAGTCATTTGCACCCAACAACACATGAGCCTCATTAGTGAACCGCTTCGCAAACTGTATTAAAGACTCATTTTTTTGGAAAGATATTGTTAAAAAGTCCGCCTTGTGCTGAGCCATTTTCACTTTGCCCCAAACAGGCGGATTACAATCTCCTTCACCTCTTGGTAAGCTACAGTACTGTTTTTAAGATAACATGTAACTTGATTGGCACTTGAAACATCCAATGCAGACAACAACAGTTTAGCTTTCTGTCAATCTGAAGCCCCCTCTCTGGTAAACTCAAACCACTTGAAAAACCCATGTATGTTACAATCACAGTTAAATGGGGGCAGCCTGTCACTGCAGATTTCCTTTTCCTTAATAACCTTTTCTAATTTATACTCTGCACGGTCTAGCCACTCTGTCGTGCTGCTCAAGAGGTTGGCAAGTTGGTTGGCATGGTCACCTAACAGGAGCAGTTGACGGAATGCATGGTTGAGCTGCTCAGTAATATACTTATTCTCCAGAAAAATCACTTTTTGCGCCTGAAGTAAGGTATACAAAGCAAGCTTCAATTCCCCATAGTGAGAGAATTTCAGTCACCGGGGGTAGTACCCCATCAAAGCGGGCTGGTTGCGCCATAGGTGTAATTGAGGAAGTTGTTATTAAATGATCAATGGGCCCCCTGTAGTGAGCACCACTGTTAACTTTTCGGTGGATATGGCTTATTTCCGCTGAATGAGTTGCACAAGGGTTAACCCACTGAGCAATGGGCCAATGATATGGAGATCGTTGGTCCCTCAAATGAACGTAATAAATTATATAAAATAGGAGGCGATCGCCCCAACTACGCTACTTTTATTTAAGATAGTATATACAGCAGATCTTCTCTGCTCACGCTCCTTTCTACTCCTAATCACTTCTTTCCTCTTTCTCTCCTCTTCTTCTTCTGAAAAAACCTCCTCACCTCTCTCTCTTGCTCAACCATTAACCCCAGTATTCCTCAACAGATTCGACACATTTTGCTTAGTCAATCTCAATTTGCTATCAATGTAGAATTTGTTCAATCATTGAGGCTTCAACAGAATTTCCTCAGTTACTGACACTAATTTGATTCAATGAATTCACCTCACATTGCTCTACCCTATCACTCACTCTTGGAGCTCGCTTCACATCTAATTTACAATTCACTGGAACACTAGCTTATCGCCCAGTCATATTGAATTATTGACACCATTAGTGTGAAATCTTATATGAGCCCAGCAGAGGGTGCTGGAGCAATAACAACTTAGGCAGAGAAGTGCAAGTTTTATTAAATAACCCGCCAAAAGTGACGCGGTGCAGAAAGAGAAAGGGGTAAGCGACCCAGGTTGAAGGGAACCTGGGCGAGCCAATGGTGCACTAGGGGATAGCTTGAGTTTATTGGAAATGGCAAGGTTAATAGAGCGTGAGACCTCCTCAAAGAGGTTCATACACAGGAGCGTTTGGAATATCATAAAATATAACGTAAAAACGGGAAAAATATTTATTAGGGAAGTCAACCAACCAGGAATGTTGGTTATGGAAAACATAATTAAACTAAGTCAGGGTAATTATGGGTCTACAGAAGTGTGCCCAAGCCTTGACGCTCCAATAAGCAAACGCTCCTGTTCAATTTGGTAAATTACAACAAAAGTGCCTTCACTCAAGTGATCTATTGAGCTGTATTCTACCTGAGCGCATGATTCCATAACTTGACCAGGGTTTGAACCCTCATTCTCCAATTAACCAAATTAAACCATCTTCGTTTGTTATGTAGATCATTCATTTCAACGCCTGGGCTGAGACAAGGGGCTGGGCGGTTTTCACCCACTTGCACCAACCTGGAAATATTTTTCTTGTACCCAGCGTTGGTCTAATGTGTGTTTTAGGTCAGGAAAAGCCTAAAGTTTCACCTTCTGGGCCTCCTGTCACCCAGCATTATCTTTGGCGTTGGTTACCACTATTGAGTCATTCAACCATGACATTACCCTCTCCTCCTTCTTGGTCTCCACCCCCCTCCAGGGGCGTTCACTAAGGAGAAATTCTTATGTGCGGGTGCCAACTTCATAGCTGCAACGGCTGGCTTGGGATTTGATCCTGCAGCGTCAGGGAACTGATTATGGAATGATTTGATCAGGTCTTGGTAATGTACACAGTCATGTGCTGGCACCCAACTGTTATTGGCCGCGTCAAACCCCTTCCAGGATACCAGGTACTTGAGACATCTCTTAACACGGCGGGAGGCTACTATTTCCTCCACTTCCCACTCTGGCGCCCTATCCACGAGGTAATCCTTGGGAGCCTAAGGTTGAGGGTTTTGAACAGCGTCATTTTTCTCTCATGAAAGATGGAGAAGATCTGAAATGTGGAGGGAAGATCCAACTGGTATGAGGCATGGCCCACCTTTCTAACGACGTAATAAGGACCAATACTCTTTGGACCCAGCTTTTTGCATGGATTCTTGATAGGGATGTTATGAGCATCAAGCATCACAAGATCCCCTTCCTTGTATGCTGGACCCACTCAGCGCTTGCCATCAGCGTTCTCCTTATAAACTAGCATAACCGCCTCCAAACTTGTGGAAACCCCTTGGTGGACCTTCTTGATGGTTTTAGTAACGTCTACCACCGCTTCAACTTTAGATCCAAAGCTGGGCTCCATGTTAAAGGAGGGGTTAAAGCCATGGTTGGTGAAAAAGGGGTGAACAACCGATTGACAAATTCAAAGTGTTTTTGTAGCTAAACTGGGCCATGGGAAGGTGAGAAACCCAATCTGAATGATATGCGGCGGTGTAATAAAGCAGAAATTGTTCCAAGCACTGGTTCACTTAATCAGTCTGCCCATATGATTGGGGGTGATAGGCAGTTGAATGGCAGGGGCAAATCTAAAGAGTTTTACACAACTCTTTCCAAAAGATGGAGGTGAACTGGGGTCCCTGGTCACTAATTCTTTCTTGAGGAACCCCATGAAGCGCAAATACATGTGTGACGAAGAGCCTGGCCATCTTAGCAGCGGTTATGGTCATTCTGCACGGAATAAAGTGGGAGAACTTCGTAAAGTGGTCCACCACCACCATGATGGCATCATAACCATCAGAAACGGGTAATTTCACAATGAAATCCACTGATAGGGAAGTCCAGGGCCCCTCAGCCTTTTGGACTGGTACCAACAACCCCGCTAAAGGTTGTTGATTGGATTTCATTTGATTGCAGATCAGGCACTCTTTACAATACCGCCCCACCTGATCCGGCAAGCCCTTCCAATTGTAAGTGCGTCATATCACCTCCAAGGTCTTTGCTTTCCAAGGATGACTAACGGTAATCCGTCATGATGGTCCCAGATAATTTCCAGGTGCAGTGGTCCAGCAGGTACCTAGAGGCGCCCCTGAAACCACACCATCTCATCCTTCACATGATAATCCCTGGATAAGTCCTCCTGATTCAGAGAGCTCTTAGCGAGAGCCACAATATATTCAGCTGATAATAGATGAGAAAGAACTACTTTTCTGAACATAATATAGTCTGCTGCATTTTCCAGAGGAGCGAGCGCTGGCGTGTTGCACATGGAATCAGGAAGTTGAGGCAGAACCTTACCCGGCGGGAATCATCAACTGGGTGTTATGAGTTTCTACCTCCTTTGGGTTGGGAGCCAAAGCAGGGTTGCGGCTTAAAGCATCCGTCAAACCATTCTCCTTGCCCTTGGTGAACACATAAGAAAATGCAAATTGGGCAAGGGTCTCATGCCAACGGGTCTGCCATGGAGTTAGGACATGAGAAGCACGGTAGTACAGCAAGGCCCAGTGGTCTGTATGTACCTAGAATGGTTGAGAGGAGCCATGTAAGTGGTGACGTCAATAAGTCAGCGCCTCCACCACTGCTAATAACTCCTTGTCATAAACGGCGTAGTTCAACTCAGGCAGAGATATTTTCCTAAAAACCCCACTGGATGCTCAGTCCCATCTTCGCCCACTTGTAACAAAGCAGCAGCTATGTAAAAGTTGGAAGCATCAGAAGATATAATGAACTCCTTTGCAGGGTTGACATGTAGAAGGATGGATGTGGATAACATGGTGCACTTCACCGCTTGAAAAGCAATCTCTAAAATGGGGGACCACTGAAGCACCTTGATACTGCTAGCCTTATATAAGGGAGCTGCCACCTCGGAGAAACTGGGTGTGAACTTCCTGAGGAACGTACACGTCCCCAAAAAGCTCCTCAATTCCTTGACTGAGGTGGGGGTAGGCCACTCAAGAATAGCCTTCTCCTTACCAGGAGCTATAATATGGCCTTGGTCAAACATGACGTTGCCCAGAAAAGTGACCAAGGACTAAAAGAATTCACAATTACTTATCTTGAGCGTTAGGCTGGCTGCCTTCAACCTCTCCACCACTCTCTGAAGGTGTACTGCATGTGATTCATGATCGGGGAAAGCACCAGACATCATTCATGTAGGCAACAGAGCATACCCCTAACAAGTCCCCCAACGCTGCATTAATGCGGCGTTGAAAGATAGAAGGGGAATTAAGCTCAAAGGGCATGACCCGAAACTGGAAAATCTTTTTTCTGGTACAGAATGTGGCTAACCACTCTTGTCCCTTTTTAAGCTGAATCTGACTGAACGCATTTAGCCAATCTAGTTTAGAGAAAACTTAACCCTTCTCTACATAAAGAGCAATCTGAGAATCTAAAGGGATGGGATGGAGATCTGGTACAGTGACATTGTTGAGGTTCCCATAGTCTATGCATGGGCATAGAGTACCATCAGACTTCTCAACAAAAAGAAGTGGGGAGCATACAGGGGAGGTACGCTGAAAAATCGCACCTTTAACTAACTGTTCCTTTACCCCACACATCCAACGCCTCTTCCTTCTGGACAGTCAATGGGTATATGGGTGAAGAAATATGCACCAGATCCACAGCGAGCTTGAAGTCACAATAAAACTTAGAGTGCTCAGGGAGGGTGTTGGAGGATGCTGCATTAAAAGAGGATTCCAAACCCTCCAAGCAAGAAAGGTATAGGAACTTCCACTGAGGGCTTCAGCAAAGGGGCAAGGCTATAAGGGAGAAGGTGGGGCCAGTGGGGAAATTCTCTCTGGGCGTTAGCGTCAGACAAAGGAAGAACTAATGTGTGACCATTCTTTAATGTAGGGGATAGGGTATTCTCTTTCAAGTTGGTTTTAATGTCAAACTTCTGCCACCACTCCACTCCCAAGATGATAGAGTACAATAGGTTTTTGATAGCCTATAAAGTGATTGGACAAGTGGTACTTGAAAACCTGATAGTCCACTGTTCCCCTAATATTCAGAGTAGGAATACCTTGGGACGCCCCTCCCTTAACTGTACCACCTGGCAAGTAACTCAACTCCATGTAGTCGGCTAGCCATTGGTCCATAAAGTTAAAAGAGGCGCTAGTATCAACCAGTACAGTGGTGATGGTTTTCCCTAAAGGGGATTCTAGGGTAGCAGACAGTAGAAAAAACCCTGAATGGTCTTGATTAATAGCAGACAACGCCAGAACATCACCAACAAACTCATACTCTGGCATTAGCACATCATCAAGGTGTGTTTTGAAATCATAGAAGCGGGAGAGATAGTTGGCCACTCTTACTACTAAGGCCACATACCCCACCATGCCTTCTGCAGGCGCATATACTTTATTATAATTAAAACGAAGTTCTTTCTCCTCTTCCTGATTGCCACGGATCATAGTAGGGTTCAAACGAGGGTTCTCAGGGGTTATTTGATATACTGGAATAGGGTTCTCATCCAGGCCATAAGAGCTAATAAACGGCTCAGAGGTCTGGATAAGATTTTTATCATAAAACGCGTTTTTAGATGCAAACGACCCTATTCCCCCCAACTGAAATGGAAGGCCCGACGTTATGCAAGGCCAACACCCCCAGTCCCATCTGCTACAATTCCGCATGCATTGTCTGAACGCGCTGGAGAAGGAAAACTCGTTTATTTAATTTGAAAATGATAAATTCGGTATAAGTTGGAAATCATGACTTTCAGACCTCAAAGCATCCACATCCATCCATCTAGTACTAAAAAAAGAAGCATCCACATCCATCAGGTACAAGCATGAAGGGTGGATACTTTCCAGTTGGAGGTAACCATAATAGCACAGTTGATTCAACCTTCAGGAAAAAGAGGAAACAGCAGTGTGGCTAACGACAGCCAAAGCCCTCAGCTGGCGCCCACTGTTTCCACTTCAAAAAGGTTCCACACAGAAAAAGTTCATGCACATAGATTTAGGTGGTTGGTTGACTAATGTAAGGAGAGTTTCTATAATTCTACTGTTCCCAGCATTGTAGTGCACGGTGCACAAAGCCAATGCCAGGGAACAAGCCATTAGTGTGAAAGTTATTAGAGCCCAGCAGAGGGTGCTGGAGCAATAACAACTTAGGCAGAGAAGTACAAGTTTTATAATAAATAACCCGCCAAAAGCGATGCGGTGCACAAAGAGAAGGGGGTCAGCGACCCAGGTTGGAGGGAACCTGGGCGAACCAATGGTGCACTAGGGGATAGCTTAAGTGTATTGGAAATGGAAAGGTTAACAGAGCGCGAGGCCTCCTCAAAGAGGTTCACACGCAGGAGCGTTTGGAATATTATAAAATAAAATGTAAAAACGGGAAAAATGTTTATTAGGAAAGTTGACTAACCAGAAATGTTGGTCATGGAAAACTTTAAACTACGTCAGGGTAATTATGGATCTGTAGAAGTGTGCCCAAGCCTTGATGCTCCAATAGGCAAATGCTCCTGTCCATTTTGGTAAAATACACTGAAAGTGCCTTCACTTGAGTGATCAATTGAAGCTGTATTCTACCCGAGCACATGAATTAATAAATTGACCAGGATTTGAACCCTCATTCTCCAACTAACTGAATTGAACCATATTTGTTTGTTATGTAGATTGTTCATTTCAACGCCTGGGCTGAGACATGGGGTTGGGCGTTTTCACCCACTTGTACCAACCTGGGCATATTTTGCTTGTACCCAGCGTTGGTCTAATGTGTGTTTAAGGTCAGGAAAAGCCTGAAGTTTCACCTTCTGAGCCTCCTTTCACCCAGCCTTATCTTTGGCGTTGGTTCTCACTATTAAGTCATTCAATCATGACAGATGATCTATAAAGAAATTTGCATGCAAACTAGTGGATCAAAGTTGTTTCCCTTAAAGGCATAAATATCAAGGTCAATCAGGCAGAGAATCCACAGATGATCAAAAAATTTTTTTAGAAATATTATGATTGACGCAAGTAATCTGGAACCAAGACAAATGAGCAATATACACAACTGAAAACTGCAAAAAGGGCCTCCCACAATGTGCAACCCAAGATAGGGCGAAAAATTTCCTGGTGCTCTGGAAAAAATCATGATTCTTGTCTTAAGAAATCTTTTACTATCCCCACTCCTCAATTCCCTAAAGTTATAATAGCTCAAAGCTCTGCTAATGGTTTAGTTCTAGATTATTTCATTTTACTCCTATAAATTAGTAATTCCGCACAAAACTTTTCTCTCTTGTTGCAATCACTTTTTCAACATATTTGATTCAAGACTAGGTAAGTTTGATAATTTCTTTGAGGAGATAAGTGTGCACACAATGTTGGGTAGCAGTTGGAAGAGCAAACTAATGGACACAGGCGCGGGCTCTTACACCATACAAATTTTGTAAATGCCCCAGTGACACCGGCAGCCTTGATAAAAATACTAAAAAACTGGCGTTTAGTATCTCCCCGGAGATTTTGGCCTGGCAAGCGAAATGCAACCACTTCATCAATACTCCGCATTCCCAGCTCCTGTCATCTGTGGAGCATGGGGTTTAAGTATTCCTGGATATTAGTCAAAGGTGCTTTCAGAAAAGTTCTGTGGAGATGTGCACACCCATTTCTTGAACACAGTATACAATGCACTGCACTTCATGCTCTGAGGTTAAAGGGATCTCAGGTTTGAAAACAAACAAGCAGCGGACGAAGCTGAATAGTGCGTGTGGTGGTAGACCTCCTGGACAGTCAACGGGTGGTTGAGATGAAGTGCACTCGTTGGACCATATCAAACCAAATTTTCATAACGTTTGACTTCCTCCCCACAACTATTAAGCGCAAAGTTCTGGAGCACCACCTAATGGCTGGGCTTAAGGCATATGGGGAAATTGAATCCTTCAAGATGCAATGCTTTATGCTCATGCTGGACCTGTGCATGGGCAAAGCGATTGCTGTGATCACCCCAACAGAAGTTGTTGCAGAAAATTTGACACAAATCCCCCACACTGCATTTGTGTTCATTGATGGGCAGGAATCTCACCCTTTCTGTGTCACCGTGGATATCGCGCCCCCTATCTGCACCTTTTGTCATGCTTTTGGCCACAATGCCCACACCTGCCCAGGCAAGGAAGGCATCACACAAAAGAGATCTTACCTGAAGCAATGAGCAGTGCAGACACCTATTATGAACCAGCCATAGGCACCAACGCCGCCTTCCAATGGGGCGTGCAGGGGTGTAACGTTCAGGTTAAACCTGTGTCCCTGCAGGAGCGTAAGAAGGCCAAGCAGGCCCGCAGGGCAGTGGCTAAGGCAGCGGTCATGTCCACATCTGTAATTCCACCTGCCCAGACCAAGGATGACATCATTTCATTCACTGCAAAAGCAGCTCACAAATCCGTCCACCAATCAGATTATCCCAACCAATCTGATGACCCGTTGGGTGAGTCAGATATTTGAGAAATGTTACCAAGCCTCGATTAGATTGATTCTACCACCCATTTCCCTCCCAAAAATTTTACAACCTGATGATGCACTGCAGGAACACAGCAGTTCAAAAACTCGAAACAAAGCAGAAAAAAAACCGAAACCACACCTACATCCAAAGTAACGGAGTCCCTAAAGTCGCCATATGAAGGACCAGAGACAAGGTCAAGAAAACTCACCTCTGAGAGAGTGGCAAAGGGAGGCCAAGGGGGCCTTTCCCCTCACACCTAAGGTGCGATGGGGGAGCCTGCACAATAATGATTTTGAACATCGCTGGACTCAAGGCCTCACCGTCCCTGGCTAGGAACTAAGTTTTCTGTAAATAATTTACCTGTGGACATCCTGGTAATTCAGGAAACCCACTGTCCACATGGTGCTAAGGAAATATGGGAAAAATGCTCCTCCCCTTCCCTTACTTTTGGTCACCACATTGTGGGGTGCTTATATGTGTGACCCATTATTTTAAATTTATTTCTAAACATTCTTACCTCGATGGCCATGTGATTGTGGTGTCCTTCTTGTGGGATGACAAAGTTCACACTATTGTTAATCTTTATGCCCTGACCTGTGTGCAAGAATTCCAGGAATTCCTCTTGCCCATTTTTCCCTCCCACTACCCCCTGACTCATTTGTGGTGGGGGACCTGAACTTCTGGGCCAACCTGACCATCAACCGCTGGCCTTATGCTCCTGCCCCGTGCAGGGGCACATAGAACTTCACGTTCAGAAACCACTTTGGGGCTGTTTGATACCCTACCTAAACATGCACCGCTGCTCCCCAACATGTCTCTTCCCCATATGCACAACGGTCAACTGAGGTCTTTGTCCCGCATGGACCTTATTCTTGTCCTGTTGGACTTTTAGTCTCAGGTTGCTCACAAATGATGACAAAAATCAGCTTCTCCGACCATAGGTTGGTGTCAATTTCATTCTCTTTAGTGCAACCAGCCGCATAGGCGCTGAAATGGTGCAAGATTTGTCCAGCCAAGATCATGTCGCCCAGGTTTTCCTTGTTGGTGGACAAAGAAACTTTGGCACCAGAGCTCACCACACCATTTGGTGTGGACCCATTTTCCACCTATACAACTCAAAGTGAACACTATCTGCCAGGCACGCCACCTATCATTGCATCACTCTCAGGCTGCCTTGGCGGTCATTTTGCACATGCTCATAGAGGTGGACCACCTGGAGTGTAACATCCCTGCTTCATGCTACAGCTCAGCTTGGGGTCGCAAGTGGGCTGAAGTTTACACTCGCCTTAACGCACTAATAAAGCAACACAAAGATTGCATTTGTGTGCAGTATAAGGCAAATAACATAACGGTGGGTGACACATGCTCCGCTTTTTTTTCCAAAAATTCTTTGCATTGCGTTAGAGCTTGGCCTGCACACAGGTGAGGCGGTTGGACCACTCCATCGCAGATACTCCAGCTGAAGTGGAAATTAATGTTAAAAAATTAGTACTCCAAATTGTATCGCTCCAATTCAGTCAATCCAGCTGAAGTTACCGAATTTCTAGAGAGTGCACATATCTGCACCATTTCCCGTTATCCAGAGTTGATGAATTTAATTTCTCAGGATGAACTCTGCTATGCAGTTTGTGGTGCACAGCACAGGATATGCTCAGGTCCAGATGGGTTTCCTTATAGGTTTTACATGAGATATTTCAATTATTTCTCCTCAATGCTGCTTGCCTCAATGGACCAGTGTTTGTTGGAAATGTGCCTTCTTCCTGGGGGCCAGGAGGCGTACACTATAAAGCTGTACAAGAAAGAGGATAAGCTGGACTTGGCCAGCTGGCGCCCCATATCACTTACTAACACAGAAAATGAACTTTTTACCAAAATCATGACAAACCGCCTAGGGTAGTTGCCTCTGCTCTCTTCTCCCCTGAGAAATTTGGTTTCTTCCCAAATGGTTTACTTGTGATAACATACATACTGTAGCCAACATCTGCCAATCCACAGCTTCTGGGGCACTTGTTTTTTAGACCAGCATTAGGCTTATGATAGAGTCAACTGAGATTACCTCAAAGCCCGCATCCACAAGTTCCACCATCCCCATTAGTTTATTAATTGGGCGATGTTGCTTACAGAATCTGCCACAATGGCTGTGCGTGGCCCTGGCTTCCTCACGGATGTAGTTCGCCCTCAAAGGGGCCTACGCCTAGGGGACCCAATGAACCTAATCTTATATAACTTTTGTCTTGACCCACTTTTGCGCAACATGAATGCCAGCCTTACTGGCGTCCATGTGCAAGGCCAAGAACCGGTTAAGATATTGGCGTCTGCTGATGATTGTGTGGTTGGGGTGTCTAACAACCAAGATGCACGCGCACTTGAGGTACTATCCAGGTTTACTCCTTGGTAAATAACGCTGCACTTAACGCTTCCAAAACCGAAATCATTCTCCTTGGCCATTTCCAAGCCCACAGGTCACCAGCAACCCTATTCCTACCTGCTTCAGCAGCTAGATCATGGGTTTACTTTCCCCGCCCACCCCCTATCACCCCACTTGTGCTCCCCTTAGTGCTAAGGCCCACTGCTGGTCCAGTACGCCATTTGGGTGTGTGACTGGAGGCGGGAGGGTACGCCTCATAGGTGATGGAGCGCCATATAATGGACAATGTCACAAAACGCATCGCCTCCTTCAGAGCCCACCAAACTTCCCTCAAAGGCAGAGTTGTGCTGGACAACTCTATGCTCCTATCTAAAGTTTGGTTTGTGGCCCATGATATTCCCTCTTCCTCATCTTTCTTCACCTCTTTATATGCCCTCATTCAAGGATATCTTTGGTTAGACCGCCCACCGCCAGTGTGCCTGGATGTCTTGTTTGGCCCTCGTCATAGTGGTGGTATGGGCCTGCTCAACTTCGAGGACCATGCTGCCAAAATACTTGGCACCTGGATTGCTGCAGTCACCAACCCCACACTCCAAGCCCAACACTGGTCACGTGCAACCCACTCAAATTTTTCCCGCGCTCTGGGCCTTACCAATCCTTCCCACCCCCATTCTCTGCTAAAGTATCTTGCCTCACATTCCTCTGCTGCGGGCCCACATGGGATGTCGCCCCACTTCAAACGTTTTCTCCTCTCCATGAGGAGCACTGAGTGGAAAATTTGCATATGTTGGCATACCGTCCAGAGGGATTGCCCTACTCCTCGCTTCACACAGGAAGTACAAGGCCAAGCCGTTTTGAACAGTGTGATACCAAGGAGGTCCCCTATCATGGCCAGGGTGGACTATCTAAACAAGTTGAACATCCCCTAATCCCTATAAACCTAGAAAGCCATCTGGAAGTACGCCCATCACTCTCTTCTTCATCCACATGTTTGTTACCATGTGTGGTGCTGCTTGAAATGGGTATACCATACTGCTGAGTGATCCAATGCATCACACTCCTCATGTGTTGTGTGTGACCAATATGGGTCTTTGGTCCACCGCCTGGAAGAGTGCCCTCCGTCATAAGCGATCTGATGTGTGGTTCAACGTATCTTTCATCAGGAACAAACACAGCCCTTCAGCCTATCAAAGGACATCTTTGCCTTGTCCTAGAATTCCCCTATCCAACCTTCCCTCCAAGCCTTAGTGGTAGCAATTGCAATGTGAACTATCCACACGGTTGCCTTGTATGCCATTTCAGGCTCTACTCCCACCCTCCAGGAAGCTGTACACCGATCCAGTCGCACCTTATGAACCACTTTGAAGCACGGATGTTCAGTTACCTACCATCTCATCAAAGCCAGTTGGTCTCATCATGGTTCTCAGTATGGTTCATCACTTCAGACCCTTTCCTTCATACATGCTCAAAAGTGGCGCAAGCCTCTACTCATGATACTCCTCTTCCTTTATTTGGCGTTCCCACTGGCAACAGGAGACAGCTAAAGCTTCTCTGGGGTGCCTCTAGCTTATATTTAGCACTTGTTTGTTTACATATCAGAAGTGTCCATCTCATGGTCAGCCTTCCCAAATAAATTTTAGATTTATTACGCCCAAAAAACCTTTTAAATGTTATGAGTTTTTAAAGTTTCTTTTTCTTGAAGGAACCCCTCAACTAAAGGAGGGCCCACGATCATTAGTTTCAGTGATGGTCGTGGCTGTCTCCTTTATAATTACAGCATTTGCCTTCCTCAGCAAAGAAAACCTCAGGAATCGTCCCCTAGGAATGTCACATAATCCATCTGACCAAGGAAATATGTACTTGTATTAACCTGAGTTAAAATGATTAATCATTTGATTCAATATATTGTAACTATAAAAATATGAAATGCTAATCCGCTAGACGCGCATTATGAAAGAACTGATGAGATTGAATCTGATGAGATGATTGTTGCTCCCCACTTCCAAGTTTGTGTCCAGATGAATTGGGAATTTGGCCTAAAATACCTAAGGTATGGACGGAACAGCCTACCCATCCCAAATATAACTATCCAGCCTTTAGTGCATGAAGCGTGGTTAAGATTATTGCTAGCGCTCAGCCTAGGGGCCAGAATGGGACTTATGTTCTTTAATAAAAAATCCCTTATATAACTCCCTGCAGATTTTATTTCACAAATTGTCAGAACGGTATGCCATGTCAACTGTGGATGCTGTCATGGGTATTGGAGTACCAAAATGGAAAATAAGTCATTCCTTGGCACGTTAGTTGTCTCAAACTAACATCATGAGATTTAGGCAGGATTAACTATAGTATTGCATGTAGATCTAGTTGGCAAACATAAACAGCTTACATGGGGGTTTCCCAGTTGTACTGTGATACTTATGTTGTATGTAAAAAACAGACCAAAATGTAAAGCCGCTGGGATGTTTATTCTCTGCTATTTTATAGGGTACATTATCTATGGTCATATTGAATTAATTTGAAAGCAATGTAGGTTTCTTGTGGTATAGTGTAAAAGACACTCATAATTGTCTAAACTCATTATGTCATTAAATCACATTTAGGGTAAAGTTAATCTCATTGTCTATGATTACTATCTGGGCATCCATTTCAAATTTGTGATGTTATCAAATTTATTTAGTTGTGGTCATTACTCCCACATTTTACTTCAGCTTACCCTTGAACCAATTGGTAAGTTAATCAATGGTCACAATGATGTACTTAGCACTTATTGTTAAAAGAAGTCCATTTACATTTTTTAGACAGAATGCCAAGTCCATCTTGGCTTTATTAAAATGGTAGGCATTCTGTTTTATTTAACTTATTGAGTATAGAATTGTGGCAAAGAAAACTTTACATATTGCACGATGCAACATTGTAAAACATATCAATAAAAATTTTGACTTTATCTAGAGTTTTCAATTATCCCTTGGCCCACTGTAATGCTCAAAATACCACAAGTTTCCAAATGTTTTATTGGTAAACAACCTACATGCCCAAAATAAAGCTACCCAATCTAATGACAATCAAGGTAAGTTCACATTTTTAAGAAATTGTTCTTACTCTAATCACAATGCAGAAACCTTAACATTTCAATCTATTGCGAGGAAGGCTGATCATGGGACAGACACTTCCGAATTTGACCCAAAAGAAACAAAACTTAGTTACAGGGAAGGCACCCCAGAGAGGCGATGTTATCTCTTGTTGCCAGCGGGAACGCCACTATGAGGAAGGGGAGGGAACGTGTGAAGGGGCCGTAGCCACAATTGAACACGTGTGGAGGAAAGGGTCTGATTTGATAAAACAAACTGAGAACCAGGA
The DNA here is from genome assembly GCA_022478985.1 of Massospora cicadina. NCBI lineage: Eukaryota > Fungi > Entomophthoromycota > Entomophthoromycetes > Entomophthorales > Entomophthoraceae > Massospora > Massospora cicadina. The sequence goes on from JAKSZP010018390.1 coordinate 96,061, forward strand.
GGAGACCAGCTGTCAGCATGCGGTGGGAGGTATCCAAACATCCACGCCTGAAAGTGGTCCACCAAATGAGACCGGAATCTGTGGACAGAATTCTGGGAGGGTGGAGGTGGAGCCTGCGATGGTATCCAAGACAATCGTTGGATAGTCCACATGGCGATTGCAACCACCAGAGCACGGAGGGAGGGTGGAAGAGGGTAAACCATGGATAGAGCAAGCATATCCCTAGACAGACTGAAGAGATGTGTTTGATCCTGGCCAAGCAGACGTTGAACTTCGCGCCATATCGCTTTAGAGGTAGGACACTTCTCCATGCGGTGGAACAGCATTCCATACTGGCCACACAAGATGTAGGATGAGTGTAAAGCGTTAGAGCGCTCAGCCATATGGTACACCAACCTCAGGCAGCACCACACATGGGAACAGATTTAAGGCTGCAACAGAGGATGGTGTGCATATTTTCAGATAGTTTTTGGGTCTCAATGGAAGGAGGGATGTCCGTCATGCCCAGGTATTCCACCCTGGATAGGACATGGGGCCATGTGGGGATCACGCCATCATGGATGGGTAGCCCCTGTACCTCTTGTGTAAACTGAGGAGAGGGGCGGCCTCTATGGGCTGTGTGTCCACTAATACGAATTATCCACTCAGCACTCCACATGGAGAGGAGGATTCTTTTGTAGTGGGTTTTAGTCCCGTGAGCACCTGTGGCCGATGGGTGTGAAGCCAGGTATTTCATCAAGGAGTGAGGGTTTGACGGATTGTTAAGGCCCAAGGCGCGGGAGAAGTTGGAGCAGGCCGCGTGGAACCAGTGTTGGGAGGAGAGCGTAGGGGCGGTGATGGCCGCAATCCAGGTGCCCAGGATCTTGGCAGCATGGGCTTTAAAGTCGAGCAGGCCCATGCCACCATGACAACAAGGTCCAAACATGACCTCAAGCCGCACTAGTGGTGGGCGGCCTGAACAGAGCCACCCTTGTAGAAGGGCATACATAGATTTGAAAAAACCTGAGGAGAAGGTGATGGAGTGGGCTCCAAACCAGACTTTGGAGAGGAGCATAGAGTTGGATAAAACAACCCTGCCAGTAAGGGAAGTAGGGTGCGCTCTGAGGGAGGCGATGCGCTTTGTCACGTTGTCTAGAATACGACTTTTCCATTACTGCTGATGCATACCCACCTGCTTCCACCCACACACCGAGATGGCGGACAGGCCCTATGGTAGGGCGTGGCATGAAGGGGAGCACAAGTGGGGCGGTGTGGGGTGAGCAGGGAGGGCGAGCCCGCGTGCGAGCAGATGGGCCAGGCTGGGCACTGGTTGCTGGGGCCCAGCAGGTTTGATACCGACCAAGGAGGATAATTTTCAGTTTTGGAAGCGTTCAGTGCAGCATTACTTACCCGGGAAAACCCCTAGATGAAAGCTTTAAGTGCACATGCATCTTTATTAACACCCCAACCACACAGTCGTCTGCAAACGCCATCATCTTGACTGGGGCTTGGCCTGGTACATGGACCCCAGTGAGTTGGGCATTCAAATTTCAAAGTAGTGGGTTTAGGCTGAAGTTATATAAGAGTGGGCTAGGGGGTCCCCTTGTCATAAGCCCCTTTGAGGGCGGACTACTTCCTTTAGGAAGCCAGGGCCATGCACTGCCATTGTTGCAGATTCCGTGAGCAGCATTAACCAGTTGATGAAGCGAGGGGGTAAGCGGAATTGATGGAGGCAGGCCCTGAGGTATTTCCAGTTTACTCTATCATAGGCCTTCTTTTGTACAAGAATACAAGTGCCCCAGAGGCTGTGGACTGGCATGCATTAGCCACAGATTGCACGTTGTCCCAAATTGACCTTCTGGGTATGAAACCGAATTGTTCTGGGGAGATGGTGGCAGATGCTACAATCCCTAAACGGTTAGCCATGATTTTAGTTAAAAATTTTTGTATCCATGTTAGTAAAGAAATGGGGCGCCAGTTGGCTAAGTCTAGCTTGTCCCCTTTCTTATAGAGTGTGACGGTGAAGGCCTCTTATCCTCCTGGCAGAAGGCGCGTTTCCAGAAGGCTCTGGTTAAGTGAGGCAAGCAACAGTGGGGATATATATTTAAAGTACTTTTTATAGAATTCATATGGAATGCCATCTGGGCCTGGGCATTTCCAATTTGGTGCACCACGGATGGCTGTCCATAGTTCATTTAGAGTAATCAAATTCATTATTTCTGGGTATCAGTAAATGGTGTGGATGTGAGTTCAGTCAAAAAATTCTGCCACTTCAGCTGCTGAATTGGATCGGATTGGTATAACTCGGAGTGATACTTTTATATTTTTTTTAATACTAGATGGTCCCAACCCAAGGGGGATTCATCGATGTAATACTTTTATATTTTGATTGCCACTTCAGCTGGCGTATCTGCAACAGAATAATCCGATCTTTGCACCTGTGTGCAGGCCACGCTCTGGCATGGTGCAAAGAATTTTTTAAAAAATATGCGGTGCACTTGTCGCCCTCTGTTATGCATTTGGTCCTGTACTGAACACAAACCTGATGTTTGTGTTGCCTTTCAAGCGCGTTGAGGTGGGCGGCTGCCTCTGCCCACTTCCAGCCCCATGCAGGGCTGTATCCTGTAGCTGGGATGTTGGACTCCAGGTGTGCCAACTCTTCCAGAGCATGCAAAATGACAGTTGATGTGGCGCATGAGCGTCTGGAGGAGAGGTGGCGAGAGTGGCGGATGGTATCCTCTTTGAAGGCTGCCCATGTGGAGATGGGGTTCACACAAAACGGTGTAACAAACTCTTTTGCCAAAGTTGCTGATTCCACCCAAGTGGAAAATCCTGGCAACGCAAGTTTGGGAGGGCGGAGTTTGCACCAAAAGTGAGGCCTTAGCCACTGTGACAGGTAGGTGGTAGGTTATTGAGACCAGTCGGTGGTTGGAGAGTTCAATTTTTGTTGTTTGGAAGTGGGAAATGTGAGGTTGGAATATTGACGGTGTAAGGATAAGGATTATGTGGGTCATGGAACTTAATTGGCCGTTGTGGATGTGGGGCGCATCATGTTTTTGAGCAGCGGGGCTTGCTGTGGCAGCGCATCCATTAACCCAAGGGTGGCCTTTAGAATGCAAAGTTCTACGTGACCCTGGGGGCGTGGGAGGAGGAAGGCCAACAGTCCATGGGTGTGTTTAGCCAACAGTTCATGTCACCAACTATGAAAGGGTCTGGGGGCAGCAAGAGGGAATTGACCAATAAGAAAAATTCCTGACGCTCTCATGCACAGATTGGGGCATAGATGTTGATGATAGTGTGCGCCACGTCAGCCCACGAGAAAGTGACATTAAGGACTCAGCCATTGAGGAAGGATTCTGACAATAAAAATTTGAAAAAATTGTTTTTCTGAACTAGCACCCCACAGTGCTCTGACCAAAAGGATAGGGATGGGAGGAGCATGGTTTTCCAAGCATCCTTGGAACCTTGTGGACAGTGGGACTCCTGGATGGCCAGGATATCCACAGGTAAATTTTTTTGTAAAAAACTCAGATTTTTAGCCCAGGACGGTGAGACCTTGAGTCCAGCAATATTCAACGCCCCTAAAGTGAAGGTTTCTCCCATCACACCTTAGGTGTGAGGGGTGGGCACCCAGGCCCACTAGCCTCCTCTAGATCCTCACGGGCTTATGGCAGTGCAGGTGTTTGCAGCAATGCTATCAGTAGTTTAGTTAATTTTAGCAGATAGGTTCGCATTGGCTTTTGCCTTTGCTTTTGTTTCCCCAACGTCAAATGAATTTTTTGTGGTGCGGATGAGTTTGGTGCACCATTGATTGGGTCAAAAAAATTTTAGGTAGGTTGGACCCCGAGTCAGTTTTAACCGGATCTTGGTTGCAAAGATTGGGTGAGATCAAGTCACCCATCAGATCCTCAGATTGGGTGTCCCAATCAGCATGGGCTTCTCAATCTGATTGGTTGATGGATTCCCAAGTTGCTTCCACCGCGAAGGTTTTGATGTCCTCCTGGCGTTGGGAGTGTGGGATAGTGGTGGTGACCTTGGCCGCTTCCTTGGCCGCAGCCCTGCGGGCCTGCTTGGCCTTCTTCCACTCTTGCAGGGAATAGGTTTTACCAGTAGGTAGCAGCCTTGTGCTCCTCATGGGAAAGCCTCTTTGGTGCTTGCAGTTGGTTCGTAGTGCGCCTCTCCACTGGCCATGGCCGCTGAGGGGTGCTCTTGGAATGTGGTGCCCTCCTTGGTGGGGCATGCATGTGCCTTATGGCTGAACGCATCACAGTGGGTGCAGATGGGGGGCGCACTGTCCATGGTTACCCAGAAAGGGTGGGTGGTATGCCCTTAGATATTTATATATGTGGAGTGCGGGATCTGGGTTAGGTCCTTCGCGATCTCCTTGGTTGAGGTCAGAGTCTGCAATGGCTTTGCCAGTGCACAGGTGTGGCATCAGCATAAAGCGTTGCATCTCAAAAGATTGTATTTAACTGTAAATGGTGAGACCATCTTTCAGGTGCTGCTCCAAAATGGCACGTTTTACCATAGTAGGCAAAAAGTCAAACGTGAGGAAAATTTGGTTGGATTTTGTCCATCTGGTGCATTTGGTTTCAACAACCCATTGCCCTTTAGGGAGGTCAATCACTACATGCACCGCAGCAGCTTTATCTGCTGCCTCCTTGTTCTGAAACCGAGGTCCAGCCAACTGCATGACATGGAGTGAGGTGCAACATACACCGCAGTCAGGAAAAAAGTGTGCACATCCCCACAAAATTTTCCCCATAAAGCTGTTTGTTGGATGTCCAGAAACACACAGACTCCATATTCCACCGATGAGAGTGGTTGGGAGTGCGGCGTGTTGATGTACTGGTTGCATCGCACTTGCCAAGTGAGGATTTCTGGGCAAATAGTGACCGCCAGTTTTTTACTATTTTTTTCTATTCCGCCAGTTTCTCTAGGGCGTTTTCAAACGTTTGAGGCTGTGGGCCTACCACCTGCTCCTCTTACCTTACTTGCCCAACTGCTCCCTGACATGGGCGCAGACTAATCTCCTCTGTGAGATTTATCAAACTAGAATCAGACTTGAATTGAATAAGTTGCAAACGTGATTGCAACGAGAGAGAAAAGTTCCAGAAACCTTAACATTGTTCTACTGACTATGGTGTCCCATTTGGCAGAGGTATGAGGGACAATCCAATATTATCACCTATGGGGTCTCTGGAGTAACTTCATACTAGAGTTTAATTAGGGAAGAAAAAGGGGGTCTTTTATTAATCATGCTATTATATATACTTAATTCTTTGCAAATTTAATTTAGAATAAATTAAAATTCATAAGCAAACAGGTAAGTTTATTGTTGGTAGCGTGACAATAGTGTATTATTTAGAACTCCAAACTAGGATTTGGATGCTTCTACCTTCCTGTTCTTAAGTGAACCTCAAAGCTAAATTTCTAAAATGGTTTTTAGTGAAAGCCTTTCAATCCCAGCATTGATTGTTGGCTTGAAATTAAATTGAATTTCATAAATATAACTATTCAATACTAAATAATTTAATTTCTAAAATTAAAAAATTGGAAAGTAACCATCACACAAGATAGAATTCAGTTTTATTTAAGTGATAAGAAACTATATCATGCGAGGCAAATTGCTACACCCACAGATTTTAATGATTCCATGATATATAGTCTGTTCTTCTTTATAGCCTTACCATTATGTTCAATAACCCATTGTCACAGATAGTTTTATTCTACATGGGATTAATCGCCCTAAAAAGTAAAATTAAAAATATTAGGGAATTCTCAAAAGCTTTTTCTAAAATTTATCAATGATATCTCAAAGGCATAGATGAGAATTGGGTAGCAGCTTTCCCTCCTTGTTAGAATTTGGGAAAGACTCATGAAGAAGAAGGTAAGTTTGTAGAATAAAGTTCCTAGAGACCTCATTATAGAAAGTTACTAAGATACATGATTATTAAGAAGATGGCAAAATTTGGCAAACCAAGCTAGAAATTTATTTCTAACTCTTGTAGCTCAGATCTAATTTTTGGTCCTAATCAGGAACTCCACTCATTGCCCCAATATTTTGGAATTTTTTTTGAATTTCTCACTTTTCAAGAATATACCAAACTAGAGAATATATATAAAAAATCCAATTTTTATAGTTTTTTTTTGATTTTGATAAACCATAATTGTGGAAAATATTTATGCAAGAGAATCTTTTCCATTAAGATAGCTTGTCACACAAAGCGTCAAGATCAAATTTGACGCCTTCATAGACTACATGGAGTCTGCATATTGCCAATATTTTAAATTTATTGCGGGGTAGGACAACCAGGGGATGGACACTTCCAAAAGTAAACATGAAAGAAAATGAAACTTAGTAACAGGGAAGGCACCCCAGAGAAGCGATGCTATCTCCTGTTGCCAGCGGGAACGCCACTATGGGGAGGAGGGGGGAACGTGTAAAGGGGCCCTAACCACAATTGAACACGTGTGGAGGAAGGGGTTTAAGTTGATGAACCAAACTGGGAACCAGGAGGAGACCAACTGACGGCGACGCGGTGGGAGGTACCCAAACATCCACATTTGAAAGTGGTCCACCAAGTGGGACCAAAATCTGTGGACAGCTTCTGGGAGGGTGGGGGTGGATCATGCGATGGCATCCAAGACAATCGTGTGGATAGTCCACATGGCGATTGCAACCACCAGAGCATGGAGGGAGGGTGGAAGGGGGAGGCCATTGATAAAGCAAACATATCTCTTGATAGACCGAAGGGATGTTTTTGATCCTGGCAAAGCAGACGTTGAACCTCGCGTCATATCGCTTTAGAGGTAGGGCACTTCTCCAGGTGGTGAAACAGTGTTCCATACTAGCCACACACGACACAGGATGAGTGTAAAGCATTAGAGCGCTCAGCCATATGGTACACCCACCTCAGGCAGCGCCACACATGGGAACGAATATGAGGCTGCAACAGGGGGTGGTGTGCATATTTCCAAATAATCTTCTGGGTCTCAAGGGAATAAGGGATGTCCATCATGTTCAGGTAGTCCACCCTGGATAGGACATGGGGCCGTGTGGGGATCAAGCCATCTTGAATGGGTAGCCCCTATAACTCCTGTGTGAACTGAGGAGAATGGCGGCCTCTCTGGTCTGTGTGTCCACAAATATGAATTCTCCACTCAGTGCTTCTCATGGAGAGGAGGGTTCGTTTTTAGTGAGGTTTAGAACCTTGAGGACCTGTGGCCAATGGGTGGGAAGCCAGATATATCATCAATGAGTGAGGGTTTGACGGATTGTTAAGGCCCAGGGCGCGGGAGAAGTTGGAGCAGGCCGCGCGGGACCAGTGTTTGGAGGAGAGCGTAGGGGCGGTGATGGCCACAATCCAGGTGCCCAGGATCTTGGCAGCATGGGCTTTAAAGTCGAGCAGGCCCATGCCACCATGACAACAAGGTCCAAACATGACCTCAAGCCGCACTAGTGGTGGGCGGCCTGAACAGAGCCATCCTTGCAGCAGGGCATACAAGGATTTGAAAAAGCTTGGGGAGAAGGGAATGGCGTGGGCTCCAAACCAGACTTTGGAGAGGAGCATAGAGTTGACTAAAACAACCCTGCCAGTAAGGGAAGTAGGGTGGGCTCTGAGGGAGGCGATGCACTTCATAACGTTGTCTAGAATATGACTCTCCATTACTGCTGATGCATACCCGCCTGCCTCCACCCACACGCCCAGATGGTGGACCGGCCCTATGGTAGGGCGTGGCACAAAGGGGAGCACAAGTGGGGTGGTGTGGGGTGAGCAGGGAAGGCGAGCACGTGTGCGAGCAGATGGGTCAGGCTTGGCACTGGTTGCTGGGGCCCAGCAGGTTTGATACCGACTAAGGAGGATGATTTCAGTTTTGGAAGCGTTCAGTGCAGCATTACTTACCAGGGAATACCCCTGGATGAGAGCTTCAAGCGCGCGTGCATCTTGATTGTTAGATACCTCGACCACACTCTCATCTGCAAACGCCATCATTTTGACTGGGGCTTGGCCTGGTGCATGAACCCCAGTGAGGCGGGCATTCACGTTTCAAAGTAGTGGGTCAAGGCTGAAGTTATATAAGAGTGGGCTAAGGGGTCCCCTTGGCGTAGGTCCCTTTGAGGGCGGACTACTTCCTTTAGGAAGCCAGGGCCATGCACTGCCATTGTTGCAGATTCCGTGAGCAGCATTATTCGGTTGATGAAGCGAGGGGGTAAGCGGAATAGGTGGAGGCAGGCACTGAGGTAACCATTTTACTCTATCATAGGCCTTCTGTTGGTCCAAAAATACAAGTGCCCCAGAGGCCGTGGACTGGCATGCATTAGCCACAGAGTGCACGTTGTCCCAAATCGACCTTTTGGGTATGAAACCAAATTGTTCTGGGGAGTTGGTGCATATCGCCGATATTTTAATGATTGTACAAAAGTTAATGAAAAAACAGGTTAATACTTCCTATACATATAAGGAAAATTTTACAATTATATCTATTTCTAAGAGCATATTGGGAACATAAAACTTTATGTGGAGATCCGTTTTCTAAAGTATTGAGCGCCTTGTTAATTTTGACCCTTCCCTTTAGAAGTCTACTTGCCATGAACCTCTAAAGTTCAGTTTCCATGACACCCTTTGTCTTAAGTCTTATAGAAAATTATCTAATAATGACCATAAACATAAATAATTTAGAGTATATTATGTATTTTTTCAGTTCATCTGCATAGTTGCTTTCTAGAATCTTCTCAAAATAGTTCATCCAAAAAGGATACCAAGGTAGCTATCAATGGTAGCCTAGATAACCCGCTTGTAAGTACCAGGGAGGCCAAGTAAGTATTTATTGTTAACTTGAAGTAACTGCAAAACCACCTAAATGTCATAGCAACCAGTATAGATGATGGACTTGAAGCTATTTAGTTGACACGTGTTAGCAATCTTAGTTTATGCATTTAAATGGCCGCAATGCATGCCATAATGAACAAAATGCTTTTGAAAAGAGAAGCAAAAAATGAAAAGGGAAGGTGAGTTTGTTTAAAACCCATGGAAAGAGGAAACCAAAGAAGGCCATGTCTCGCTTGTGAGAAACTAGCCTATATAATGAGAATGGGCTTTGCAGTTGGCAATGCGGCTCTTAGTGCTACATCTTCATGATGGATTGCATGTTCCTGTGTTTGCGCTTTTAAGATAAGGGTCATATTGTATTATTGATTTGAGATTTGGGGTTGGAAGAGAGACAGATTAACAATATGAATGTCTGCTCCCTAATTTCACTTTAAAAACTTTTCTTAAATTTAAATATATTGTTCCACCCTCAGCAGTCTTGCACTCGATTGATACCAAAAATCATATAAGTTACAAAGGATTTTGAGAAAAAAATAAGAAGGGTGATTCATAATAGGTGTTTGGCAAATTTAAAAATCACATCAAAAGCACATGATCTTACCATAAATAAAGAAATAATTTAATTTAGAAGATTGGGAAGAATTAGCAATGGGTAGAAGTATAGAAGAACTTACTCAAACTAATATTGTCATTTTGGAGGTGTAATTGAGGTTATAAGTCTAGAGGAGCGCCTCTTGCACTTGGACTGTGTGGCATTCCCTTTCTTTTCTAAGAAGGGTCCAAAGAGACTGGCCGCCCCCTCATCTCTCAGAGCGATCTTGCCCATGTGAGGGACAAGCGGTGGGTTATGGCCTACCCTCTGAAAGTTCTGCCGCCCATCCTGGTGTTGACAAACAAAGAATTAATACAGCGGATCAAAATCTGCATTGAGCTCTTGGAAACTGAAATCAAAGTGAGATGGATGTGGTAAGTACCTCCCATAGGCCAATAGAAAAATTACAGTGAAATTATTTAAAATAAATGGATCTCCCCCTATAACTTCAAAGCCTAAATCCGCTGAACCCCACAATTCCAAAAGGGCACCAGAGCGATCAGGTGCAGATGGGAAGGGCATCCCAAACTCGTTCCCAACCACATAGGACCGCCCCTACATGGGATGGCCATGGGAGGCACCCATTACCCATTAAGCGAGATGTCACTTCTCAAATTGTAATAATTGTGGAAAAACCGCAAATTAGGCGCCATAGACAAACTTATGATGACACAGCCCACCGCTGACACCCTTAGAGTCAGGCTAATTGAATAACCCCCACTTAAAGTTCCACCGTTTTTTGTCATAAAACTTTAGTGCCCCATCCTATGTGGCCAAAGCTATTCCCAGATTAACCTAGAATTAAGCAATCATACCTCACAAGGATGATTGTTGATTTCTTTACCATAGTTTTTAATAAAAGTTCCTTTTTTTCAGATCAAATTTTTGTTTATTATGAATAATTTTCTACAGTATCCTGTGAAACCCGCCGATGTGAAATTAAGTATCATGCAATGACTGGGCCATTGCAACCATTCTTTGCCGACTTTTCTGCCCTCTGCCAAGAAATGGGCTTACTGCGTGAAAGACCTCCTAAAATTTTATCTACTTGCCAGAACAATCCGCCACCAGGATCTTAGCAACTTGTGGGCAGAACTGTTCCAATGCTGGGCGAAAATCCACACTTTTGCAGATGAATCCATTTTAACCCCCTCACATGGGAATCCAAACCTATTGTCCAAATTCGAGTTCTTCTTATGTATATGCCCACGGCTCTGGGGTTACAACAGCCTGGCTTTTCGCAGGGTTGCTTCTCACTTTTGTGTAATTTCAGACATTTGCCCCCCAGCTTCAAGAAAAGAATGTTTTGGGTCAAAATAGGTCGAAAGGGGGAAATGGCAAACATTTAAAAGTCCATGATGATAATAAGAGCAATTTAAATAGTAATGATTTAATCAGCCAAAAGACCCTGGTCGATTCTCATGGAACCCTGAGAATCAGGGTAATTCTCTTACAAATAATATACGGGCAAATAGCATGAAGTCAGGAAGTCAAATTACCCCTACCATGCGGGGGAACCTGGGGAGTCCATTGGAGGTATCTCCCCAGGTCGCAACTTGTTCAAATCAAACACCCAAATGTGGACCACACCCTTTTATAGGCTTGGCAGAGGTCCCCCAAGGTGCAATTATTTCTTTAATGATATTGGCTGAAATTTATTAAATCGTTACCACATGAGTACATCTTGCCTAAAAATAACTTCCCATCCATCGTTCAGCCAAAGTGAAGTGAGTTTTTTTTAGCTTCTATAGGTCAAATCTATATATTTCATAATTCTGATTATACTTAGCTATTCTGAACTTACCATTGAATTACCTTTGAAACTCAATAAAGTTTAAGTACCAAATGGTAAGATATCAAGAGGGTTCGTTTTCTTTTCCCACGCCTACACCAATAAAAAAATATAAAACCAGCTTTATGTTTTATTTGAGATAAGCGACCAGGGGACGGACATTACTGAAACTAAAATTAAAACTTAAAACTAACGTAACTAATTGGTTCAGACAGAACGTTAAAACGAGAGGATTGAGTGAAATAATTCAAACAAAACAGCCAACAAGGTGGGCAGTGGCAACTGCTTATCCCTATATGGCAGAAGGGGAGGGGGATTAGTGGGCTCATCTCTGGCAGCAGCTTCCTCTTTCCAGAATAGGGTACATGTCAAGGCAGACAGTAAGGGCGTTGGGGCATGGATGCATGTGGTTCAATGTTGCTAATGATTGGTATTTCATGGAAATTTCCAGCTAGGAAAATGGCACTGATAACTTTGGCTAAAGCTTTTTCAGCTTTAATGTGGGCGTCTGGGAGCTTAATGAACATGACGAGATTGTTTTGGGTAATCTTAGCTTTCAGATTTCGTAGTACAGTTACCACGTTTTGTATAGTGTCATTAACATTTTTATGTGATTGTTTCACTGTGATTTTACTATTTTGAGTATGACTTTCAGGGATAACAGGAGATGGAATTCCTCCTGTGAGCATCGCCACTGATTTGGTGACAGCTTTACGAAGGAAATGACAATATGGTGTTTCAGCTGCTTTGACTGCAAGCTGGTGATCACTGCAAAATGATTTGACATTTGGATGTGGGGTATATAGTCGAGGGGGTATTTGTCATCCCATTCTGCATTAACAAACTGCTTGATTTGCAGAGATGGTTTTTCAATGAGGTTACCTGATTCATCAATTTCAGCCAAAAGCTCCCATGGGTTCTGGTTAAATTGACTTGGAAAAAAGCATACGGTTGAGGTTTGGCTGATTTGTTGGAGGAAGCATGGGATCAAACTGGGGTCCAATCTGATGCTTAATTGGAGGAATCATGTGTGGCATTGGGGTGAGGAGAAGGCTGATTGGTGGCTGCAGGTGCAGCTGCTGCAACAGGCTTTGGGGGAGGGGGAGGTAGGATCATACCCCATACCAGAACCTGTATGGGGTGGGCAGTGGATTAAAGGTTGGTGGACGAGTAGTCTGATCCGTCAGAAGTGGCTAAGGAGGGCAATTGCATTTCAAATGGTCCAACTTGAAACATGAGGGACAGATCATCTGCCCACCCTTGATGTGGGCCCAAAATGGATGGTAAGGTGCTGAAGAAATAATGGCACGAGGGGGAATCAACACGGCGATTTTCTAAATTCAGGGCTAAACATGGCATATGCCCAAGGCCCAGTGAGTCATGTGGCCCCATTTGGGACCACAAATTGTAAGATGGGGTTGAAGCCATAGGCTTCCAAACTATCCATCAGCTTCTGGTGGAGCACTGCAAGGGGAAGGTGGGTGGGCAGTTCAGCAAACTGGACCACCAAAATGGTGTCTGCTGGGAACCAGGTCCGAGTTGTGGGAAGAGGGTGCCCTGGAATACCAGGGGCACATTTGCTGCAATGGCAGCATCAGCTTCACTGGTGAAGCCGAGGTAGAAATACCCCTTATAGGGGCGGAAATCTTTAAATCTAGTGGGGGTCATCACCACCTGTGCCATTTCAATAATGGCTTAGTCATGGTATGTGAAGAGTTTCCCATAGTTGACCCTTAGGCCATAGTGCATGTTGCTTTGGGGGAGCACCAGGGGGCAGCAAGGTACCACTTGGGTATGAGCAAGGTGGGCGTCGAGATCCTTGGGAGGAACAAATCATCCCATGGGTTTGGAATGACTGGATGAGCCAGTCTGAGCGCATTTTCCTGCCAGATGGAAAACAGCGGAGGGAGTTTTGCCGCTGCCCATACTGGAGCAGCTGACAAAGAATCTGAGGACATTGGAGCGAAACTACAATGGGTGATCATGATTTTTTTATTGATTCAATCAGCTCAGAAAGTTATGCAAAGCGGAAAGAGAGTTCCAACTCTTTATTTTTATTGGTGTTTTTAGCTTAATTAAATAATTTGCTTGTGGAATCCAGTAGTGACTGGCACCATCATGCAAACAACTAGCTGGATTCCCACAAAGTGGTGCTCACTACAGGGAAATTCTGTACACCAAAAGCTAATCAAACTCAAAAATGGAGGCTTTTAAAGGAGTAATCCTCTAACTTTTCCCCTTGAAATGACTAAATAATAGTTGCTCTAGAAAACAAACTAGCAAGCGCCTTATATTCTTAGAAAGCTTGAGCAGCGCCAATTAAAACCCCATTTTAAAGACAAGTCAGCCCCGGTGAATGTGAGTATTGCTTCATTTGTGTATGTTTATGAATCTGCCATGAAAGGCGCAACTAATAAGCAAAAAAATTAAACACATCCTCCCTTTCTTAAGTTGCTTGGCACAAGAGATGATAGTTCCTTACATGGACAATCTAAATACCTGGGAAGAGGTGAAGGGGGCTCTTTTGGCTGAATTCAGTTCAAAGCAGAGTCTAAACAAGGAAAAACAGGCCTTTATGCACCTTAGCATGTATGAGGGCGAACTGACCGCTGCCTGAGCTGAGCTATATTCCTTGCTGTACAGAGGCTGTCAACATCCAACATACTAACCCTTAATGATGCCATTGCAGCCATGTTAGCTGAGTTAGCTTCCAAACCCTCTCTAGCCAGGAATATCATTTCAGTGAAACGCCACTTCAAAAATATCCATGACATCGAAGAGGCTCTGTTAGACACTACCAATTTCCATTCATGTGCTCCAACAAATGAAGTTGAGGTGAACCTTTTAGTTCTATCCATTAAGGAGCTTTCACCTGTAGAACAGTTGGGGGTGAGCCACCTGTGCCTATTCTCCCTGTGAAACCTGCTACCTCAGTGCGACTTTAAAACAGATCTCACCCCCTCCTGTAGGTCAAAACCTATAATGTAGCTAATACGGTGCTCCCACACATAAGCTTACCGAAGCCACTGTGCCTTCTCCTCCACCCAAGATGGTAGTTGGGCACCCTAAGGCTATCCAATCTCATGTGGCAATCTCCCCTACCTCAATTGTGATCCTTTTCAGTTGTTGAGAATACCCCTGGGATAAATCTGAGGTGGTTTATGATGACGTTAGTTACTATATATTGGGAGCTCCCGCGGAACTAGAGGTTTCTGATCATTTGCACGCTGGAGGAGTAGACGAGACCATAATACCTGTGGAAACGTACCTCAGCCAAATTCTAGGGTGTCCAAAAGCTATTGACACTGCCAGCGATTGTGATCAGTTCTTAGCTGGCTTGATCTGACCTCTTCAGAGGGTCCATACTATGAAATCCATCCTTAATAAGTACCTTAGACTGCTGTTAAACTAACCTCCATTTTCCGGCTCAAGAAGGTCTTATTTCTGCCACCTAACTTTGGAGGAACACTCACCGTTGTTGAAATCGTCATTCTTTAAAGGTCCAAGTAATGGCCATCCTGGATACTGGCTCCTAAGTTAATGGAATCTCCACTAAGCTCATCAAGAAGATAAAGCTGGCGCCTAAATTGGATTAAAATCAAAAACTTGGTACTTCTGACCCAAAAAATTGTGTTATTGGGGCATTCTCCCCTTTCCATTCAAATTGGGAAGCTTATCTTATCAGCCCCTGAAGTGGCCTTGAACAACAACGCCTATTTATTCTCATAGGTACTCAGTTCATGATTGAGTATGAGGGAATAATTAACATGAAGCAAGGTTTCCTCTCATTACTCAAGTATAAGCCCCCTTAGTCTTATCCAATAAAGAACGCAGCAAGAATGAATAATCTTACCTGGTCAAATATCCCTTTTCTGCTATGACATTGCATTATACCACCTCTAGGCGCAGTACAAATAAATTGCCCAATTCATTAAATGCTAGCGACAGTATAACTTTCTATGCTGTAGAGGAGGTCTTGATTAAGCCTGGTGAACAAAGAGTGGTTGACACAAAGATCACACTCCGAATCCCACACCTCTACTTGTTGCACCCCATAAGTCTAGAGGGCGTTATCCCCTTGGAGCTTTGGGTATTGCTGGGATGCTAGACTCAGCCTACCAGAGGCCTGTTACTATTATGCTGGGAAACCTCACCGGCTAGGACATGGTTACAAGAAAGCACCAGGAGATTGGCCGAGGCTTAAGGAACCTGGTAGAGAACATTGAACATACCCACTACATTGGATCTATGATAGCTTCGGGCTTGCCCATGAAAATCTGGTATGTATCTTATCCAACGTCCAGATCTCAGATGATCTGACCCCAGATGAGCTGGAAAAAGTCCTTTCATAATTAGAAGGATATAGCGACATATTCTCAAAGTCAGGCACTGACTATGGCCAAATGAAGGGCTGGAGCCACTTCATCAATGTGAGTGATGCCCGTCCTATTAGGTCCAAACCTGCTCACAAGTCAAAAGTGAAAGAACAGCAGATGAGGAAGGAGCTCCAGAAGTCATCAGACACGGGGTTATTAATTCCATCACAAAGCCCTTGGTCTTCCCCCTTTTGCTAATTAAAAAGAAAAACTGAGGTCATCGGTTAGTCATGGACTACCACAAATTAAATAACCTTACAAAAAAGATAGCTATCCTATCCCCCACATTGATGACGCCCTGGCACAACTCTCTGGATCCAACTTCTCCGCAATGGACTTGGCTAGTGGCTATTGGCACATGGACCTTTCTCCCCAATATCTGGATAAGTGCACTCTTATTTGCAGTGAGTGTCTCTCCATAAAACAGCCAACTACCTTAAGAGTGGAAACGCACCTGCAACTTTCCAGCGAGCGATGGATCATATCTTGCAAAATTTTGTTAAGTTGTGTCAAAATTTATCTTGATGACATCATGGAGTTATCAAAAACCTTTAACGAATATCTTGATCACCTGAAGGAGGTGTTTCAACGTTTACATGAGTCAAATATCAAGTTGAAACACTCAAAATTTACTTTCTTCCAAAGGAGATTTGATATTTTTGGACACTCCATTTCTCAAGAAGGAATCCAACCCATATAGGATATGATTGAAGCGATCTAAAAATGCCTTCCCCTAAAAATATACGTGATATTTAGGTATGTCTAGGGATGATGGGGTATTACCATCAGTTCATCCATAAAGTTCTCCCATCCCAGAGAACCTCTTGTCATCCTATTAACCAAAATACCCCATTTTCAGTGGGGGCCGAACAAAAGGCCGCTTTTGAGACGCTGAAGAAACTGCTACAACAACGTTCTATCTTACGGCACTCAGATTATACTTAAACCTTACTTTGTTTACTAACGCCTCAGACTACGCCGTTCGGGCCATCTTAGCCCAATTAAATGAAAATGGTGTATATCATCCTGTTATCATTTTTTAGCAAAATGCTGTCAAAATTTGAACGCAACTATGGTGTAACAGAGAATGAGTGCCTTGCCGTTCTTTTAGCTGTAAAGAGCTACTGCCCTTTCCTGTTGGGACCACCTTCACTGAGGTTATGGACCACGCTTCGTTGAAATGAGTACAGAACATGAAAGATACTACTGGACATATAGCTTGCTGGGCTATAAAGCTTCAGCATTTTTGACATGAAGTATGAGCACCATGCTGGAACCTGCCACATGAGTGATGATGGGTTAACTTGGCTGCCAGTCCTTCACTTGGATAATATTGAGATGGAGAGGTTATATGACTTCTTGATGACCCCCAACGACAGGGATGATGAGGATGAGCCTATACAGAAAATATTATCCTGGAACTCTCACAAAACCATAATAGGAGAGTGGAAAATTGTATAAGCAGATGGGGGAAAAGTGGCTACCTTACCCTCGGCCCTCAGAACGTGTACCTGCTATTATGGAAGCTCAATCCATCCTAGGTCATGGAGAAGTGAAGAAAACTTATGAGCGGATTAAGGATCAGTAAAATTGGAAAGGAACTATGGAAACCAAAGTTGAAGTCTTAGATGCTTTGACTCATGTGTAAGAAGCAATCCAGTTTCAAGACCAGATACCAATATCAACAAATTACCCTTCAGCAACCGTTCCACACCATCAGCCTGGATGTAGTAGATCACCTCCCTTAGTCTATTGGTAGAAACATATTTATCCTCGTAGCTATTGACCACTTTACTAAGTGGGTTGAAGCCATGGCCCTCCCTTCCCAAACGGCCAAGGCCACAGCCACATTTTTACTTCAAAACATTTTCATTCAACATGGCTGTCCCTGAATACTACTCTGCGATAATGGTAAGAACTTCACCTCCAGAATGTTAAAATCTTAGCTACTTCCATGGGAGCCCAAAAACTTTCTCAGCTCTGTATAATCTTTCTACCAACAGGACTGTGGAGAGAGCAAATGGAACCTTGGTCTCCATTCTACAAAAAATGGCCTCTTCTGATCCTCTTCACTGGGACTAATTTTTACCCAGTGTCCATATGGCCTACCAGATTAGTTATCACCATACCTTGAAAATGTTTCATTTTGTGCCTTGTTATGGCAGGAACCAGGAAGAAATGCACTATTAGCTAAAGGTGTATTCTTTTCTAGAGCTGAGGAACCTGAGAAGGCCATGAGAAGACTGTCTCAGCTCATCATCAAGCTCCGATCTAGGGCTATTACCAATTTAGCTAAAAGGGTGACTAAATAATGGCAGGCTGCCAATGAGCTCCAAACCCCCATACCTACATTACAAGTGTCTGACATGGTCCTATACTACCATAACCGCATTACTCCTAGAAGCGGTAAGCTTGGATTTATAAGGGAGGATACTTTAACCATCACCTACAAGAGAGGAAATGAGTACTCTATAAAGTCCTTGGCTTCAGGGATACCATTAATTGGGTACATGGCCGCTTCCTACAGCCCTATTCTTCCCCCAACGTTCTTGAGGGGGTGATGTCAGACATTTGCCCTCCCAGATTCAAGAAAGAATGCTTTGGGTCTTAATAGGAAGAAAGGGGGAAATGTCAGACATTTGCAAGTTCACAATGAAAATAAGAGTGATTTAAGTTATAATAATGATTTTATTGACCAAAAGACCCTGGTCAATTCTCAGTGGAACCCCACAAATTGGTATAACAATTTTAATAATATAAATAAGGGCTTATATCATGAAGTTGGGAAGTCAAGTTTTTCTGGCCACATGAAGAACCTAGGGAGTACATCGGAGGTTTCTCCCCAGGTATTGACTAGTTCAAAGCAAACACATAAGTGGGGATCACCCCATTTATAGGTTTGGTGGGTGTCTCCCAAGGTGCAATAATTTTCTCTATTAGGGATTGTCTGAAATTTATTGAATAATTATCTCATGGGTAAATCTTGCCTAAAAATAACTCCCCATCTATCTTTCATTTAAAGTGACGTGAGTTTTACAAGCTTCTATAGGTCAAATTTACATATATCATAATTATGATCATACTTAGCTATTCTGAACTTACCCTTGGATCCCCTTTGACCATTAATACAGTTTAAATACCAAAATGGTAAGATATTGAGAGGGTTCGTTTTCTTTTCCTGTACCTACACCAATAAAAACATATAAAACCAGCTTTATGTTTTATTAGTGCTTTTATCCTTACTTTAAATAATTCAGTTAAGGAATCCAGTGGCGACCAGCACCAGAGAGCAAAAAACTAGCTGGATTTCCACATGTCCCATCAGTACTTGTTACTCGTCTGATTCCCATCCCATCTAAACGTTGTACATGCAGCAGTGCCTCTGGCATTCTGGCTAGCCTTCTGGGTTCTCTTACACCCTGACTGGCAGGCCAGTCTAAACTTTATCTGCCACTTCCCTGACAGGGTGTCTTTCTACATAAAAGCCTTGTCATCTTAGCATACAACAGATAGGCAATATGAGATAGGAGTATATTTATAAGAAAAAGGTCGTCAGGAACCGCCTGGCTTGTGACTTTTTGAGTAAAAGCTTTTATAAAGTTAGCATTATGAAGTTTTGGCCACATTCAATTAATAATAGCATAATTATTTGCTTTCAGTTTATAGACCAACACCCAGTCAACTCTTGGACACTTTTGAAATCTGAAACCGCCTTAAGAAATGGTGGTAAGTACTTTAAAATTAGTCCCATGCAAATAGACTTTAAATGCTTTAAATGTATATATGCTGGTGAGATACTCCTTTTCAATGACATATATTGTAAATATTTTGGCAACCATCAGTTATATATATATATATTATTTACTAATGTTATATTTTGGCAGTGTTGTTGAGATATACTAGGAGATTTTGCTTAAGGTCAAACCCACTGAGCAATCAGATGGATGTTATGGGGATCACCAGTCCTCAAAACATACTTAAAAATATATAAATCTTGGAGCACTTGCTTTATGACACTTTTTTAATAAACTTAATATTTATTAGTAAATCTTTTCTGCTTCTTTCTCACTTCTCTACTAACAATACTCCTTCTTCAATTGTCCCATTTCACTTATATATCAGCGACTTTGGTTATACCACTCCTTTGGCTTAACTATTTGGTTCCATCATATTCCCATTGGTTCAAGCAGAGTATGGTATTCTTAAATTCCCTATTGCCTTAATTTTAGGCGATCTACTCAATATTCTTAAAATGTCAACATCACCTTATCACCTTATTTGGAGGCGATCCAAAAATTATCCTTCCTGACCAATATCGCCTCATCCCATGGTGCTCAAATATTTGTACTTTGTAAATTATGGTCGGTAGATTTTAGCCAATCCTCCATGGTTGCTTAGGGCTTATTATCAAGTCATATCAGGATCTCAACATTACCCCCTTGACTAATAATGATGAGTCTCATATTGTTTATACAGACAGAGGAACTTTGCGTGCACTTAGTAAATGATTATTTTCACCACTCATGAGTCTTTGATAGTATAGTCGTCAACACCTGTTTTCACAATTATTTTAAACAGACTAATCATAAAGCTAGCCAATTTGTGCTTCTGACCAAACCTGTGTTGGTCATGGAATAGAACCATGTCCCCATCTTTGAACTGAGCTAGCCTGCTACGCTGTACTTGATTGGCAGCATGATTTTTATCTTCTTGGTTAAGCTGAATGATTACGCTTTAGTTTGCAACTTGATTAATGTGTTGGCTAGGTTAGTCAAATAATGTTGGTGATCCATTCCCTGGTATTTTCTACGCAGGCATAGAGAAGTGCCAGAAAAGCAGGGTTTCAACCATACAGTAAATAAAAGGGCTCTTCCTTATGGCAGAATAATAGCTAATATTGTAAGCGAAGATGGCGGTGGAAAGGAGGGAACTCCAATATGAAGGTCAATTCTGCTACCAGTTTACAGAGTATTTTTACTAAAGTCACATTAACTCACTCAACCATCCCATTAGACTCAGGGTGGTACAGGGACTTTAGAACCCCATGGATGGCCAAAAGCTTATTCAGCTTCAGAAGGATGTGGGAAGTAAAGTTTGTTTCATTATTGGTAAGGAGGAATTGCGAGCAATCATGCCGCTGATAAAGCATTCCATTATGAACTTGGCCACTATGACCTCCCCCAAATCCCATATCGCCCATGCTTCAAACCACCTGGTCAAGTGGTCAATCACCCCAAGAATGTATTTGGACCAGTTAGCCCCTGTTGGCAGGGGGCCAACGACATCTTTGAAAACCATATGCCAAGCAAAATGAAGTTTTACTAACCAGTCTGAGGTCTTTCTGGGGAAAAAACTTTTACACTTGACACTAGAGGCAGCAGGATGATGTTTCAAGCATATTAAAGTTCATGCTTTCCCAGTAATACTGAGGCCACAACAATTCCATTGTCTTGCGCACTCCACCATGTCTGACTGCCTTCTGTAAACTCATAATAATGCTAAGCCATGCTTAGGGTCGCAGGAAGTTCAACATAGAATATATAATCATTTGTACAACTCCCCGTTCTGCTGGAAGGTATTGGCTCACATCTAACGCCTTTATGACTTGAGGCGGCTCATCGTCATATATTCTGCTGAGCATTTTATTGTACATCACATCACTCAGATCTGCTGTGACGGCAACCAGTGGCAATCTCAACAAGCAATTAGTTTTCTGGTGTTTTGCTCCAGGTCAGTGGAGGATATCGAAGTCATAAGCCTGCAGTTTGAGGGCCCATTGGGCTAGACGCCCTTAAAGCTTCTTGAGGTTCTGCAACCAGAATAACGAAGCATGATTTGTATAACTTTTAGCTTCACTCCATGAAAATACACCCTAAATTGCTTATATGCGTATATCACCACTAAGCACTCCCATTTGGTCACAGTATAGTTGCGTTCTTGGAATTACAGGCTTTGACTGAAGTATGTCACTGGGTGCTCCTCCCCTTCATCATCTTTTTGATATAGAACCGCCCCAACTGCGGAAGGAGACATCTTTCTGGACAATAAACTCATTATCAAATTTTGGGTAGCGCAGCACTGGCGCACTGATTAGTGCCATACAAAGTGTATCAATGGAGCAATATTAGCGTTCCATCCATTCAAACGCGGCATCATTCTTTAACAACTTAAACAGCGGACCTCCAATACAGCTGAAGTTGGGTATAAAGTGGCAGTAGTATCTTTCCCTAAAAATACTTGTATATTGCGCTTACTGTTTGGTGTAGTTATCTTTTGGATAGCCTCTACTTGGATGGTCGAGGACTCAGCACGGTTGCATTTACCACAAACCCAAGGTACTCCAGTTGGTATTTAAAAAAGTGGAATTTACGGGGCTTGATCTTGATGTTGGCCTCTGCAAGCCGGAAGAATGCCTCCTCAAAATGAGTAAGATGCTTCAAAAAATCTGAGAGAAGACAAGATATTATCAAGGTACACATGAATGCATGACAGCTTCATATTGCTAAGGATAGTGTCCATTGCCTGTTGAAATGTAGCTGGGGCTTTACACAGCCCTTGAGGCATATGGGTCAGCTAAAAAAGCCCTTTGGATGTAATAATGGTGCATTTCTCTTGTTCTTCCGCAGACAACTCAATTGCCAATAGTCTGATATCAAATCCATGCCAAAAGTAGTGAGCCCACCCCAACCAATCCAGGGCAACGTTGATTTGTGGCAAAGGGTTTAAGTCCTTTGGTGATACTGTTGAGTTACCAACAGTCTATCACTACCTGGTTGATACCATCCTTCTCTTTGACAACTATAATGGCAAGCCCACAGAATAGCTGATGGTTTGAGCATCCCTTGCTCCAGCAGTCTTTCAATCTCCTCGGTCAATTCTTCCTCAGTTGCCCTAGATCATCAGACCAGATGATAATTTATAGAGAAATGATACCCAGTGTTAATTATGGACAACCACTTGTGCACACACTAAATAATGGTTGTCAAAAGCAAAAATCTCCATGTATTTTATTAAAGCTATCGCCTGATCCTTATGATCTTCCAGTAACCCTATTAAATTCTCTTGTGGTACCATGGTCATTACGCCAGGCTGTGGCTCAACAGGTAGACCAAATCCATCCAGCGACCCAAACTCATGCACATGGAGGACCTTCTCAACTGGTATCAGGTGTAAATATGCTACTATTTGATGATGGCGGATTTGCATTGGTTCCTTTTGTAATTTGGCTCGTAAAACTTTGATCCCCAATGCCTAGAAGTATAATTCCTGGAGCCACATGAGGCTCAAGCTGCGATTACTGATAAGGCCAAATGACCTCACCATTGAGCCCAGCTGGCACTTCCACCTCTAACTCAGTGTTTGCTAAAACTTGGTGCCTGGAAGGGATGGATATAGAACCAGCAGCCCTGAGCGGCAACCCTTATTATTCGTATATCTTCTGGGGAAAGGCTTAGAAATTGCTCTTTAGTCAATGTAGTAAACTGGAATCGCCCCATCACTGTATGCTAGGTTGATATGCCCCATGTGCACCAGATCCTTTGGCACTCAGCTAGAGGTAAAAGTAAATTGGGATCCGTGTCCCAAAACCTCAAAGGTCTCTGCCATCAAATCAATGACAGCAACAAAGTGTCGCGTGAAAGAAGTTCCAATTAACAGGTCATAATTTCTGTTTGATAACTGTTAGAAATCGCTTTTCCAAACAGGGGGCTCCACTAGTGTGTCAGGCCAACCAGTATGGAGACTGACTGACCCTTGCTGTTTCGCCTTCATAGGCGTACCAACCCCCTACAATTCCTCGTCCAACCCCCAACCCAGCAGCCCAAAAACTTCGCCTTAGCCCCATGGTTCCTCTTGGGTGTGCCCCGGTGAGTACATCCCCCATCCTTGGCAGCTATGGCACTCCCGCGCTGCACCACCCTCATGACCAAGAGCCAGCCCCTCTTGGGTGTGCCCTGGCGAGTCCATCTCTATCCTGGGCAGCTATGGCACTCCCACGCTGCACCAAGCTCATGGCTGACGGCCATCAGCTCATCACCATTGGTGGCCAGTTGGTCAGGTTCCCATTGATTCCTCATAGAGTTAAGGTATGGGAGCTGGCAGCGTCAGCCACTCCAGGCACATCAACCCATGCCTACTTCAGGGATCTCCAGTACCACCCCTATCCACTTTAGTGTCTCTTGTTACTTCAAATAAATAGGAAATTGGGCGAAATAGCGAACCTTATTTTGAGGGAAGAGAGACTAGTTATACTCTAGGCTACTGCGCCTATGAAAACCCCTCAGCCGTCCAAGCTGTACTCAACCAATTGCAGACATCCAAAGTAGCAATTTCCCCCATTCAATTCATCCCAACCACCAAATATTAGGTCGAAGCATCCTTAGCACAAGTTGCAAGTCAGTTGTATATAAATTACTACTATTTATAAATACTTTGAGATCCTCAGCATAAGTTTCCGGTAAACTGAATTAAGCAGAAAATTGATATTCAGACAATTAATAACAAATCTGCCAGCTTTCCATCAGAAAATCCCACAATCAGTCTCATATGGTAGTTAATGTCAAGATAAGATTCCGCCGAACTTAGATTTGAGGAAGCAAAATCATTGTTTGATGATTAATACAAATACACCAGCTTTCCGCCAGATATTCCTACAATCACCCACGATTTTGCAGCTGGCGCTGAACTAGGATTTTGCCAAAACTCAATGATTAACATTATAAACAATAAATAATAATGAATAAGGCAATTAGCCAGCAATCACGCCCAACTAACTGATACCCTTTTTCTGATATTATTTGGAGGAATCCATCTCGTTAATTTTCTGACAGTAACACTATTGCTGGAGCTATAATGAAATTGACCTAAACTGCAATAGTAGTGTGCTGTACGCTCTCTCAGAGACCGTGCTATCTGCTCCAGCAGTCCCATATACCATCCAGTGTTCTACATTAGGTTTTAATGTTAACTACGCCACAGATTTGGTGTAAATTATTTTGACTGGGGTGCCATATCTATTATAGCGCGCACTCAATTTTTTGCTTTAAAAATATCTTAGTGTGTACACTCAGAAAAAGAAGAAATTTGACTGTTTAATACGTGAACATTGAAAAGATATCTTTTACCAAAAAAGCTCATGATCCCCTCACCGACTTTGGGGTATTCTTTGGAGATAGCTTCTACTGGGAGGGCGATGTTTACATCTTTCAGATAAAGTGCATCTGGGGATGGGTCCAGCTCATTTGTGAAGATTGGTCAAACATTTGGCAGGCGTAAAGATTCAGTTGCTCCTGATGTCCTTCTTCTGCTGAAGCCTTAGCTTGCGCCTGTGACATTACATTTACTCCTCCAACCAGCTGCTAGTATAAAACCCATTGTTGTTCTGAGGGGCTTCCACTGAATATACTAGAATTGGTTTATGTGGGCTTCTGGGGTTGGGATAGTAAAGGTAGAGAGTCCTGTATCTATTCCACTACATCCTTTCACTGGTAGTAATGATCCTGCTGTACATAGTGGGCCCAACGGTTAAAGCAACTTTGGGTAAGGTGACCAGGGTGACCACATGCAAAATAATTCACCCTGTAGGGTCCGCGCACTTAGTTTTTGTAAGATGGGCCAGGGTAATTATTTGACTGCCGACGGTCAGCATAATTAGGCCCAGGTCAGTAGTTGAGCTGTTGTGATGATCATAAGCTGGTCCAGGGTGGAAGTTGAACTTCTGGGAGTAACTTGGATGAGGGCAAGGCGCATAATAATAAGGCCAGGGGTTCTGGGCAGAACTTGAACAAGTCAGGAGAAGTCCTTTGAATAAGAAGGTCTGTCAACAATGGCTGCATGTCTCCGCTCTGTAGTGGGTGGAGGAAAGGTAGCGGATAGTTAACGCGGAAACTGAACAACTTTGAGTAAAGATACATCATCATCAAAAATTGGGGTCATGACATTATAAAGCTCTTTGTACGGCTTCACTACAGAGGTCATTTCAATGCACACATCGGATTTAGCTAAAAGTCCCTGCCCCAATCAGCACATGAGCTTCTGCCATAAATCGGTCAGAAAATGCAGTGAGGATTTCAATATGTTAGAACATAATGATCAAGAATTCAGCCTTTCTCTGCAACATATTTGAAGTACCTCTGAACATCCGCAGCACGCTATCTTTCACTTCTTGGTATGTAACAGTACTTTTGGGAAGATAACAGTTGACTTGGTTAGCACTCTCAAAATCCAAGGCAAATTTCAGCAATTTAGCCTACACCAATTGAAGGCTCCTTCCACTGGAAGTTAAATTTTTTGAAGTAACTGTGTATGTTTCCATTATGATCAAACGGAGGTAGCTTATCAATGCAGACCTCCTCCTGCTCATAAATGCAAGTCTTAGGAGGGTACTGAGGATTTGATTAAGGCCCTTGACTGGGATCTTGGTAAGGGGTGGCTCAAAAGGGTCAGTGGCTCTAGGGACAGTGTATGGCTCTTCAGTGGGAAGAACTGTCATCACATGTGGGGTTTTGTTGTGTAATATATAATTATACACAGAGCTACCATCACAACTTGAGTAGCTCACACTGCATCCATGTTCTAAGAAAAGCTCTTCACCAGGGTACCCAACCTCATATTCATCAGAAAAGTGATCCTATCCAAGCAACCCCTTGCCCTTTCGCTATTTAATGGGGATGAGGCGGGTAAAAGGTAGGTGTTAACTTCTGCCACGTGCATTGTAGTTGCTCAGTAGCATCATTCAAGCGATTGGCGAGTTGCCTGTTCTGTTGCCCAAATATCTGCAGCTGACTATCTGCACTATCAAGTTGATCCTTTATGTCATTGCGCTCCTGAAGGAGCTACTCTTGGTTTTTGAGCAACGCGTCCATAACAAGTTTGATAACCACTGTTTTGGCAAGTGCAGCTGTTTGGGGCAATTCTCCTTCAGTGCCGGCCTGATATGCCATGGCAGTGAATTTGTAATTTTTTTAAATTTATTTGTGGTTGTACAATGGCCCCCTGTAGTGAGCACCAGTGTTATAATTCCAGCGGTAATGTTGATATATACTGGGAGATTTTGCGCATGGTTGACCAACTGTAAAATTGAGTGGATGATATGGGGATTTCCAGCACTTAAAACACACTTAAAAAGTATAATAAATTATGGAACACCTTCCCCAAAAACCTTTTTACTAAACTTTATATCTATTAGCAGATCCTCTCTCCTTTGTTCTCACTTCTCTACTAACAATCCTCCTTCTTCAATCGTCCCATCTTGCTTATATATCAGCAACTTTGGTCAATACCGCTCCTGTGGCTTAACATTCAGTTCTGCCATATTCTCATTGGCTCCAGCAGAGTATGGTATTCTTAAATTACCTATTGCCTTAGTTTGAGGCGATATACTCAATATCCATTAAATGTCAACATCGTCTTATCATCTTATTTGGAGGTGATCCAATAACTACCCTTTCTGACCCAATATCGCCTCATCCCAAGGCTCTCAAATATTTTTACTCTATAAATCATGGTTGGCGGAATCTAGCCGATATGCTGTGGCTAGCTCAGGCTTATCATCCAGTAATATCAGGATCTTTTTTTTTTAGTACTAGATGGTGTAATATCAGGATCTTGACACTTAATTTTGTATTTTAGCTGATAGTCAGATAAAGGTTTTTAAAAGCTTTTTTGATTTATCTCGCCATGCTGCTTCCAATTTTGAGAAGTTGCCAAGATCATGTTAAATTAATTTTAGTAAATCAGTTGGGGCTGTTGGTTATTAAGAAAACCGTGGCGGCTCAATTTCCTTATCCAACCATTGAAAATCACACTTCCTTATCAATTGATCACCAAAGCTCATGGCCTCAGTTGTCATAGAACTCTTTATATTATGTTTATCTAAATATACCTTACCCCAAGCTGGAGTGAAATAATTGGTAATAGGGTATCTATCTCTGTTATAGCCATCCGCTAGTGTCACAATTGTAATTAACTTATTGCTACTATTGGAGTTCTTGCTCATAGAAAAGTGAAAGAGAATCTAACTTATTTTGTCCGCCAGCTAAAGCGGGCGCCAAACAAAAGTTTCCCCAAAGCTTCCTCGCCTTCTGATATGGCTTCCTAGGCTGATAACCTAGGGGCTATATTAGGACTTTTTAATTTATAATAATCCCTTTTTTTAGACCATTTGCAAATAAAGATGCATGGAGGCTCCCCGTTTTGGGTTGGGCACCACTAGTGCTAAAATAAAGAAAATCAACTTATTTTGGATACCAAAATATGCCTGAGTTGGACAGCTTGGGTTGGGTTATAGTTGATTCAGATATTCTAACTCTCTTTAGGACGTCACAAAGGTGGAATGGCTTCTGAGAGGTGATGACTAGGTACATTCACTTCAGTAGGGTCCACATATATGCAACAATCTTGGTCTCATTCACTATCACTGTTGTTGAGAAAATGCAAAAGAGACATGACATATATACTTATAAAAAGATTAGAATTTTTAAATGATCTTTAATTTATGTAGAGATGGTACTATTTAAAGTACCAGAAATTAAAAATGTGATAAGTGTAGGCAAATACCATTTGTGAAGGTGGTAGAAGATTTATGGATGCAGGAGATGATGGCAAAGTTAAGTTCTAAATATAAATTAGATTAGGATTTATTACTAAATTCTGGAAAGAGCAATAATGATAACTCAGTGTTATAACTTTGGCGTTATATAAGAGATATGCCAAAGGGGTTGCACAGAGTTAATCCCACTGAGCAACGGACGGAAAATATGGAGAACATCAGTTTTAAGATAATTTAATAAATATAATAAGAACCTGAAGCCATTTGCTTCCTATACAACCTTTATTTTCTATATTATATATATGCAGCTTCTACTGTGAAATCTCTTCTTAATTACTAAAAGCCTCTCCTTTCCAACATTCTCTCTCACTTATATGTTAGCAAATTCAGTTGATACTGACTCTTTTGATTAGACTCTTCATTCCGCCATATTCTCATTGGTCCAGCAGAGTCTATATTCGTTAAATTTACAATTGCCTAGTTTGAGGCAATTTATAAATTATTTGTTGTACAGACATTTCCTAACCAACTTATTATTATCTCTTTGGCAGAATTTCTCTTATACACTGAGGTCAACTTCACTCATCAACTTTGATACTCAATAATACTCATATAGGCCTAATCATGACAGTTAACCAATGATCTGCTGGTGGTAATTTTGGCTTATGGTCCACTAATATAAATTTCTCAACATTACCCCCTTGACTGGATGAAAAGCTTTAGGACGTTTCTTCAATCATCCTAATGCAGCCCACCATGCGCAAACAACCATGAGCTTATAACTACAACTTTTTCTTCCAATTATGGCTCAACGTGGATCTAACTGACCCAGGTTGCATCCCACTCCACCAGTTCCCCATTCTACTGGTCATAGAAGGAGGGGCTGAAGTGGACGCCATGACCCTTCTACCCAGGAGGAGCTCCTTCCTTAATTCATCAGCCATTTGTCAGCCTTGCGCGCCACCTTTGGGGACATATTGACCCAGTTGCACTGGGAGGGGAGTGGAGCCAAGGCCCTTTGTTTAATGCGGCAGCCTAACTCCTGGTAGATGGATTCAGCCATATAATGCTCCCACCTCCTGCCAAGCCTCATCCTGTGGTACTATCAGTCTGACTGATGCTGTGCTTTGTGTGGTGGGTGATAGCCAGCTGGTTGGGGTCCTTTCCCCATGCTCCTACCCACTTATGGTCCCTAGGGGTGCACTTTCAAAATAACCAATTGAATTGCATGCACTCTGGGGTTATTGCAGCATAAGCCGGCCTTAGCATTAACAACCTATCCTGATACCTCCCCATCATGGCGCTTCTTGGTAACATTATCTTCCAACATCCAACAGGTGAGTTAGGGTCAGGGATGGAGTGGCACTGACTGGCCCTTGAGTGGGCCTGTCAAGCAGCTTTTACATTGGGCGCTCCTTTCCCAGCTGCTTATCCTAGCATGGATGACTTCTTCGTGGATTGCCTGGCACTGTGAGCAGCTTTTCACCTTAAGATGGGACTCACCTTCTTATGTGCCAGCCCTTACAAATCCAGCCCCATTTCTTGGGTACACTTTAATCTCTCAAGAGCATCAGCGCATGTGGTTGTGTAAATTGATATTTGGGCAAGAGTGAATTTATCTCATCTTGATCAGCTATTTGAACTATAAACACCTCACCTGTTACCCTGGGTCTTCAGTCCATCCTCCTCCTCCAGTTATGTCAAACCGTCCTCCCCTCCATTTGATGGCAAGGCAGCCCCGGAGTGGACGCCAACTCCTTCTCCCAAACACAACAGCCTCTGCCCCCACCACCAATCTGATTAGGGTCCAGCGAATCCATGCACTCCCAAAGTGGCTAAAAAAGAAATGTGGGACCCACTGATCAAGGCACAAGACTCACCGCATGAAAAGGAGTAAGAGTGGGGAGACAAATATAGCTTAGCGGAAGAACCTGAGCAATGACACCAATAAACTTAGCTTACTTACCCACATAAAGATTTTCTTAATTCTTTTCTGGATAAATCTCTATTGTTGTTTATATTCCCAAAGAAACTTCAAGTGCAATTGATTAATAATATGACTGCTCGAAGGGTCCTTGATAGTCTAGGCATCAACACCTGTTTTTTATATTATCTCAAAAGGGCTTATTCGATATTAGCTAGCTTACGCTTCCACCCAAACCAATGCTGATCATGGAATAGAACGATATCTCCATCCTTGAAATGAACTAGCCCACTATGTTATACATGATTGGCAGCCTGGTTTTTAATTTTATTGGCCAAGCTGAACGATTATGCTTCAGTTTGAGATTTAAACAACATATTCATTAGGGTGGTCAAGTAGAGGTGGGAATCCATTCCGCCAATATCTTCCACGCAGGCATATAGCAGTGCAGGTAGAGTGGTGTGCCATCCATATTATAACTGGAAAGGGCTCTTCCCTGTTCCTGAGTGGTAGCTAGAATTTTAGGTGAATACAGCAGTAGAAATGAGGATAAACCAATCGGAGGGTCTATCCATTACTAGCTTCTGGAGTATACTGCACTCGCATCCCATTGACCCATTAAACCATTCCATTAAATTCGATGTAGTATGAGGTTGTTAGAAACACACAGATGGCCATCAATTCATTGAGCTTGGGCAGAATGTTAAAAGTAAGTTTAGTCCCATTGTCAGTAATGATAAACTGAGGGCAGTAGTGACACTGAATTATACACTCCATTACAAACTTAACCACAGTAACTGCCCAATGAACTTGTATTGCCTGTGCTTCAACCCACCTGGTCAAATGGTTAATTGCCACCAAAATATACTTAGACCGGTTAGCTCCTGTCACTAAGGCCCAATACCGTCAATAGACACTGTGTGTCAAGAAAATTGAGGTTTCACCAGCTGATAAGAGGTCTTTTGGCGGAATGGCTTCTCCACTTTGCACTGGTGGCAGCAGGAAATGGTCTCCAGCACATCAAAGTGCATACTTCATTAATAGTATCGAGGCTGTAAGAATTTTAACATCTTACATACTCCACCATGACCTACCACCTTATGCACACGAAAAATGTCCAGTTGAGTGGAGGGTTTTGGGAAACCCAGCGTATTGTTACCAATACACTTATATACCTCCCGTTTCTCCAGATTGTATTAACCATTATCCCATCTAGTGACAAAATAACTTGCAGCGGTTTATTCATATATCAAACACTGACCATTTTTCATATAGCAAGTAGCCCAAATCTGCCGTTACCTCAATTGTTGGTAGACGCAATAAGCATTCAGCATATTATAGCCTTGCGCTGGGAAAATGAAGTATTTTAAAATAATAAGCCTGCAGCTTTAGGGCCCATCTAGCAAGACGCCCTTCGGGATCATAAAGGTTCTGTAACCAATGCAACGACACATGATCCATCACTACCTTGAATTTTACTCCATGTAGGTAGACTCAGAACTGCTTATATGCATAAATAACAGTGATGCACTCCTACTCGGTTATGGCATAATTCAGTTCATGGCTTTTCAAGCTTCAGCTACAATATGAAACTGGGTGCTCCACACTGTCATCATCCTTCTGGGATAATACCGCCCTACAGTGGAAAAAGATGTGTCCATTTGCACAATAATTCATTCTCATAATTAGGGTATTGTAAGACTGGCACACTAACTAATGTGGTCTATAGAACATCAAAAGCGTTTTAGCAACGCTCAGTCCATTCAAAGGTGGCGTAATTATTTGATAACTCAAAGAGGGGTGCCCCAATACAGCTAAAGTTAGGGACGAACTGGCAGTCGTACCCAACCATACTCAAGAACACCTGTATACCCCTCTTGTTGCTTAGCTTATTCTCTTTTATATACTGTCAACTTTTGCCAGCTAAATACTAAGCCCTTTCAAATCTACCATAAACCCAAGGTACTCTAATTGCTCCTAGAAATAAAATGACATTTTCAATATTTATTTTTTTGCTTTGGCAAGACAGCGGAACGCTTGCTCTAAATGGTCTAGGTTCAGTGAACGTCAGTGAGAACATGTTGATATTGTCAAGGTAGACTAGTTCGCAGTTCAGCTTCAGATCACCCAAGATGGTGTTCATCGCCCGCTAAGACATAGCCAGTTCATTTTATACCCCTTGAGGCATGCATGTGGGTTGGAACAACCCCTTCGAGGTGTTAATAGGCTCCTATCCCATTCTGCCAATGGCAACTTAATTTGCCAGTATCCTGATATCAAATCCATGGCCGAGAAATAGTTGGCCCCACTCAGCCAATCCAGAGCATCATTGCTTTGTGGAAGCAGATATGAATCTTTTTTTGTGATATGATTAATCTTACTGTAGTCAATTACTACTTGATTAGTGCCAACTTTCTTTTTAACAATCAGTATGGGGGATGTCCAGGGTCTCTTCGATGGCTCTAACATTCCCTGTTAGATCGATTTATCTACTTCCACGGATACAACCTTTTCCACCACTTTGAATTGACTAATAGGCTGTGATTGAATGGGAGGATGGTCTCCCATGTCTAACCAATGCACCACCCCATGGGCACATCTCAAATTGTGGCCATCAGATGCAAAAAATGTCTTAGTATTGTTCAAACGGGGCCATCACCCTATTTATCTGGTTATCTGACACCCCAGTCAGAGCCTCATGCGAAACCATGGTCATTACGTTGGCTGAGGCTTTTTCAGATAAGCCTAGATCCTCCCATGAATTGAAGTCATTTATATGATGAACTTCATCAATTAAAGTCAAATGAAGAAAAGCCACCACTTGGTGTCTTTGAACCACCAAAGACTCCTTCTGTAGGTTTGCTAATAAACCTTCACTTCCCCATGCCCTGGTAACAGTAATCCAGGAGCCACATGGGGTTCGAGCCACGATTGCTGGTAGGGACCAATAATTTCAACATATAGACCTTTGGGGACATATATTTTGAGTTCCGTCACTATTATAACCTGATGCCTGGAAGGTATACTAAAAGTGGTCACAGCCCTTATCAGAATACCATTACACTTGTAATCGGTTAGGGAGAGCTCTGATCCTCCACTTCATCCATCAATAGCAAACAGGAATTAACCCATTGCTATACACCAGATTGACTTGAGTGGATAGTTCTAATTGGATTCCGCTGGAGTTCAAATTGATGGGAATATGTTGCCGTAAAATCTCAAAAGTTTCCTACACTTTATTGACCATGACCCTGAATTGCCACAGGAATGCAGTCTAATCAGCATGTCATAATTATTATTATGCAAAACTACGGCTGTATAGGAAGCAAAAATTGACCCTAATCTCAAAGGCAATGCACTGTAGGCGCCCTCTGACACAGTGCTTTGTTCTCCAGCGGTCCCATACACTACCTGATGGTCCCCATCATACTTCAGCGGAAGCCTAACCACTAGTTGAGTAGATATTCCTAGCCACTAGTTGAGTGGATATTATATTGATGGGAGTGCCAGTGTCTATAATCGCTCAAATTTTGGTAATTCCTATGAAGATATCACAGTAGGTACACTCTGAAAAGACGAACTGTTGTAGCTTAGCACATGCACTTCCATGGGCTTCTTGTTATTGAGAAAAGTGATAATACTGGTGCCAACACAAGGATACACCTGAGCAATTTACTCCATTGACATTGCAGCATTCACACCCTCTAATGCGGTTACATCAATGGAGGGACTTTCTTTGGCACCAACGTTACGATCAAGGATTTTCCAAGCATATGATGTTTGTATATCTTTATGGAACTACAACTCTGTATTTTTCTTCTCCCCCTTTAGGGGGAAGCCAGCGATATTACTGAAAATTTGTTTATATAATAAATCGTCAGTTTGGGGCTTGGTCCTAATACAAAGTGACTCATTAGATTTGACAGGGACAAAAAAATTTGACTCAGCAGTGGTAGAACATCTTATCTCTACTCCACTCAAATTTCCATGTTCAGTCAGGAGCGGTGGTACTGCATAGGTGTGCGGGTTGCCAGGGCAGTTAGCCACATAATGGCCACTTTGACCTCAAGAGAAACAGGTATTCTTATCTGGCTCACATGCTTGTGATGCCCCTAAAACCCAGATTGGAACTTAAACAAGGGATTTTAAATTGGCTGAGGATGAGCTGAGTGACCATAGCATGTGCAAAAAGGAGCCACCAAAGGGTTAAGTGCCACATATTAACCAAAAGATTAAAGCTAAATTTTTGTTGGCTATTCCCTGCCAAAAATTCAGTAACGGCTGCAGGGGTTTTTATTCCATGTTGAGGGCATTAAAAGTAATGGATAGGCGGCGCAGAAATTGAACAATTTTGAGAAGGGGTACATCGTCCTCCAAAACTGTTGACATGACTTTATACAGCTTGAGATATGGCTTCGCCACAGTGTTTATTGAAATGCACACCTAAGACTCAGATGGAGTCCCTGCCCCAATTAACATTAGGTTTTGCCATATAGCAGTCATCAAATGCAGTGAGGGTTTCATCATGGTGGAACCTGATGGTCAAAAACTCAGCCTTCCTCTGACATTTTTTCAGAACCTTCAAACAACCGCAGCACAGTATCCTTCATGTCTTGGTATGTGGCGGAACTACTTGGATGATAGAAGATAACTTGGTCTGCACTCCCAACATCTAAAGCGGATATTAACAATTTAGCTTTATGCCAATCTGAAACTCCTTCTGCTGTGAACTCAAATCGTTTAGAGTAGCTGTAAATATTCCCCTCCCTGTCAAATTGAGGCAGCTTAATGATGCAAACCTCCTTAACAACACAATACAGTTTACACTCAGCGCAGTGTAGCCGCTTGGTAGTGCCATCCAAGAAAACATCAAGATGGCCGACTTGACCACTAACCAGGTGCAGCTGGTGGAATGCCTTGTCAAGCTTGTCCATTATGCCCTTATTTTACTGAAAAAGCATCTTTTGTTTCTAAAGTAGTGTATCCAGCACGAGCTTTAGTTCTGCATATTGTGATAGCTCAATAAACTGGGGAGGATCACTTCATTTTCTGTCAGTTGCGCCATTGCTTGGAAAATGATAATAGTATTTTTTTAATGTGCTAGTAAATGTGCCTTCATAGTGAGAACCAATGTTATAACTTCAGAGATATATTGGAGACACACCAAAGAGGTTGCACAGTGTTAATCCCTTTGAGAAACTAATGGATGATATTGAGATCAATGTGCCTAAAATAACTTAATAATTATAAATAAAAACCTGAAGCAATTCGCTTCCTATACAACCTTTATTTTCTATAATTATATATGCAGCTTATACCGCAAACTCTATTCTCTTTCACTAAAAGCCTCTACTTTTCAACCTTCTCATCTCACTTATATATTAGCAACTTCAGTTGACTCTGATCCTTTTACTTAGACTCTTCATTCCGTCATTTTCTAATTGGTCCAGAAGAGTCTATCTTCATTAAATTCACAATCACCTAGTTTGAGGTAATTTACTAACCATTTGTTGTGCATCAACATTTCTAACTGCCTTATTCTTATATATCTTTGACGAAATTCCTCCTATACGATGAGGTTAACTTTGCTCATCAACTTCTATACTTAATGATACTCATATAGACTACTCACGACGGTTAACCAATGATCCACCAGTGGTTATTTTGGCATATTGTCCAGTCATATAGATTTTTGGCACACATTTAAGTGGTTCTCATCATCTGCCATTAGGGATCCAACGGCTAATAAGGTAAAATAGATGGCATAAGGTTGTTAGTGAGTTAACATTTAGAGTTAAACCTTGATTACAACCTCAGTTTCAATATCAAATGATATTAAGTTGTTTGGTGATTCTTCCTATCTTAGAGAAAGTGGAGCACTATGAGGCGATTTATCTACTATTCATTGTGTCATGAATTCAGCGTTATTATGAGAAATCTCTTAGTGCTTAGGAAATTGAGTATTATCAATTATTTCAGGCTTAAGACTGAAAAATCATCAGTAAAGAAATATTTAGAGTTTTTGGGCTTAGGTCTGATAAAGCATCAATTGATTGTTATAATAGTGTTTTTGGGCCTTTGTCATTAGAAAGTATCAATTAATGGTTAAAAAATAAAAAAGGTAATCTAAAATCAATGGAATAATTAGTAAGTCGGAAATCATAATTTAAGGCTTCACTGATCTAGGGCAAAGTCTGACAACAGAAATACCATAGCCCTAAGCAATTGATTCTTTAGCCCAATATAAATATTAATACCTTATTTCCCCCATTCCTAAGTGCTGCTTAGTAGCTAAAGATTGCACCAATAAGAACTTAAGAAATGATAAGAGAATATCATGGCAGTATTGTCATCTGGAGGGTGATATTTTCCTATATAAATGAACCTAGCTTACTAATAAGATATTATAGCGAACCTTTGAGCCAATAGCAATATCAGATAATATACAGGTGTCTATTTTTATTATTTAAAACCCTGTTGCTGATATAAGGTTTCCTTTTACCTCAATAATACCAGTTAGTGTCATTAGTGGTATAGATTTTGTCTTGTGCTGATAACTGTGCACCTGAAATATGACTCCACTACGCCAATTTTAACAAAATTACACTTTTGGTCATAGAAATCTATAGTATGTATAAAATATGCTACTGGATGCTTATCACCATCCTCCCCTTCCTTTTAGAGAAAGTAATAATTGTTGATTGGAAAATCACCTTTTTGTACAATAAGTTATTTTAAAGTTGTAGTATCACAAGCTGGTGCATCAATTAATATGGCATGAAACCAATCACGCTAGCTGACATGCTGAGGCCCAGTTAAGTATATATTCTTTCAAGTAAGTGAGATAGTTATTAGGCAATAAGAGCACGTACAGCTACAATTTTTAAATTATATACTACCATAATTAAATGTATTTAACATCCTACAAACTCATAAGAATCTAAATTTTACTGTATGGCTTTAACCCCATGGTTAGAAATTAAGACCATACTTGTCAATGATGAAGCCCAAGTACTCTAGTTGCCCTTTAAAATAAAAACCTTGTTATTTTTAAGTTGCCTCTAGTAGCCTGCTAAGTACCTGTTCAAGGTGCTCTAGATCCTGATTAAAGGTCCATGAGATCCTGTGTATAAGATCCTGTATATTAGAACAAATGAGAGCTTGAGGTCATTTAAGGTAAGAGTTTACAGTACAGCAAAAAGGCTGACAGAGCATTTCATAGTTTTTGATGCAACTAGGTTGGTTAAAGGTCCTTTAGAATTAATTTGCACACCTTTCCTGCACTTTTGAAGATAACTCAAATGTCACCATCTAAAGATAATGCCCATTGCTTATATATTTAGCCGCTACCAACATATCAAGGACATCTTCTCTACAAGGAAGTGGGTAGGATTAATTTTTAAACATTGTATATAGTGTTCACATTTAATCACCACCCTATATGTCACATCTTTATTCTTCAAAATCAGAAAAAGTCTGTCCCAAAAACTCTTTAATGGAAACATAAATCCTGCCTATTTTAATTAATCAACACAATTGATTACAATCCATTTTTAGAAAAAATTTGACATGTTGGTCTTAATGTATTTGCCTAGCATCACAGATGTCAATTAAATGTTCAATCACATTACCTTGGCGAAGATCATATCATATTGAGAAAAGTATTAAACTATATTTAAAAAAATGCTATGATCAAATTCTTAAGTTTCTTGTTTTATTTAGTAAATCTTTCTTTTTGATTGAATAAAAGAATTTCAGGTCCATAATTTGGTAGAAAATGTGGGAATCCAACATGTTGAAGCTCGCTGGTGCTGTTAGTCGCTGGATTCCACAAATAAATTCTTTATAATAAAGCTAAGAAACTAATAAAGCATAAAGTTGGGGTTTTTGGTTTTATTAATGTGATCATGGGAAAATAAAAAATAAACGCTCTCAATATCTGACTGGCCAGTATTAAAACTGTATTATGGGCAAAGAAAATTCAATGATAAGTTTAGGGCAGCTTAGTATGTTCTAAATAAGGAAATATGTACCTTTGACATATTGAAGCATGGAAGACTTGCTTTACTTAGGCCAAACAACGGAAGGTGAGTAATTTTTTGGCAAGATGTACCCGTGGGGTAACTATATAATAAATTTCAGCCAATCTCCGTTAGATAAAATTATTGAACCTTGGGGGACCCCCATTAAACCTAGAAAAGCGGGTGGTCCCCATGTAGGTGCTTGAATAGAACTGGTCGTGGCTGGGGGAGTACAATCCAATGGACGCCCCAAAGTCTACCGCATGGTTGGAGTATTAAAACTGTTTAATCTCGTGTATATTGCCCATGAGGTATTATAAATTGTGTTACCCTAATTTATATGGGGCTCCACCAAGAATTGGCCAGGGTCTTTTTAGCTGACTAAATCGTTATTATTTAAATAGATCTTATTATTATTGCAGACTTGTAAATGTCTGACATTTCCCATTTTTGGCCGATTTTGACCCAAAACATTATTATCTTGAATCCTTGAGGGCAAATGTCCGACATTGACCATCAAGAATGTTGGGGGAGAGAATAGGGCCGTAGGAATCAGCCATGTACCCGGTTAATAATAATTCTGGTAGCCAAGGACTTTATGAATTAATCATTACCTCTCTTGTAGTTGATGGTAAAAGGACCCTCCCAAATTAATCCAAACTTGCCACTTCTAGGAGTGAGTTATGGTAGTATAGGACCATGTCAGAGTCTTGGAAGGTAGATAGGGGGTCAGAGCTCATTGGCAGCCTGCCATTCTTTAGTCACCGCTTCAGCCAAATTGTAAATAGCCTCAGATTGGAGTTGATGATGCGCTGAGCCAATCCTCTCATGGCTTCCTCAGGTTCCTCAGCTCTAGAAAAGAATACATCTTTAGCTAAGAGGACAGGTATTTCTGGTTACCACCCATACAAGATATGGAATGGGGACATTTTCAAAATCTGGTGATAACTAAATGGTAGCCCATAAGGGCACTGGGTAAGAATTGCTCCCAGTGAAGAGGATCAGAAGAGGCCATTTTTTGTAGAATGGAGACCAAGGTTCCATTTGCTCTCTCCACAGTCCTGTTAGTAGAGGGATTATACAGAGCTGAGAAAGTTTTGGGCTCCCATGGAAGTAGCTAAGATATTAACATTCTGGAGGTGAAGTTCTTACCATTATCGCAGAGTAGTATTCAGGGACAGCCATGTTGAATGAAAATGTTTTGAAGTAAAAATGTGGCTGTGGCCTTGGCCGTTTGGGAAGGGAGAGCCATGGCTTCAACCCACTTAGTAAAGTGGTCAATAGCTACGAGGATAAATATGTTTCCACCAATAGACTAAGGGAGGTGACCTACTACATCCAGGCTGATGGTGTGGAACGGTTGCTGAGGGGTAATTGGTTGATATTGGTATCTAGTATTGAAACTGGATTGCTTCTTACAAGTGAGGCAGGCATCAAGACTTCAACGAAGGTTTCCATAGTTTCTTCTCAATAGTACTGATCTCTAATCCAATCATAAGTTTTCTTCTCTCCTCCATGACCTAGGGTGGATTGAGCTTCCAGAATAACAGGTACACGTTCTGAGGGTCAAAGTATGTTAGCCACTTTGCTCCTACCTGATTGTTTTTTTTCCACTCTCCACTTTGGTGTTATGAGAGTGCCGGGCTAACATTTTCTGTAAGGGATCATCCTCATCTTACCAATCATTAGATGTCATTAAGAGGTTATATAACCTCTCAGCCTTGCTATTATCCAAGTGATGGACTGGCAGCCGAGTTAACCCATCAACTTTCCTGTGACGGGTTCCAGCAGGGCTCATACTTCATGTCAAAAATGCTGGATGTTTAGAGCCCAGCGAGCTAATCATCCAGTTGGATCCTTCAAGTTTTTACCCATTTTAGGGAAGCGTGGTTGGTAAACACCGTGAAGTTGGTACCATAGAGGAAAGGGCGGTAGTACTTTACAGCTAACAAAATGGCAAGGCACTATTTCTCTGTGACATTGTAATTGCGTTCCACCTTTGACAGCAACTTACAAAATAAGATACCAGATAAACTACAATATTTTCATCCAATTGGGCTAAGATGGCCCCAACGGCATAGTCTTAAGTGTCATTAAACAAAAATGAATGGTTTATTTTGATTGGTATGCCTCAGGTAGGATGTTGTTGTAGCAGTTGCTTGAAAGTCTAAAATGTGACTTTCTGTTCAGCACCTCAATGGAAAGGGGTATTCTTGGTTAATAAGCGGACGAGGGGTTCACTGAGCTGAGTGAACTTGGGAATCAACTGATGGTTATTCCCATCATCCCTAGAAATACCTGAATATCCTATAAAATTTTAGGGGGTGCCATTTTTGAAATTGCATCGGCCTTATCTTTTATAGGTTAGATTCCTTCTTGAGAAATGGTGTGTCCAAGGAAATCCAACATACCTTGGAAGAAGGTACACTTGGTGAGTTTTAACTTTATATTTGAGTCACATAAGCATTAAAACCTCCTTCAGCTGAGTAATATTGTCAGAGAAGGTCTTTGAGAACATTGTTATGTCATCAAGATAGCCATTGACACAAGTTAACTTCAGGTCTTGCAAAATATGATCCATTGCACTCTGGTATGTTGCAGGTGCGTTGAACAACACTTGAGGTAATTGGTTGGGTTGGAAGGGACTTTCACTGCAAATAAGAGCACATATCTCCTGGTCTTTAGGAGAAAGGTCAATTTTCCATTAGACACTAGCCAAGTCCATGGCGGAGAAGAAGTTAGAGCCAGAGAGTTGTGTAAGGGCGTCATAAATGTGGAGAATAGAATATCTATCTATTTTGTAAAGTTATTTAATTTGCGGTAGCCCATGACTATCTGATGACCTCTATTTTTCTTTTTAGCTAGCAAAAAGGGGGAAGACAAAGGGCTTTGTGAAGGAACTAGTAATCATGCGTCTATTAACTGCTGGAGCTACGCCATCATCTGCTGTTCTTCCACTTTTAACATGCAGTAAGTTTTGACCAAATAGGGCAGTTTTCATCCACATCAATAGAGTAGCTCCAGCCCTTCATGTGGCAATAATCAGTAGCTGACTTCGCAATAGGTCGCTATATTTTTCAAGTAAAGTATGGACTTTTTCCAGCTCATCTGGGGTCAGCTTTACCGAGGTATGAACATTGGGCAAGGTATATACCAGGTTGTCCAAGAACAATAACAAATTCGCCATAAAGCCAAAAAATGGATACGTTCAATGTCCTCCACCGGGATTGATAAGCCTCTGTCAATCTCCTGGTGTTTTCTTATAACCACGTCCTTGCCAGTGAGGTTTCCCAGCATAATAGTAATAGGCCTCTGGTAGGTTGGTTTAGTATCCCAGGTAATACCTAAGGCTCCAAGGGGCTAATGCCCTCAAGGCTTTTGGGGTGCAACAAGCAGTGGTGTGGGATTTAGAGCGTGATTTCTGTCTCAACCACTCATTGTTCACCAGGCTTAATCAAGACCTCATAACCATAGAAAGGGATTCCTTCATTAGCTTCACTGAATGGTAAAATTCTTTGTGTTGCGCCCAGAAGTGGAATAATGCAAAGTAATAGATGAAAAGGGATATTTGACCAGGCAAGATTATTTATTCTTGCTGGGTTCTTTATTGGATAAGCCTAAAGGGACTTATAGTTGAGTAATAAAGGGAAATTTTACTTTATGTTGATTATTCCCTCATAGTCAATCATAAACTGGGTAGCTATGAGAATATAATAGGCGTTGTTGTTCAAGGTCAGTTCAGGGGCTGATAAGATAAGCTTCCCAATTTGAATGGGAAGGGGAGAGTATGCCCCAATGACACAGGTTTTGTTTGGGTCAGCAGTACCAAATTCTTTATTATACTCCAAGTAAGACGCCATCTTTATCTTTTTGATGAGCTTAGGGGAGATTACATAAACTGAGGAGCCAGTATACAGGATGGCCATTTTATGGACCTTTAAAGAATGACGATTTAAACAATGGTGAGTGTTTGTCCAAAGTTAGGTGACAGAGCTAAGACCTCTTTGATATGGAAAGTGGAGGTTAGTTTACGAGAAGTCTCAGGGTATTTAAACAGGATTACTTTCATAGTATGGACCTGCTGAAGAGGTTAAAAACCCAGATAAGAATTGATCGTCATTGCTGGCAGTGTAATTAACTCTTGGACACCCTAAAATTTTGGTTGAGGTACGTTTCCTCAGGTATGGTGGTCTCGTCTACTCCTCCAGCATTCATATGATCAAAAACCTCCACTTCTGCGGGTGCTTCCATTATATAGTAACTAACGTCACCATAAACACCTCAGATTCATCCCCAGGGGTATTCTCAACAACTGGCAAGATTGTAATTGAGGTAGGTGAGATGGCCACATGAGGTTGGGTAGCTATCATCTGACCATACGTCTTTCCAGCAAGCGCTTTAATGGTATAGGGGTTACTCTTAGAGCATGAAACTACTAGCTGTCCTGGAGGGGAAGGACAGTGGCTTTAAAAAGCCTGTGCAAAAGT
The DNA here is from genome assembly GCA_022478985.1 of Massospora cicadina. Taxonomy (NCBI): domain Eukaryota; kingdom Fungi; phylum Entomophthoromycota; class Entomophthoromycetes; order Entomophthorales; family Entomophthoraceae; genus Massospora; species Massospora cicadina. The sequence continues at coordinate 138,613 of JAKSZP010018390.1, forward strand.
ATAGTATTAAATACTTTACCGGTCTCCAATTTACAGGAGGGCTTAATATATTTTTTAAGTAACACTAAAGAAGCAGGTTTCACTGGGAGGATAGGCATAGGGGGCTCATCCCCAACTGTTCACATGAAAAAACTCCTCATCAGTTAGAGCTGAAGGTTTCATCTCAGCTTCATTCGTTGTTGCACATGAGTGGAAATTGGCAACACTTAACAAAGATTCTATGTTGTGGATGGTTCTAAAGTGGCGCTTCAATGAAATGATATGCCTGGCGAGAGAGGGTTGAGAAGTTAACCCAGTTAACATGGCTGAGATAGCATCATCCAGGGTTAGCATTTTAGATGCTGACAACCTTTGTGCAGCAAAGTAAAATTGATCAGAAAAGGCAGCGTTCAGTTCGCCTTCATACATTCTAAGGAAAATAAAGGCCTGTTTATCCAAATTAAGACTCTGCTTTGAACTTAATTAAGCCTAGAGAACCTCTTTCACCACTACTCATATATGCATATTTTCATTGTAAGGAACTATCCTCTCTTGTGCCAAGCAACTTAAGACTGGAAGGATGTGTTGAGATTTTTGCTTATCATTTGCGCCATGAATGGCAGATTTCTAAACATTCAAAAATGAAGAAATGCTCCCTTCACCAGGGTGTACTTGTCTTTAAGAGGGGTTTATAAGGGGAGCTGCTCTAGCTCTTTAAGACGAGTTAAAGCACTGGCGAGTTGCTTTTCCAGGGCAACTAATCACAATTCAGTTGGAAGGTGGAGAGTTGGAGGGTTAAACACTTTAAAAGCCTTCATATTTAAGTTTGAATAATATTTTTGTTGTAAAAAGTAGCCCCTGTAGTGAGAAAATTTGTGGGAATCCAGCAAGTTGTTGCTTGCTGGTGCTGTTATCTGCTGGATTCCACAAACGAATTCTTTATATTAAAGCTAAAAACACTAATAAAACAAAAAATTGTTTATTTTTGGGTTTGATTAGTTTGATCATGGGAAAAGAAAAAATGAACCATATTAATATCTGAAAAGTCAGTATTTAAACTCTATTGAGGGTTAAAGGGAATTTAATGGTAAGCTTGGAACATATTAGTATGGTCCAAATATAAGAAATTGTAAATTTGACCTATTGAAGCTCAAAAACTTGCTTCACTTAGTCTGAATAACAGATGGGAAGTTATTTTTGGCAAGATGTACCTGTGGGGTAACAATTTAATAAATTTTAGCCAATCCCCATTAGATAAAATTATTGCACCTTGGGGACCCCGCTAAGTTTATAAAAAAGGGGGTGGTCCCTGTGTAGGTGCTTAATTGGAACCAGTCATGGCTGGGGGAGTACCATCTGATGAACGCTCTAGAGTCCGCCACATGGTCATATTAATCTGACTTCTTGATCTTGAGTTAATTGCCCATTAGGTGATTGAAATAATGTTACCCCATATTTCAGGTTTCCACTGAGAATCAGCCAGGGTCTTTTGGCTTATAAAATTGTAATTATTATTTTAAATCAATCTTATCATTATCACAGACTTGAAAATGTCCAACATTTCCCATTTTTGGCTAATTTTGACCCAAAACATTATTATCTTGAAGCCTGGAGAAAAAATGTCTGACACCATACTTGGAAAGGTCTCCAATACCTGTTACTGAAGTCATTTTGTCATGAAACTAGGTGCAATTGAAAATACTATTTTATTTAGGGATAATAAGGTCTAAATTAAGATTACAGAGTCACACAGATAAAGCTGGCCCAGGATAATTAAACATGGACCCCTGAAAGGCTTCAGAATAGATCATTCTCAAGATCAGTATGTATTTTCTATCAAAGCTTTTAGACTTAAGTGCTAAACAAGTCTCTACAGCTTCCTAATGTCCTGGGATTAACTGATGAGAATCCGATGTTTCAATTATTATCATGTGGTCTTTATATAATTATCAGGTGATTTTATGCACTAATGACCCTTTCTTTGGTTTTTGTGGGATTTATCCTTTATATACTAAGGTTATTTTTATAATGGCTTAGCTGTGTAGGGTTTATCACCTTAATTGTATCATAAATGTAGCGTCTGCCCAAGAAATGTTGGTGTTTTCTCTTGGAGATAGTTGGAAAAATATAAGTTCTGAGGTAGCTTTTACAAATTATTATATTATAGTTTGAATTTGATAGCTCAATTGCTGGAGCACTGGCAACAAATAGTCCTAATTAAAGAGGCAACACATTCTATACTCCTTGTTTATTAATACTATTGGTCCCAAAGTTGCATAACTTTGCATTGATTAGTGTTGGGTGCTATACGATTTTTTGATTAATTTGGAAGGCTTAATGTTTACTAGAGAACCATCGTCTATTAAAAATCAGATTATTACTTTGTTTACTAAAATGTTAATTATTACTCTTGGAGTAAAGAGAAGTATTTAAGCTTACTTTATTAATAATAGTTGGATTTCATTATGCCACATTAACCAGCTTAAACAATTATAGAGAAATATGTTTATCCACTAGGGGATGAGTCCCAAAAGTGAATGCGGGAGTTATTATTGTATATGAAAGCTATTGTTTGGAGAAATATTCCTAGTGAACATTAAGTTATCTGATTTCTCTTTCACATCAATAACTTTGTTGATATACTCAAAAAGTAACAGAAAGTTTAAAAATTTCCACCGCCTTTTTCCAGAACCAAACTAATCCTATGTCAACCAGCTTAACGCCTGCTGCCCCCAGTGGGGCGGCGGTGTGCCGCCTCCTGGCATTTATCAGCCGCTTCCAAAGTGCCTCCAGGCTGACCCAGCTAGCCCTGAAAATAATTCAAACCGCTGAGTCCCACCATAGGACCTGCCCACCACCTTGCATGCTCCCAAGCGGTGCTCAGAAGCCCCTTGGTGCTCCATCTGGAGCAACCTGCATTTTGCCTTTAGTCAAGTATGGGAACCTCTTTCCTTAGCAAGCGGCCATCATTGAGATGGCCACATCATTTTACAAAACGCCAATCTTTTAGATTTCTGCTCGTTAATGGTACTTTGATCTTGGCTTCTCATGTAAAGCCCAATCCATGGTGGCAGCACAGGTGCCTTTCGTTTATAAAAATACTCCCATTCCAACCATCCAGATTCTCTTGGCAGGTGAGGCCACAATGGTGGTCCAGTTCGCCGCTTGCCTTCCCACCTTTCCCCTGAACGCCCCCGTTATGAGCTCACAGAGGGCTTGGCTGCCTACAGCACTGACCCCATGTTGCAGTTTGTGATTGAAAATGCCGCTGATAATCTTGCTGGGCCTCACACATTTGCAATGATCCACCCGTTATGTTGGACACCCGCCTCACAATAGCCTCCATGCCGTGATCAGATATACCCTGACCATCACTTCTGGGAATGAATAAAAATTTGGCGGGCCATTTGCCGCATATGCTTCACTCTAGACCATTCAAAGTGTAAATGCCCTTCACTTTCTGCCAAAGCTGATTCCATCTCTCCTCCCTTTGGCACAAGCCCCTCTTCTGATTCTACTAAATTCTTTGCTTGGAGATTGGCCATCCATCCCCCATCCTCAACTACTACTGGAGCTACTCCCCAAGCTCCGCTTAGATAAGTTCCAACCGCTTCACCTACTCCTGAGCAGATGACAGCTCATGTGGCAGCGGAATTTCCATGGTCCACTGTATACAGCCAATCAGCAGCCTCCACCCCACAAACCCTGTCACTGGACCAGCGCCAATAATGTCAAATACTTTTGAGGCTCTCAAATGGATTAACAATGCAGATGGCCCTACAGACTTAATACCAACTTTGACTGGTCAGTATACTTCCCCAAATCCCAAATTTACTCCATGCCACCATTTCCGTCTTCAAAATATTGTCCCAAATTATAAAATAATCTACCAAAAAGCTGTTGAAGAAGCTGCTGCAATCACCAACTCTCTCATTTCCGCCAAGCCCTCCACATAGTAATTGACCCACTTTGTAAGGGCTTCTTTATTCCTACCTTCCCTATAGATTTCCCTGAGGACGCCAAATTTTATATTAAAGAACTAGCTTTTGCAGCTGGCAGCACATGTATCAATATGGCGAGATCCTCGCTCTACAACCCCAACTATCCCCCAACCTGCCAACAAATAAAAATTTTCACTTGTGTGCCTGACCTAATTACCTTTGCAATTTTCAACTCGCCCAATATGTCAAGACGATGCACACCACTGGCCTCAATGATGAGGAGAACCCTCATTTCTTTCTCCTTCTGCCGCACTCTGCCAATGTTCCCGCCCATCTTTTATCTACCTTTGCCTTCCACTTGAAGCTGGAGACAGATAAAACCCCCACCCTCTATTCCCCTTCTATAATGGATGCATAGGCTAACTCCGCGGCACCATGATAGAAATTATCTATCCATCCCTTTGTTTAGCACCCCATAAATAAAGATATGTGGAGGACCCCCCTCAAGGTTGAGCACCAATAGTACTAATAAAAATAAATGTATTAATTATCAGGGTTTTGATCTGCTGGATTGCTAATGGATTGTCAGGGATCATCCTGACAATAAGCAAGTGACTAGTTTGACAATTTTAGAATTTGTAAACTAATTCTTAGTAGGAGTCAATTGGGTTTTTTCACCATTTAACTAGGGGTTTATGAGTTGGTGGGCAATTGGAGACGCCTTCAATAAGCAACTTGTGAGTTAACCTTTTAGGTATTGCAACCTGCTGTTTATGTATAAATTTACTATTACCTAAGCAGGTTGTTACCCTGATAATGGTGGCGCGCAGAAGTCAAGTAAAGTTGTTGGGGCACGTTCTTCAATTCAACCCAGAAGAGGTCGCATTTATGATCAGTGGTGAAATCCAACTAAACCAAATTAGGGAGATCATTGTTGAGCACAATTCTTGAGGGTTAATTCATCGGCGGCGGCTGCCATTTTTAATTGGGGCACCAACAGAAGAGTTTTGTGACGAATTACCTTATAATTTCACTTAATTTTATTGTAAAAGCATATAATTATAATATAAATAAAGCTTTACAAAAATTTAGACTGTAAACTTCTCTTTAACCGCTCAAAGTCACTTTTGAGCGATTTTAAATTTAAGTTTATTTATCCACAGCCATCTGCCCAAACCTATTCTTTGATGTCCTTGGCTCTGCCGCCTGCCACCCCAGTGTGGGGCAGCAGTGCACCCCCACCTAGCGTTTTCCGCCCTGCAGGCAAGCGCGTTTGGACAGGTTCAAACAGCCCGCCCACTGCTTCCAACCGTTTTGTCCCCCCACGAGACCTAGCACTCCACCTGGCGCGCATCCACCCTTCTCGCCCCCATCCTCTCGCCCTCCCTCGCTCTGCTATTCGCTATTGCCTCAGAGTGGACTATGGACGTTTGTTCCCATATGCCGAGAAGGCAATTATTGACCTAGCCACTACAGCCTTTGCGCCAGCTGGCTTTATAGACTTCCGCCCTTTTAAGGGCTACTTTGACGTTGGGTTCCAATCTGAGGAGGATGCTGAAGCGGCAGCACAAACTCCTCTAATTTATAAAAAAACCCCCATTCCCACAACCCGTACTCGCCATCCCTTCAGACACCACGCTAGTGGTATCCTTTGCAAATCTCCCATCCCACCTTCCACCCCAGGTTTTGTATGACCAGTTGGTCGCGGGGCTCATGGCTTATGGCACTCAGCCCAACCTCATCTTTGCCATCTCATCTGTTGCAGAGGGCCTTGCTGCTCCTCGGGCAACAGCCACCATCATACCACACCACCCTACCATAGCCCAACAAATCCCACCCCGCGCTAGTGTGGCTGCAGCACCTGATCATTTCTTTTGGGCTCGGGTCAATAATGGTAGGCAGATTTGTTCCCTCTGCTTTGGCCTCGACCATGCAAAAAGAGCGTGCCCTAAGGCCAAATCTGCTGATGCAGCTTCTGAGCCCCCTCTGGAGGTTCAGTATGGGGCACTTTGCTGCCCCCTCCCACCCTCCAATCTCGTTCAGTGGGCCCACATGGAAAATCAGCCCCCCAAAACCTCCATCCTCACTCTCCCACCTAAATCTACGCCAGCCAATCAGAGCAATGCTTGGACCAACATTCGTACCCAAGCAGCTGCCCATTCGCCCAATCCTACCCACTCAAATTTAAATGCCACTATTCCAGTGAACCAAAATCCATGGGATCTATTGGCTGAAACTGACGAATCAGGTAATATCCTTATTAGTAAGCATACAGGTCAACCTCTCTGTCATGGCGATTATGGTCGGGCAGAATTTTTCTTTCCCGACTTTGATGAAACCCCTACCCCTCGCCATTTTGCTCCTCTACCCAATACAACCCCCTTCCAAAGTGACCACCAGCTCGCCTTAGCTGCGGTAGCCTCTCCTCATTGCCCAAAACTACGCACCGCGGTGGCCCAGTCAGTGGCTCAGCTCCAGCATGGCCTGCCCACCATCTTCTTCCCCCTAACTTCCCTGAATCTCCCTGCAGTGACATCTCAAAATTATTTTATGATGCTGAAATTGCTGTTATGAATGTTGCAACACTTGCTTCATTCAACCCCTCAGCCAAAATCACCCGCCACAGTATCTCCCTTTTCACCCAACTTCCTGAAGCCCGCAAAGAAGCTGAAGTTCTCCTCGCAGCTTTTGTTGAGACACTTTCCCGTCATTATCTTGATGCAGAAGTGGAAAACTCCTACTACGCTGACCTCAGCCCCCACTATGCAGATGCCCCAACGCCCTGGCTCTCTGCTCTGATCCGGTACTGCAACCAACACCCCTTGATTGAGGCGGGTCTTTCTGAAAACCAACCCCCCGACCCCTCCTCACCCTCTGCCATGGTGGGTTAAGCAGTTTCTGCTTCCCACCTGGTTAGTAGTTTGTTTTGCCATTTTAAGTGTTGTGATTGGTACTGTCCATCCCCTGGTCGGCGTACCTCGAATAAATCGAAGATTTAGACTGTAAGGGAGGATACCCCAGTGGTATAGTATGGACCCTCTACCACTGCCTCCTGAGTTCAATCCTGGCAATGGACTTTGGGTAGGGGACGATTTTGACTGTATTGGTTTTGTACACCAATGCCCCGACTTAGATAGCGAATACCAAAGGCGGTCCATGGAGTTCCTGGCCTATCATACGCCACTCATGGAGGTTTTCTCGGGTTTTATCCTCCTTTCCCATTTTCTTCACTTCCCTAATTGGTGCAGTATCATCCCAGGTCAGCTCACCTCGAATAAAATTAAAAGATTTAGACTGTAATACAGTGTATCCTTCACTATTGAGATTAAGGTTTGAAGGATAGGATATTCATGGTCTATTTTATTGTTGTTATAATCTCCGCGGACTCTGCGTCAGGAGAGAGAAATAGAACAACTGAACTTAGTACTAGATAAGTTCTACCAGAAGGAAGAGTTATAGGAAGAAGTTCTCTACCATTCTAGATACACCTTCTAGAATTTGAAGGATAAGTACCAGTTTAGTGTTGGACTCAATAATCAACTTGGCTGTTAGAAATTCAACTATAGTAAAAGCTTTCATCCTATTACTACTAAAACTAATTCATTACTAGCAATAACACATACAACGCACATATCAGAAAACTGTGCAGTTAACTAAAGAGCTAAAAGCGAGCCAACCAACCAGAAGACTATATTTGGTCTCATTGTTAAGATTAGCCAGCCCTCAGATTTTAACATTTGGTGCACACTATAGGGGGGTAGTTTAGTTTTAAGCCATGTTTAATAGAAGACCATATCAAATAAAATATCTTACTAAAAAACTAAGGAAACCTTCAGATGTAACTAGAAATTATTAATAAGAATGCACTAAATTAGCGTCACAGGAAGCTTTTCTTTCTGCTCAAACTCACTTTTGAGCGAATTTATGATAAAAAGTTTAATTTTATCCACTGCCACCTGGCCACGACCTTTTCCCATTATATGTCCTCAGATCCGCCGCCTGCTGCTCCTGTGTGGGGCAGCGGTGATCCACCTCCCAGCGTTTTCCGCCCAGCATGGAAGTGAAGTCAGATGGGCTCAAATAGTCCGCCAAACTCTACTGGCTGATTTGTCCCCCCAAGGGATTTAGTGCTTCACCTTGCACATATCCACCCGATTCACCCCCATCCTCTCACCCTACCCAAATCCACCATCTGATATTGCCTCCATGTCAACTATGGGCGTTTATTATCATATGATGACAAGGCAAATTATAAAACTCACCGCCGCTGCCTTCGCACCAGCTGGCTTTTTGATTTTTGCACTTATAAGGGCTATTTTGACATAGGCTTCCCAATGGAAGTGGATGCTGCAGCGGCAGCATTGACTCCACTCATTTATAAAAATACCCCCATCCCCACCACCCAAACTCGGCTCCCTGATGACACCACTCTAGTTGTGTCATTTTCCAACCTCCCTTTGCATCTCCCACCCCAAATTCTTTACAATGAGTTGATGACTGGGCTTTTGTCTTAAGGCACTCAGCCCAACCTGGTCTTCACCATTCCTTCTGGCGTGGAGCACCTTGCAGGCCCTCGCGCCACTGCCACTATTATTCCCCACCACCCTACCATCACCCAACAAATCCCATGCATGCTCACATCGCTGTAGTACCTGAGCATTTCTTTTAGGCTTGTGTCAATTGCAGTCAACTGATTTGCCCCATTTGTTTTGCTCTTGACCACACTAAACGGTTCTGCCCCCATGCTGATTACCTCAGTTCAATTTCTGAACCCATTTCAGCATCATCTGAATGGGGCGTTTTGTTGCCCCCTCATGACCAACATTCTCAAAAATTGACCCAATGTGGGAAGTCAGCCCCCACAAAATCCTCCAGACACACTCCCCACCCTGGGCACCAACTGTCCAATCAGAGTCAGGCCTGGACCACCATTTGAACCCAAGCTCCCCAATCAAATCTTACCCTCCCAAATTTTCCATCCACTATTCGCATAACCCAGAATCCTTGGGACCTATTGGATGAGGTTGACAGGACAGGTGGAATTATCATGAATAAGGATGCTGAAACTGGTGAAGAAAGCCCAATTGATCATGATTGGGCTGAATTTTACAATTTGGATTTTGACAAATCCCTCTCCTCCAAACAATATGCTCCTAAACCCAATGCTGCCCCCTAACAGAGTGACCACCAGCTTGCCATTGCAGCAGTGGCCTCACCCCTTTGCAGCCAGCTCCCAAAGCAGTAACCCAATCAATGGATTAGTTCAGTAAAGGGCTGAGCACAATCGACTTCCCCCCTGATTTCCCCAAAGTGGCAAGAGAGGAAATCTCCAACTTTCTAGATGCTTCCAAAACTGCCGTTGTGCATGTGGCGACACTAGCTGCATTCAACCCAGCCTCTAAAACTACCCTCCAAACGCTCGCCAGCTTGGCCCAACTATCAGATGCCAGCATCCAAGTGGAGCATCAAGTGGCGGAGTTAATGGAGGCTGTCTTCCAAGCTGACCCTGAGGTATGTAACCAATATTTCACCTGTCTCCATACCCACCATGCTGATGCCCCAACGCCATGGCTCTCTGCGCTTATCCACTTCTACAAAAACTGTGATTCTTCCCAATTTGCTGAGCCTGTAGAAGAACCGCCTGAACCGCCCTCCCCCTCTGCCATGGTGGGCTAGCGGTCTCCACTACCTGCCTGGTAAGAGGTTTTTTTGTCTCATTTGTTTGTTGCCCGGTGGTGTGGGTTTATCACGATGTATCAGCAATGTCCATCCCCTGGTTGGCATGCCTCAAATAAATTTAAAGATTTAAATTAGCGTCACAGGCTGATTTCACTACTTTGGAGGAAGGGATGACAAAAGCCAAGGAAGAGGTGAGCAAGTTGGAAAATTCAACAATGTCCTTTATAGAAAGGTCACCTCAAAAGAAAAGATACTAATTAATCATTAAGATTTATCTCAGAAGAATGATTTGGAATTAATTAGAATGCTTATGCCAGATTCACAAAGATAAGGCACAGATGTCAAAGAGAATAGAGTAACTAGCAAATCACAATTGTGATTGTGTTCAAATGGATGCGAATGAAGCTTATAATAATATGCTGAGAATCCAGTTGGGAAGGTACAACTACCAAGAAATATGCCTGAATTGTTTGCATATATTTCGGTCATGACTTTCAGAGTAACACCTATTATCAGTAAGGTTGCTGGGAAGGAATCCCCTGTCAGTGGAGCCATGGAGGAATTTTAAAGATTCCAAAATTACTTACATTTCACTAGGATAACGTACCAATGTAAATCCGCCTATTCAAGACGATAATGTTCAGAGATGTGATAGACATAGGGCAGTTACTGTGATGGATTGTCTTGACACCAATTGTCAATATAATGGTGGTTCCTCACCTTAATGACGAAAATTTAACATATAGAAAAGCCAAAGAAGCAATTATGATAGAGTTTGGTAGTACTAAAAACATTATAACTAAACACAGGGTTTTAATGGCATTCAATTATGAAAGGACAAAACTATAGAAGATTTCACTAACTGATTTTACCTGGAATTGCAAATCCTGGTTATTGCGAAAGTTGTTAGAATTTAATGCATTAATTTCAATACAAGCGGCGCTCAGACCTACAGAGACTCGCATTTTATGATGGCTTCAACGCTTGAAACCCAGATGTCCAATCAAAGATAGTGGATCATCTAAAGGTGTTAGGAACAGCCTTAAAGAACCTAATAAATATTTAAGGAAATTCCTTTTATATATCATAATACAATGAAATTCGCTGAGCCCAAAAAAGAGCAATAGAATTGAGTTGTAATGGGGGACACGCCTGAAGGACAAAAATGAGCGGATAAGACTCAGATGAAGCCATCATTTTAGAAAATCTGGACAGTTTGCCGCTCAATGTTGGAGCAAGAATCCTAAAGAGCAAAATACTCCAGTTTATATTAATAGAAAGAAAATAATCAAGGATTGGTAAAAGGATCCGTAGTCTAGATAAGGAAAATCATGCACTGCAATCAAACCTGTTCACCCTGAATATATTGTACAACGACCTGGACTTTCTAAATTTATTTTTTGATAAAGAACCACCTGATCCACTCTATCAGGTGGTTGATTATAAGTAAATGCCATTACCAGAGCAAAAGTGAAGGAGATCAACCCCAAAATTTTGAAAGAAGTTGCTCAGCCATACGTTTGTCAGCTAGTAAAAAAGGTCAGATCTACCAAAAGCATGGAAGAATTACTAGAGGCAAGGCTTAACAAGGCGAACATAACTCCCACTATTATTGTAATAAAGGAATCTTCCCTGATTTATCCATGTAATAAATTCATATTCTCAATTTGGCAAATAAGGCCACTATATACTCAATAAAAACATTTCTACACTACTCCAAGTATAAATATGTGGACATTATAGTCAATTAATCAAGATTATGGGCAATACTTTTTTCTCTTGATAACACACAAATGAATTTAAAATTACAGAAGAACTAAACAACTTCAAAAGACTGACACACAAAAAAAACCAATGTTCTCAGCCCTTTCACCCGCTGCTCCAAAATGGGTCAGAGGTGAAACCCCCTAGCATCTTCCGCCCAGTGGGGAAACTCAATCAAACCATATTGACCAGCCCCACAATTCCATGGGTCGATACATCCCCCACAAGGATCTCGCCCTCCACCTTACACATTCTCAAACGGTGCCTCGTATTCCCTTTGTGCTCCCCCAAAGCAAGATGCAATTTGGCCTCCAGGTCAAATATGGCAACTTGTTCCCCTACAACAAAAAAAATTAATAGATTAAGCCCAGGCGCTTATGCAGCATGAAGGCTTTATTGACTTCTGACCCTACAAGAGTACTTTGACCTTATCTTCAATTGAAAAGCTGATGCTGCAAATTCAGTCAATATTCCCCCAGTGTTCCAGAAAACCCCCATCCCAACCACTCGCACCCAGTTGCTTGATGACACCACTCTTGTGGTTTAATTTGCAGGCCTAACTACCCACCTCCCTTATGAAACTTCATACAACGAAATAATAGCTGGGTTATCAGTATATGGCACTGAACACATTTCCAATTTGTGGTTCATAATGGAACCAACCAACTTGCAGGCCCTCACGCCTTTGCAACCATATGCCCAATATTAAATGGAATTGTCATTTCAATTCTACATTGCACCGTTGTCCCCTCTGCCCCCAACCACCCTTTCTGGGCCAGAGTAGATAAGGGGGCACGATATGCCCCATTTTTTTAGTACTAGATGGTATGATATGCCCCATTTTTTTAGGCCTGAAACACTCATAGTGGCGCTGCCCCACCATAGCCTGAGCTGGAGCCCACATGATCAACTCCCCCATAATGCTCCCTTAGCTGACATAAAAACTTTTTTAAAATGGGGCTCAATCCTACCTCCCCCTTCACCCAAAATGGTAGATGCAACTGCCACAGATTCAACCAATAAGGAACCAGCATGACAAACTACCACTCCTACTCTAACTAATCAGGAGCCAGCATGGACCCCAGTACATAAAAAACCCACCCAGCAAGCCACCCAACCCAGCCCACCCATATATCAATTGACCTATTGTTTTAACCAAAATCCTTGGGATTATTTGAAGGAAGTTGATGATTTTGGAATCCCTTCCCCAACTCAGTCAATGCCCCAAGCCTCAAAATGTACCTAAACGCAGATTATGCGGCTCAATTCCCAACTCGCCGCTATGCTCTACGCTCTGATGCTGATAAATTCTGAAGTGATCACCAACTCACCAAAGAGGCTGTTGCCTCCCCTGATTGTCATCCCCTCCAAAAGGCTGTAGCAAAATCAGTTGCAGTCTTGGCCAAGGGGGCACCTGCCCCTGTCCTTCCCACATGCAACAAAATCATAAAAAAGAATTCCTCCAATTCCACCAAGTTGCCCACAAGGCAGTAAAAAGTTGCAATGGTCGCAAAATTTGGCCCCAATAGCCGTATTACCTGCGACAACATCACCATATTCACAAATGTACCCAAAGTTCGCCTCAAGACTGAAAAAGCCCTATCCAAATATATCACAACCCTCATCATAGCTAAATTCAAGCTTCCTGAGCCACTCTGCTACCTTGAACCCCATTTTGAGGATGCACCCACGCCCATGCTCTTAGCGCTCTTCTATACACTATCTAACACAGAGGAGGAAGTTGAGCCTCCCAATCTTAACTCACCCCCCACCAAGGATGCATAGCTTTTTACCGCATCCAACCTGGTCAGTTCATTTTAAATATTTATTTTTATTTTTATTTATATAAAGTTTATATGATACGCTTGTCCCTTTCTGTTTGTTAAATTCTAGCATAGTATAAGTCTTGCTCCTGTGAGCTGAGTATTGTCCATCCCCTGGTCAGCTTGCCTCAGTTAAATAAAAGATTATGGTCAATAATTATCAGTGGAGCATCCATCAATATTATTCTAAAATAAATTGACGAACATAATGAAGAAATCATCAGGTTTAGAGTACCTTAAAGAGTTTAGAACTACCAGACTGGATATCACAAGTTCCTGTGGAGCATACAGTGCACTACCACTTTGATTTAGTTTTTGTTGGTATCATCCTTCACCATGATGTTGCTAGTAAAAATTATGACATCCTCATCAGGACAGAATACCTGAGAAATTATGGTATCAAGTTGCTTTTGAGAAGTATACCCTGAAAATTTTGGGGCAAACCCTGATATTGGTATATCAGAGAAAAGAGAAACTCCACTGACAAAGAAGAATAATTTTATAAGACTATATATAACGATGGCATTGTACCTATCCTTTATAAGTTGATTAGGCAAAAAAGTAGGGAAATTCCAAAGGAGATTCTTAAATACAATGTGATACTATTGAGGATAAAAATGATGAACACCATTCTGCCAGGAAATGCAAATAATAGTTAATACAGGGTTAATGCTATAAATCCTATAACAAATATATGGAGAAGTCATCAGCCCATGAATAAATTGAGGATAGAGCTATAGGCAGCACTGGGAATTAAAATTCAATGCCATAATAAAATATGAAGGCTGCTGTGAATCTGAGTGAAAACTGATGAAAGGTAAAAAAACAAAGAGATTGAGTTTGTGCATTTAATACTAATGACAGAAATCAGAGAGTTCCATGACTTTGAAATGCTAACAGAAATGTGATTACTGGTGGATGCTGCCAAAAGTATAAACATACTGGTTAATTGAGAGCAACTGGATGGGATATTAGAACACCAAAGGAAGAAGTGCTAGATTATTTGAGATGTATTGTGTGATATTTTCCCAAGATGATGACCTGGATGCGTAAAAATGCGATCCATAAGGTTGACACTGGGAATATAGTCAGTGCAAATATGACGTGACTGCCAGTCCAAGGCTGCTGAAGTAGTAGTCAGTGAAGAGACTAGTAAAAAGATGAGCATGGGCTCCTTATACTGCTATCAAATTCATGGAAAAGTCTGATCCTTATTGTGAAGAAAAAGAAAAGATCAAATCAAGTGGTAAATAATTACTAATAGTTGATTAACTTACTGAATAGGATTTATATCCGCCTCTGAAGGTAGATGACGCACTCAATTAGCTAGGGGTAGCCATCTTTAGTAATTGATTTGATATTGGGGCAACAAAAGATAGATTTTCAAAAGAAAATCAAGAGAAGCTTGTGATAATTACTGCACAAGGATTATACCAGCTGATGAGAATATCTCAAGGATTGTGTAATGTTAGAGACTTTCCAGAGGGTGATGGAAACTATCGTGAGTGACCTGAAGCTGTCTTGCTTTTTTGTACTTTAAAAAATTTATTTATTTAGTAAGACTTTCTTAAATCACCTCAAGAACTTGGAGGAAATGTTCAAACACCTAGCAACAAAGAATTTGAAGATTAAGCTGTGGAAATCACATTTCTTCAATAAAGAGCTTAAATCTTAGGGTTTGTGAAAACTCTGGTGAATTGCAACCATAGTTGTAGAAAGTAAATGGCCATTGGATAGATGATGATCCAAAAGAGCGTTTGAGACATATAAGTCCTTCTTGGGTTGGTCAGCTATTATTGCAGATTTGCCAAAGATTTCATCAGAATGAGTAAACCACTATTCAATCTGCTGACGGATCCGAAAAATGGGTTTGTATGGAATGAGGAGGCCCAAGAAGTGTTCAAAGAGCTAAGAATTTATCTGATGACTAGTCCTTTTCTGTAGTGCCCAAATTTTGAACAGGAGCTTATAATTAATACTGATGCCTCATTAACGGTGATTGTAGCCGTTTTAAATAAAGTAGACAATGATGGGGAAGAGCACCCAGTGGCGTATGTGAGTAGAACATTGACGTCAGTGGTAATGAACTACACCATAACAGAGTGCAAACGCCTCTCAGTGTTATACGCCTTCAAAAAATTTTGAGTTTATACTCATGGGACACATTTCAAGTTGATACTGACCACTTAACTCTGCTGGTTGCGTAATCTTAAGGAACCAGAGGGTCAACTGGCATGATAGCTCTGAAACTGAAAGCCTAAGTTTTTAGAAATTATATAATGAGCAAGAGCAGCATTAGAATGCTGAAAGACTATTGAGATTGCCTGCCATTCAAGCCATATACTAGCAAGGGGATGAATTATTTCAACAAATGATCAAAAGTAATATTTTACATGAATCCCAGGAGATTAAAGCGCGCAGAAAAAAGCCATAGAAATTTAATGAGATGAAGAATGGAAAGTTGTATAAATTAATGGACAAAAATGGTAATTATTATCTAAATCATCAAATTAGCGGAGACTATTCAAGATGCGCACAGAGTTATCAGCATTGTGGCTAAAAAATGGTTCATTTACGCCAGTACTATTATTGGAAACTGATCAATTATGACATATCAGATTACCTATCTTGTTTCATGGAATGTCAACTCCACAAGCTCCACAAGAATGTGATAGGATACCAGCTAGTATGCCCTGGGTTTTCGTGGCACACAGTGTCAATTGTCATGATGAGACCCTTGAGTGTTAGTACTGGGGGAGTAAAGTAGATTATGCCATGATAGACATCTGACTAGATGGGTCAGGAAAAAGATTTGAAAAGAGTAAATGTTAAAAGCATGGCGAGATTAATAATGAAAAAGTAGTGTACCAACATGGATTCCTGCAAGTATTATTAAGTGATGATGGTACCAAAACTTTACGTCCTAAACGATCCCAAGACTGAATGAATTAATGGATCAGAGGAGTGGTGTCCATTCTCTAACACCCAGAGACATATGGAATGGTAGAAAGAGTCAATGTCATGTACACATGACATAATAGTGGGGACCAACCCCAAAGATAAGGCTGGGCGCCTGGAGGCCCAAAAGGTGAAGCTACAGGGCCTCCCAGACCTGAAGCACACCCTAGACCAGCGCTGGGTAAGGGCTTAATATGCCCAGGTTAGTCCTAGTGGGGTGCCAAGTGCCCAGCCCCTGACGATGGGAAAAGCATTAAAATGAACTATCTACCAAATAAGGGCGAATGGTTTGGTTCAGTTAGTCGAGGAAAAGGGATTTGAAACCTGTTCCATCTATGAAATAACGCATTCAGGTCGAATCCAACTTTAGTAGATCACTGAAGTGAAGTTGGTTTCAGCCTATTCCACTAACTCAGATGGCAGTATTGCCCTATTGGTGAGTCGCTGCTTGGGCCCACTGCGGCATAACCCCAATACCCATATGAGCTTAGATATGTTTTCCACAACCAACATTCCTTGTTGGTCGACTTCCCAAACAAAAATCCCCCCCGTTTTTCCGTGTCTAAATGTTATTACCAAAGTTTATGTGCATGGACACCTTTGAGGAGGTCTCGCACTCTGTTCAATTTTCCATTTTGAACACAATCCAATTTTTCCCAAGTGCACCATTGGTTCTCCCAGGTCCTCTCCAACCTGGTCCATCTACCTCTCCTCTTCTTGTGCACCTCATCGTTTTTGGGTGTTTCCTGATCGGGCTTTTTGGTTTTAGTTATCATTGCTCCAGCACCCTCTGCTGGGTGCTAATAGTTTTAGTACTAATGACTAGTTTCCACGCATTGGCTCTGTGCACCAAGCACCTCCACGCTGGAAACAGGAGAGTTATAGATACTCTCCTTACAGTCAATGGGACTCTGGCCACAATGCTGAAAAATAGATAGTGGGGAAATTTCCACTTGAGGGATCTTATTTGAGTTCAGATACCTTCACGTATGATATCAGTTATCATATGGTGAAAGGGAAAATTACGTCGAACTCTTATATGGAAGAAGAGTCTCAAAACTGAAATTGTATTCATCAATGGAATCAGCTTTGGGAATGAGCACAAAGCAATACTTAACCTACTGGAAATTTTTATGATTGAATTTCATTCATAGCCATCCAACACAAAGACTTGGATAAGAATTAGAGCAAAGAAGAAGGACAATCAAAATTGAACTATGCTCAAAAAGTACCATGCTGAAGATAAGGTACCCTATTGCGATACCCATGGGTTTGAAAGTAGAAAAGAATTGGACACCCGATGGTTGGGCCATCTGAGATTATTGGCAAGACAGTGGCAGATATCTATGTGCTAAGATCATCGTTGATGGTTGTATAGTGAACTGAGTCCATACCAAATACTTAAAGTATTATACAAAGGAAAAAATAATTGCTTGTTCCCATGGGACTGCTGAACCCACTAATAATAGGTTATTTTACAATGTACAGGTCAAATCTCAAGAGTGAGATGAAACATAATTGCTGGTTAAGTTCAAATAAGGACCTCTGAACCAGGGTAGTTGAAAAAGGAAAGGTAGACTTCTGAACCTACTAATAATAGGTCATGTCCCTTTGCAAATTATATATACATAGAAAATAATATAAAGTATAAAGATATGAATATATATTAAAATATTGATTTTTATTTTTGCTGTTATTAAAAGAATCTGGTGGTACCATCTAGTACTAAAAAAAGAATCTGGTGGTGTTCCCACCTACCATTGTTTAATGAGAGAAGGAGGATAAGTTATGTCGAGATCAAAGAAGAATGAAACGTTGGCAGGATTATCTCATGTTAGACTTGATCCACTGTAAAAAGGCACAATGAAGGATAGTCTGAAGTTCTTCTAAGATCAAAAATGGAGAGCCCAGCTTTAGGAAAACATGAACCAAGATTTGGTGAAACCGAATGATAATGTCCTTTATATGGCATGGATTTTTAGAATCCCAACTTGGAGAAAAACAGGTTTCCAAGACATATAATTGGCGAGATTAACTGGAATAGTCCTAGTGACTTGGGGCCATAGAACCATGATCTAAGGAGGAGGCAGCAAGAAGGAGTGAGGAGGAAAAGCGCTAAGTAGAGGGTCATACAAAGATTCATCAAGCAGGGAAAAAGAAGATGGACTATAGAAATTATATTCAAACATGCTGGCAGGCTCAATCCATGATCAAAGCAGCGTCTGCCTCTGAGAAAATAACATTACTTGATAATCTGGTCAAGCGGGGGGATGTGGTGGGATTAAGTATGGCAACATAATATAGCTTAGTTTTTTATAACCAATCTGCTTTATCCGCTGGTGGTAACTACCTTAGTGGATGTGAGTTATCATAGAAGATGTTAAATATTGTTTAGCAAATTCCTAATGGGATATCTACTAATCCGCCAGGAATTATTTCTGGCATATTACTGATGCTCCATTGGTGGGGATCCCCAGCAACTAACAAGCGATTTTATTATTCAATTTAATTATTAATATTTAATTATATTTTAGGAGTCAATTGGAGTTCGTTGCTGATTAAGGGATGTACTAGTTGCTGGGCGTTGACAAAGCTTTTTGTAGCAACCTGCGAGCTAACCTTTTAAGTAACATGACCATCTGTTAATGAATAAAAAGTCCCATTACAAATCAGGTTAATAGCCTAGGTAGGGGTATTCACTATGGTTGAGAAAAGGCATTGGGATACGTTTTTGGTTCAACCAAGAAGCTGTCATGATCTGGCCAGCGGTAAAATATGACTAGATGGTTGAAGAAGATCATTGTTTGAGGCGATTTCAGAAGGTTACTATATCAGTGAAAGCTGCGGTTTCCTATTGGTTTCCAACATAAGAGTTGGGTGTTAGATTCCCCTATAAATTCCTTTGTTTTTTTTTATATAGCTGAATTGAATACTTATAGACTGGTGTAAATTTTAGATTTTGTTTTTGGGATTAGAGATAAAGGTTAGAGATAATTTATCTATTTATTGCTATAAAGTTCTTTGCCAAATCCTGCATTAAAAGAGGAAAAGAGAACCTCTGAACCTACTAATAGGTTAAGCTTTATCAGGAGGAAGATTCAGAGGAAGAAGTTTCCTTGTTTTACAGAAATACCTTTAAATATGAAGGAAAAGCGTTAGCAGTAGTCTAGCGTTGAAGACAATACTCAAGTTTGTTGTGAAATTCTCAGCTATAATGATAATCTTCATACTATTATGAACCCATTCAATTACTAGATTAATATTATTTCTTACCGCACATATCAGAACCTGTGGAGTATACTTAAAAGTTTACATGGAGTAATACAGAATTAAAGGTTTACACCTTCCTTTTTCAATCATCATTTAATTAACCTGAAATTCCTAAAAGCTACTAACTATTATAAAAAATGCACCAATAAAAGCCAGGAATCCTTGATTATTAAATCAGAAGAAGACTGCCATTTATGAAGAGTGTTTCCTTTTACTGTAGCTTGTAGAAGCTAATATAAAAGTAATTATCAACTAAATGCCTTTATGCCACTGCAATTATTAAAAGACTACAGTGTGTTCATAATTTTATACTGATAAAATAGTTTTGACAACTAGGGTTATTTAATTTTAAGTTTTCCCAGTGGTCACTTTCTTCAAAAATCACGTTGATAATATGGTACTTATTATCCTATGTCATTTGGATTTGACGATCAAGCACTTCTTCTAACATTTGGTGTTCACTACATAGGCACATTCCATTACCTGTACCAACAATGTGTTGATAAGCTATGTTGAAAATCTTTTTTCCGCTGATCTAGCACATCCTATTGACGCTAAAGCGGCCGCCCCTAAGGCCCATAATAAGTATATAAAACCTTTCACAACTTTGCAGCAAAAGAACTGGCCATTTGACCAGAAATCTGAGGTCCAGTTGACCCAAAACCGCAATGTTTCTAATCTTAAATATAAGTCAGAGGGATCTCTCATTTTCTTTAACATCAAAATTGAAGAATTTTATTTTTTAAAAAGAGAATACAAAAAATTGCTGCTCAATTGAGCCAAAGCTTACAAATGTCAATGATTTTGACGCCTGCTGCCACGGCTTTGGGTGCTGGTTTGCCGCTAACTGTCATAGTTTGGCCGCTGCTGAAGCATGCCTGGGCTGGCTCTGCTAGCCTCCCTAATGCTACCAGGCGTTATGTCCCCCTCAGGACTTGAAACACCATCTCACAAGTTTCCTAGTCAGTGCTCTGGAGCCCTTTGGTGCTCCTAAAGAGCAATTTGCATTTCAGCCTCCAGGTCAAATATGGGAACCTCTTCCCATATGCAAGTGCAGCCATCATTGAGATGGCCACAGTGGTGTTTAAACCTGCCAGCTTATAGATTTCTGCCCCTTTAAGGGGTATTTTGACCTCAGTTTCTATTCCGAGGCTGATGCAATGGCAGCATCCAAGCTGCCAATAATTTTTAAAAATATACCCTTCCTACCATTTGCACCTGACTCCTGGTTGAGGCCACTTTGATGGTTCAGTTCTCTGGGTTGCACTCCCACCTCTCCCCCAAATGCCTCCGCCATGAGCTCACAGAGGGTTTGGCCATTTATGGCGCAGACCCCATGCTGCAATTCCTGGTTCCAAATGGAGTGGATCATTTGTCAGGGCTGTGCGCCTTTGCAACGATCTGCCCATCCATAGTGACACCCATCTCATGATTCTCCCTTGCACAGTGATCAGATCCGCCCCTGATCACCCATTCTGGATGCATGTTAAAAATGGCCATGTCATTTTCCTCATATGCTTTGAGCTTGATCACGTGCAGTGCAAGTGCCCTATGGCTTCCACATATGCCACTTCAGCTGCTCCCCCTTCAGCATTGGATAGGATGCTGCCACACCCAAATTTTCTGAGTGGGGCTCTACTCTCCCAACCCCAACATCAACGAATTCTTGCATGGCTTCCAAAGCTGCAGCCAATCAAATATTTAAAAATTATAAAACTTTGTTCGATTTATATCAACCTGAGCTAATGGCAGAAACAGTTTCAGTTGAGCTTCCATAATTGACAGTTTGTGGCCAATCAGATGAGGCCAACTTTTAACTTTGGAGGGTGGGCCAGCATTATCTGAGTCAAAAAAATTTTGAGTGTCTTGAATGTATTGATGGAAACGACCTTCATAAAGTGTTAAACCAGATTTTGCATTGGAGAAGTTTTTCATCGATACTCTAAAATTGCACCCCCACTGTTTTTGTCCTAGAAACAGTTATACCATTTATAAAAATATAAATAAAATGGTAGTCAAAGCCACTGCAGATCCTGCCAACACCCTACTCCGCCAGCAATTCTATGGGGAGGAACCCCAGGTTGAGGGTATTTCTATCCCCA
Source organism: Massospora cicadina (assembly GCA_022478985.1). Taxonomy (NCBI): domain Eukaryota; kingdom Fungi; phylum Entomophthoromycota; class Entomophthoromycetes; order Entomophthorales; family Entomophthoraceae; genus Massospora; species Massospora cicadina. The sequence continues at coordinate 160,129 of JAKSZP010018390.1, forward strand.
ATTTGCCTTATAATTTTAAGGAAGAGGCGAAGTATGAGAGTGTGGAGCTGGCTTTTAGTGCAAGCCGCGCCTGCATTGATGCAGCAAAAACCTCTCTTTTCAACCCTAATTATCATAAAACCCTCCAGCACGTCAAGTAATTTACTTGTGTGCCTGCTCTCATCACTTTCGCTGATCATCAACTTGCTCAATACATAGAGGCGATGGACACCACTGGCCTCACTAAAGAAGAAAACCCACAATTATGCCCCCTTATGCTACAAGTTGCTGATGCTCCCACCCCTATTCTGTCTGTCATGGTCCATCATATAAAGTGGGCGCCAGACAAAAGTTTTCCCAAAGCTTTTTCACCTTCTGATATGGGATCCAAGGCTGTTAACTGAAGTGCCATATTAGGAATTTTTCAATTCCAATTATTCCTTTATTTGGCCCATTTGAAAATAAAGATGCGTGGAGGCTCCCCCTTTTGGGTTAGGCACCACTAATGTTAAAGAGATAATACAGAGGACTACCAATGTCAGCTTGGAAGCTTTTATCAAGTGGTAATTAAACTTGTTCAGTCTAACAAAGACTGTGAGAGGGAGTTTAACTTAATGCATAGATAGATTTTTTTAAAGGCAAGATATAAAATCAAAAGTTCAACTCAGCTTTTAAACAGTAATGAGAGCAGGCTGAACAATTATTTATGGCGAAAATCCACTGTCATTTTATTTGTACCAACTCTACAAGAAGATCAAGGATGATAGCGTTAACAATGGACAATGTCTTGCTAATATATGATCCTTGATACGCTGCTTCTTTGTTTAGAATGGTGCTCTTAACATCTGATCATGATGGCATGAGGCACCGGTTGAGTGCCGTTTGCTCTAATTTTTTACCAATATCTCGCATACTGATATCTAAAACCCACTGCTATTCTGGTCCACTCAGCAGGAAATATACTTTTGCTGCCACCTTACCGCCAAAATCTATTATGTCAGAAACGTTCACTTACCCTATGCAGGCCACTATAAAACAAGACGTTTCATTGACTCAAGGTCACTTTAATTATTCTCTGCGTTTAATCAACCCAGAAGCTCAAGAGGCCTCATCATGGACTATACAGCCCTGTGAAAATGGATGGCAGTTCCTAGTCAACCTTCTTAAGTTATTTAAGTTGATAATAATGAAAAGGTAAATGACTTTATTGACTGTTTGTGGTAAGTATGGAGTGTGCTCCTGAGAACTATAAGTTGGCAACCATGATATTCATAGAACTATGAAAGTCAGGAGTTGTTACTGTTTAAAAATCATGAAGTCATTATGATTCACCACAATGACACCAATTTTATTTTACAAGAGTTTGGGTAGGGTAGAATAAATAACAATGAGGAAGAAGTTTATCTCTTCTTTAACAACAAATGAATTTATTGCAGCATTTTCAAAACACTTTTATCTAAAAAATTAGTTTCTATACGAGTTAAGTGTTTAAATAAATTGATGCCCAAATTGCATTTCACCATGCCTGTGATCCCTATGAAAACCTATACGAGGAATCATTACAGTTTCTCATTGAAGAGCATAAGAATACTCATATAGTTAAATATCTTTGTCATAGCTCCATAAATTTTGAGGCACCTAAGTCCAAACAATCTGAGCTTAGCAAAGAAGAGCGTAGCCTATATCTCTAAAGTTATACATGAATTGGCATTACAGGCCTTGCTATGAGTTATTGAACGCTAGTCATATAACTTTTCACATATATATTAGCTGATAGATCACTATTCCAAGAACTGCGCTACTATGGTTGTAACCATAGGTATAAGGGGTTTACTATGATACTGATAAAGAATGTAAAAGTAAAAAAGTGAAATATAAAAGGGATATTCTTTGTTTTTACTCTTGTATAATCACAAAAAAAGATAAAATTGACTCCACTTTTCAAAACAATCAAAAAAACCACTGGAAGACCACAGTTTTTTACTGTAAAAATCCCTTTTTATATTTATTTATATTGAAATAAAGATTACTGCTTTGTCACCTTCAGTTTCCCTCCCTATAAGAAAATCAGATTAGTAGCTGATATTGTATATTTCTTATGGACAGACAACCTATATTTATAGGAAATTAAAATGATAATCTAAGTCCTGAACTGGAACACTAAGAGCTTCTGGTAGCCTCTGCAATGCCCCTAGATCATATGGGGGCCAGGTGGCCATACTATTGGGGCTTTACGTGAGTATAGCCTGCTTTTATTTGATGATCTGCTATCTTATTTATTTTATTTTTATTTGGGGAAGGCTGACCAGAGGACGGACACTTCCAATAAGATACTAAACAATGAAATGAACTTCAATGAGAAAAAAGGCACCCCAGAGAAGCAGACGCTATCTCATTTTGCCAGCGGGAATGCCAAGAGAAGAGAGGGAGGTTACGTGTGAAGGGGCTTACGCCACAATTGAGCACATATGTAGGAAGGGGTCTGAAACAATGAGCCAAAATGGGAACCATGATGAGATAATCTGGCGCCGATGGGGTGGGAGGTACCCAAACATCCACGCTTGAAGGTGGTATACAAGGTGCGACTGGAATTGGCGTATAGCTTCCTGGAGGTTGGGAGTGGAGCCTGAGATAGCATCTAGGACAATTATATGGATAGTCCACATAGCGATTGCAACTACCAAGGCACAGAGGATAGGTGGTATAGGAGAAACCAAGGATACAGCAGAATGTCCTTAGATAGGCTGAAGGGCTATGCCTGATAATGGCGAAAGAGAAGCTGAACCTCATGCTATATCGCTTTTAATGGAGGGCACTCTTCCAGGCGGTGAACCAGCGTTCAATACATGCCACATACGTTGTAGGATGAGTGCAAAGCGTTAGAGCGCTTGACAGTACAGTGTACCTATCTCAAGCATTGCCACACATGGGAACAAATATGCGGCTGCAGAAGAAGGTGGTTGGCGTACTTCCAAATGTCTTTCTGGGTTTCTAGGGGGTAGGGATGTCCACCATGTCCAGGTAGTCCACCCTGGCCATGGTAGGGGACCTCATGGGTACCACTCCATTCAGAATGGGTAGTCCTTGTACTTCCTTGGTGAACTAAGGAGAAGGGAGCCCTTCTGGGAGGTGTGCCCACAGATGTGAATTCTCCACAAAGCACTCCGCATGGAAAGGAGGATCCTTTTGAAGTGGGGCGACGTCCCATGTGGGCCCGCAGAAGAAGGATGTGAGGCAAGGTACTTTAACAAAGAGTGGGGGTGGGTAGGATTGCTGAGGCCAGGACGTGGGAGAAGTTGGAGCGGGATGCGCGGGACCAGTGCTGGGCTGAAATTGTAGGGCTGGTGACTGAGGCGATCCAGGTGCTAAGGATTTTGGCAGCATGAGCCTTAGAATTGAGCAGGCCCATACCTTACTATGGCGAGGGCCAGACATGACATCAAGGCGCACCGGCGGTGGGCAGCCTAACCAAAGCCACCTTTGCAGAAGAGTGTATAATGACTTGAAGAAACAAAGGGAAAAAGCGAACGCGTGGGCCCCAAACTAAACTTTAGAGATGAGCATAGAGTTGGCTAGCACTACCCTGCCTGTAAGGGAGGTGTGGCGGGCTTTGAGGGAGGCTATGTGTTTCGTCATGTTGTCCAGAATATGGTTTTTCATCACTGTTGAGGTATACCCGCCTGCCTCCAACCACATCCCCAAATGGCGGACATGGCCAACGGTGGGGCTTTGCACAAAGGGGAGCACAAGCTGGGTGGAGTGGGGTGGGAAGGGCAAGCGGCCCCATGCGCTAGTTGGTGAGGCAGGTAGGAAACAGAGCGCTGGGGCCTAGCGGGCTAAATACTGACCAAGGAGAACAATTTCGGTTTTGGAGGCGTTGAGTGCTGAATTACTTACCCTGGAGTAATCCTGGATAGATTCTTCAAGCGCGCGTGCATCATTATTGTTAGACACCCCAACCACAATATCATCAGCAAACGCCAACATCTTGACTGGTTCTTGGCCTTGCACTTGGACACCAGTAAGGCGGGCATTCACACTTTGAAGAAGTGGGTCAAGGCTGAAGTTATACAAGAGTGGAATAAGAGGGTTCCCTTGGCGTAGGACCCTTTGAGGGCGGACTACATCCGTGAGGAAGCCAGGGCCACGCACAGCCATTGTGGCAGATTACATGAGCAGCATCACCCAATTAATGAAGCGAAAGGGGAGGCGGAACTTGTGGAGGCAGGCTCTGAAGTAATCTTGGTTGACTCTATCATAGACTCTCTGCTGGTCTAAAAACACAATTGCTTTAGAAGCCGTGGATTGATAGACGTTGGATATGGTGTGTATATTGTCCCAAATCCACCTTTTGGGAATGAAACCAAATTGTTCATTGGAAATGAGAGCAGAGGCAACAACCCCTAGACGGCTAGCCATGATTTTAGTAAAATATTTGTGTCTGTATTAGTGAATGAAATGGGGCGCCAGTTGGCCAAGTCCAGCTTATCCCCTTTCTTTTACAATGTTAACATAAAGGCCTCTTGCCCTCCAGGTAGGAGGCGCGTTTCCAGTAGGCATTGGTTCATAGAGTCAAGTAGCAAGGAGGAAAAATCTTTGAAATATATCTTATAGAACTCATAAGGGATGCCTTCTGGACCTGGGCATTTCCTGTACAGTGCACTGTGAACGGCGGACCAAAGTCTGTCCCAAGTAATCAAATTCATTAACTCCAGGAATTAGGAAATGGTGCGGATATGTGCGCTTTTGATAAATCTTCCATTTTGGTCAGCAGAATTGGATCAGATCTAAATAAATCAAACTAATAATTTTGTATTTAGATCACCACTTTGGCTGGCATATTTTACGGAGTGTTCTGCCCTTTGCACCTGTGTGCAGGCCAAAATCTGGTGCAGTGCAAAGAATTTTCGAAAAAAGCAAGTTGAACACGTATCACCTACTGTCGTATGCTTTAATTTATACTGAACACAAAACTGATGCTTTTGTTGTCTTACCTGTGCTTTGAGGCAATTGGATACTTCCACCCACTTGTGACCCAAAGCTGGGCTGTAGCCTGCAGTGGGGACGTTAGACTCCAGGTGGTTCAATTCTGCCAGCATGAGCAAAATGACTGCTTAGGCAGCCTGAGAGCAACTTGATGAGTTGTGACATGCCTGGCGGATGGTGTTTGCTTTGAAGGTTGACCAGGTAAAATTGGGTCTACACATAATGGTGTGATAAACTCCAGAGCTGAGATCATGGCTTCCACCCATGAGGAAAATCTTGGCGACATAATCTCGGTGGGGCAGAGTTTGCACCATTTTGGCACCTGAGCCATTGGACTGGACAAACGGAAGGAAACTAATACCATCCTGTGGTTGGAGAAATCAATTTTTGTCCTGGTGAAGTGGAAAATTTGGGATTAAATTTTAAATGGCGTGAGAATGAGACAATGCAGGTCATGGACCTTAGCTGGCTGTTGTGCACGTGGGGCGAGACATGTTAGTGAGTAGCGGTACATGATGTGGTAGAGTATCAAAAAACCCTAGGGTGTTTTTGAGAATGCTAAGTTCAACGTGCCCCTGTGGGGGTGTAGGCGATGAGGGCCAGTGGTCTGTGGTTGGGTTCATTCAGCAGTTCATGTCCCCAACAACAAACAGGTTGGGGGCAGTGGAAGAGAATTGACAGCCAAGAAGAATTTCTGATGATCTTGTGCATAGGTTGGGGCATAAATGTTAACAACAGCATGCACTTTGTCATCCCACAAAAAGGTGACTACAAGGATGTAGTTGTCAAGGTATGATTGTGATGAAATAAATTTAAAACTACAGTTCACATGAACAAGCACCCCACAGTGCTTAGACCAAAAGGAAAGGGAAGGGAGGAGCATGGTTGCCCATGCTTCCTCTGCACCACGAGGACAGTGGGTTTCCTGAATGGCCAGGAGGTCCACGGGTAAATTATTTTTTTAAAACTTGGTTTTCAAGCCCAGGATGGCGAGGACTTGAGTCCAGTGATGTTCAACGTCCCTAAAGTAAATGCTCCACCCATCACACCTTAGGTGTGAGAGGAAGGGCACCAGTGCCATTCAGCCTTCTCGTTCTCAGCATGTTGCTGTTTGGCAGCACAGGTATTCTGTGCAATGGAGTATGGTTTGGTATGGGAAACTTTAGCTGTGGGGTTTGCATTGCCTTTTGCATTCTGCTTTTTCCCCACTTTAGGACGAGTTTTTGGCATTGTGTGCACTTGTGGTGCACTATTGCATTAATTTGGAATCTTGGCAGGAATATTGTTGGGCGCTTTGGTTTCAACCGATGTTTGTAGCATTGATCAGGTGAAACTGACTCACCCATCAGGCTTTCAGCTTGGGTGGTCAAATCAGCTTGGGCGTCCCAAACTGATTGGTGGAGGGATTTGCAAGCTGCTTATGCTGCGAAAGTCTCAATGTCCTCCTGGAAATGGGCTGGCAGGATCACGGATGTGGTCTTAGCCACCTCCTTGGCTGCTGCCTTGTGGGAATCATGGCCTTCTTACGTTCCTGTGGGGACACAGGTTTTACTTGAATGTAGCATACTTGCATTCCCATGTGAAGGCTGCATCAGTGTCCCTTTCCAGTTTTTAGTGGGCGTCTGCACTGAACATTGCATTTAAGATTATTTCATGTTGGGTAATGCCCTCCTTGGTGGGGCAGGTATGGGCCTTGTGGCAAAAAGTGTGACAGAAAGTGCAGATAGGAGGCACGCTATCCACGGTGACCCTGAATGGGTGGTAGTCTTGCCCATTGATTTTGATAAAAGCAGTATGTGGGATTTTGGTCAAATCTTTCACTATCCCCATGGATGGGGTGAGAACAGCAATCGCTTTGCCTATAAACAGGTCTGGCATGAGCGTATATCGCTGCATCTCAAAGGATTGAATTTTCCCATATCTGGGAAGCCCGGCTTTCAGGTGGTGCTTTAGCATGGTGCGCTTGACCATAGTAGGTAGGAAGCTAAAAGTTACAAAAATTTGGTTTGATTCAAACCAGTGGGTGCACTTTGTTTCAAATACCTGTTGACTGTCTGGGAGGTCCACTACTACATGTACTTTTTCAGCTTTGTCCGCCGCATCTTTAGTATTAAATTTAGGATCCAGTCAACCACAAGGCATAGAGTGTGGTGCGACGTACACCACCTTTTGAAATGTGTGTGTACATCTCCACAAAACTTCTCCCAAAGCATCATTTGTTGAATATCCAGGAACACATGCAAACTCGTGTTCCACTGACAATAGATGTTGGGAGTGTGGCGTATTGATGAACTGATTGCAGCATGTTTGCCAGGCCAAAATTTCCGGGGAAATGGTAATCACTAGTTTCTAATTACTTATTCTATCTATTCTGCCGGACTTTCTGGGGCATTTATGAAACTTAGTTGACATGGGGCCTACACCTGTTCCCTTAACTTTACTCATCCAACTGCTCCTCGACATTGGGTGCAAACTAATCACCTCAATGAGATTATCAAACTTTACCTACACTTAAATTGAGTTTATTGCAAAAGTATTTGCAATGAGAGAGAAAAGTTTTTGATCTGCTATATTATTAGGTCAAGCTAATAATCTGGATGTCAATGTTTTGAATGTGTCAAATGCCTAATATGTGGAATGCGCTTATAATGATATCAAACTTTTGGCAGTAATAATTAAGTGTTATTGTGGACAGCGGGGCACTAATTATTATTGGTTTATTAAGACCAGTAAATGAACTCGGCCTTTTGTCAGATAATTACTACTGAAAAGTCTATGGTACCACGGTTCCCATAACACATCATCAATAGAGCTTATAATGCAATGCCGCTTCATTTTGGTCGCAAGTAAATTAAACTCCTGCTATAGTATTATTTGATTAATATTATATCTTGTCATTAGAGCCTCTTTTATGAGGATTTATGTGATTAAAGCTGATTTATAAGATTTACTTTAGAAATACTTGAATTCGTCTCTTGATTTACTACAATTAAAAAGTGAGGGACTCATGCCTCAGTTCAGGAGTTACCCTTGCGTTCAAAGATAGTATAGTGCAATTGGTTACTGATAGATTAATGGCCATGCTCATCATTACCCTACTAATTTTTGGAATCTAAGGCATACTATTGTGGGCTATGTCAGACAATCACAAATCTGATATTGAGGAGAAGTGCTTTGGCTGAAAATAATGATTATATTGGCCAAAAGACCCTGGTCATTTCTTGATGGGACCCCACTAATTGAGGTAATACTCTCTGTAAATGCTTCTCATCCAAATAGCATGAGTTTGGGTAGTCGGATTGCACTGACCAAGACAAAATTAGAGAAATCCATCTAAAGTTCCTCCCCTGATCACTTCTAGTTTACTTCAAACACCTAAGCGGAGACCACCCCTTTTATAGACTTAAAGAAGGGCCCACAAGGTGCACTATTTTCCCCACAGTTATGCATTCATATATATTGAATCTTTGCCTCATGGACTTGTCCTACCTACTCTGACCCTCCAGCAGCCATTCCATTAAAGTGAGGCGAGTTTTAAGAGCTCTGATAGGTCAAACACCCATATTTTCTAAATAGGCTCGAAGCTAATAATGAATTTTCGCCTATTTCACTTCAGGCCTTGAGTTAATTTAAATCTTAAGCAGCAAGATCGTGATAAGGGTTTTCTTTTTACCCTATTGCTGCCCCTAATAAAATAACATAATACCCTAACTTTTTTAGTATTAATAAAGGTTTCTATATTTTTTTATTTCTCATAACAATCACTTTAGTTACTACAATTCTATTCAAACAGCAAATTTGAATAATCACACACAGGAAAATGGGCGACTTTAATAACAAAAATAATACAACATGGGCGAGCGTCATGGCAAGCAGTGCACTTAACGGTGCAAAAAAGGGCAAGAAACGCCCTGGAGGGGGACCAGGAACCCAATCTGCAAAGAAATCGCAAACTCAGACACCATCTGAGTTTATGGTATTTACTGTAAAGCACGTGCAAAACATGTACATTCAATTCAACCAACCTTTGTCTAAGGTGGAACACGGGATCAGACTCTTCCTTGGGGATGAGTCACCGACCCTGTGGGAGAAAAATGTGAGGCACAACCTCACTTTTCCCTCACGCGGTATAAATAGCCACCAACAACATGGGCCACAGCTGGATTGATATTGGTTTCAAAACAGCTGATGAAGCCAATGTCACAGCAAAAATCTGCGTGGAAATTGCCCTCCATGAGGGCAAAAATTGTGCGCACCGCGTGCACCAGATGGAACAAAGCAAAAACTCTGTTCATCTCCTTTGACTCGCTCCCCACCAACCTTCATCATAAGGTAATCGAGGAGGAGCACCACAAAGGTCTTATGGCCTATGGAGAAATCCAACAACTCGAATTACAGCAATTTTGCTTAATGCCCGACCTGTGCACAGGCAAAGCTATCGCTGTAATCAACCCCTTCCCAGAAGTGGAAGAGGATTTATCCAGAATTCCCCATGCAGCAGAATTTCACTTTGTAGATGGGGGCCAGTTGGCTGCATTCTGAGTTACACTGGAATGTGCACCACCCATTTGCAACCACTGTGGCTCACTGGGCCACAAGGAACATGCATGCCCTGTAAAAGAGGGCTTAATGGAAAATGATTTTTATGAAGAAGCTATGGACGAAGATAATGAAAACTTCGCCATAATGACTGATGGCCACCACCCATTCCGCTGGGGTGAAGATGGACTATACTCCATCGTGGACCCAGTTACAAGTAAACAACATAAACCAGCACAAAAATCCCGCAAGAGAGCAGCGTCTGAAGCGGCGGCACATGTGGAATCCGCCATTAACCACGGACAAATTCAGGAGGATATTTCAGATATTCACCAAACCAACCAATCAGAACAATATGCCCAGGTCGAAAATTTTCACAGTAACCAGACTAAGCCACAAAGCGTCATCAGTCATGAACATACTGAGGTACAAAGCAACCGCAATTTGGGTGAAAATGTGGTGCACAATGCAACAAAGGTGAACCTCAAAAATATAAAATTCAATCAACAACCCGCATCAAATCAACATGAGACCTGTGCAGGAAAAGTTGATGCAATTGCAAAAAAATGCAATTCCCTTGAATCATTGAATCAGATCAAGGGAACCAACAATGGCAGTGAAAGAGTTGGAGTACAGACATGGATCATGGCCAAAATGAGATGTGGTGGGATAGGACCAGAGGGTCCTCCCAACCGCTCCTGAGGCGCTGCGGGCACCTCAGTGTCAATAGGGACGTTAAATATCGCGGGAGCCAGGGCACATACGTCCCAAGCCAAAAAAGCTGGCATTCCTGCGAAAACCTCTTGTAGACATCTTGGCCATCCAAGAAACCCACTGCCTACAAGGGGAAGAAGAATCCTGGTCAACCAGGGTCGCACCATCACAATCAGTATGGACGTCTCACTGTGGGGTGATAGTCCAAAACAACAAAAAATTTAAAATTAAAAATTCATTGTCACTGTTGCATGGTTGAGTCTTAGTAGCAACAATCACGTGCCAAGAGGAAATAATTTTGATAGCATGTATCTATGCACTGTGCACTGCAAACTGAGAGAAAAAAATTGAAAAAATTTCTACCCTCACCCTCCACCAAATATCATCATGTTAGGCGATTTCAACTGCTGGGATAACCCCAATACAGATCGATGGCCTAATCCCAGGGTATACCCACCTGGACACATTGAATATCGCACAATGAATGCATCTCTTGAAACAGGATGCTCTTCCTCCCAATTCACCAATCCTTCCCCATATGACAAGACCCAACATACGTGAGGAACTGCTCATATCAATGAGTCTTATTGACCACATCCTCATCCCACAATCCCACCACTCAAGAATTTCAAAATTTACAACAAAAAAGATCAATTTTTCTGATCACCAATTAGTTACAGTTCAGTTAACGCCAACTTAATCCCACACACAGGTGTCGCCTTGGATAAAGCTTCACCCAGAATATAATAAGATTGCCTAAGATATCTGACTGGGTTGAAAACAAGGCTACAAACCCAGAATTCACAGCCCCATTCACTTCAGATCTCATCGGAACATGGGAAAATTTCAAAAAAGATTTAATCAACAAAACCTGACATTTTGCAATATGCAAGTACACCGCGGACACAACCACAATCAAGCATATCTTGGCAGAACTAGACCACCTGGAAATAAATACTCTGAGATCTGGCTATAGCCCTAATTGGGGATGCAAATGGGCAGAAATTTCAGCCCAACTTAACAATCTCATCTTTGAACACCAACACAGAATCAAAGTATCAAACAAAGGTAAGTTCATAAAGGAAGGCGAAACCTGTTTGACATACTTTTTCCTCCAATACCACTCCCGTGGAAACCAGCCCACATGCACACAGGTCCACAAGACCAATGGCACCGTGACAACTGACCCTGATGAGGTCAAGGCGGAAGTACACCGCTATTACACTGAATTATATCGCGATATGCCAACATATCACAAAAAATTAAAGAATATATTCAAACTGCCAAGATACAAAGTACACCACCAAATTACAATATACTATCCCTTATCACACAGGAGGAGCTTTGGGAAAAAATTAGCGGTGCACCACGTAGGAAATGCCCAGGGCCTGATGGGATACCCTACGAATTTTACAAAAAATATTTTCAACAAATCGCCCCCTCCTATTGGCTTCAATGAACCAGAGTTTGTTGAAACAAGCCTATTACCAGGAGGCCATGAATCCTACGTTATAACCTTGTATAAAAAGGGTGACAAGTTGGACCTGGCCAACTGGCGCCCAATTGCACTCTCCAACACTGACACAAAAATTCTAACAAAATTTTCTAGTAGCTAGATTAGGCACAATTGCATCTGACGCCCTATCACCCAACCAGTATGCGTTTATACCAGGGCGTTCAATCTGGAACAACATACACCCTGTTGCAAACATTTGCCAATCCAAAGCAACTGGTGCCCTGGTCTTCTTGGATCAGGAAAAGGCGTATGACCGTGTTAGCTGGCCATACCTAAAAGAATGTCTAAATGCCTTCAAACTCCCACCAAGATTCCTAAAATGTGCGATTTTCCTAACAGAATCTGCAACCATGGCTGTTTGCGGCCCTGGATTCCTAACTAACAAGATCACACCACAAGAGGGCTCAAACAAGGGGATCCCCTCAGCCCACTGCTATACAATTTCAGCTTTGACCCAATCCTCTGAGTAACTGACTCACGTCTCATGGGGATAACCGCACAAGGACAACCAACAGTCAAAATACTGGCCTTTGCAGATGACTGCGTAGCAGGTATAGAAAACAATGAAGATGCCCAACAGCTGAAACACACTCTAGAGGAATACTCCAAGGTGAGCAATGCATCCCTCAACAAAAGGAAGACATAAATAATCCTCTTAGGCAAATACACAAACAATTGGGCCACAACATCAGAACCTCATACCAACACACGAAGAAGAAACCCAATTATATTACCCTTTGCAACACCTCCCACCACCACTCCTGTCCGACACGTTGGAATCTGGCTAGAATCAGGGGGATATGCTAATGAGACAATGGAAAGTAACCTATTACAATGGGTATCCAAACGCGTCGCCTCCCTCAAGGGAAGAACTCCAGGACTAACAGGACGAGTTACAGTTGCCAACTCGCTCATCCTCCCAATACTGTGGTACCAGACCCATGCGATAGCCTTCTCACCTACCTTTAGAACCTCAATCCGCGCGCTTATCCAGGGCTGGCTGTGGCCTGGCTCTCACCCTCTTATACGGATGGTAACACTATTTGGCCCATGCTCAAGCGGAGGCATGGGACTAATAGATTTTGAGAGCCACGCCAATCACATCCTAGGTACCTGGATAAAGGAAATGTTTTGCTCCAGACCTCCCGCAACAACTTTGGTCCAGAGCAACAAGGACTAACTTTGCACAGGCGCTCAAATTAACCAACCCACATAGTCCACCCAGACTACTTTCATACCTTGCCAAGCACCCTACTGCAACGGGTCCACATGGAATTTCCCTCATTTCAAACATATCCTCCAAACTATCCGCTTTATAGGATGGACCATAGAGAACATGGGTACTATACAGGGAAGGGGATGACCCAGCCCCCAAATCAAATTAAGAAAAACCAGAAAACCACCCCCAGAGGGATATGCTCGCAACAACCCCAAGCATAGCTAGGATAGAATACCTAGATATGCTGGACATTCCCTATGATCTAACCACACAGAAGGCAATGTGGAAAATGACTCACCACCCACTCCTACAGCCAAGGATAAGAGCAAACGCCTGGCGCTGTTTGAGAAGGACCTATAGGACGGCGGACCGCTCCAACTCCCTCCACAAAACATGTGCAGTATGTGGAGGGGAGGGATCCCTACATCACCGCCTAGAAACATGCCCCCAACCAAAGTTATATGGCAGGAAGTCGCACGCCTGCTCAAGATTCAAAACGAACAGGAGTTCTTGATATCAAAGAGTATCTTCGTGCTCCAGATTGAGTCACCAATCCCATCTAAACTCCGCTCCCTAATAATACCCATTGCAATGTGGACAATATACAAAATTGCATTAGATGCGTTCAAGGGCACGGTCCCAACCATTCATGGGATTAATAACAGATTCCATGTCCACTTACTAGACCACTTCCAAGCCTGGCTCTATGGATATATGAGACCAAGACAAAAAGCGCTCATAGAATCATGGTTCCCACTCTGGTTCCTCTACATAGACCCTTTCCTTCACACCTGCTCCATAGCAGGGGAAACCCCCCTCGGAGTAGTGCACCAACCCCTCCATACCTGGCAGTCCCGTTGGCAACAGGGGTAGCTTGAGTACCCTGGAGTGCCCACTTTTTATATCTCTTAGTTATTCTCTTAGTTTCACATATATTCGGTAATGTCTGTCCCCTGGTCAGCTTACCTCGGTTAAATAAAAATAAAGGTTTCTATATTTAAATCTAAACCATAAAAATCTCTCGTAATATCAATTTCAGAAGTTGATAGTAATTTTTTATGCAAAATATTGTTTCAATTCAGGTATAGAAAGTGCACCAGCGAGCACACCAACCACCTGAACTCCAACAGGATAATCATGTTTTAACCATTCCAGTGGGACATCAAATTTAATGGGGACTAAGATTAAGCTTGATATTCCTCAGGGGCTATATAGCATGATACTAATGTTGTTATGTCATTCTAAATCAGAACTGGATCTTATATCAGGATTTCTTCTTCCACCATGGCAAAATACAAGTGTCTTTGGCTAATTTATATGTGTACCCTCTTCAGATTAGGTAAATCAAGATTTTGTTTTTATTATTTATTACAAGTAGTTGTAGTACACAACATTTATGCTTTTGGAAATGTATATAAACTTGGTCTGAAATGCAATGAAATTTAATCTCTTTTTTTGCTAGTCCCTTGAGAGAAAAATCTCTGGGTTAACTGAAGATGTTATGGACCAAGCGCTAACCATTTATGTTGTTTTTATAGTGTTATCCTTGACAAAGCTGACTTCAATTTAGATGTGCATAATATGGGTTACATTATATTAGCACAGGAAACCATCCACCTATTTGCTTTAGTCCTGTCTGATTCTAAAAGCAGTGGATAAAGCGGTGAATACTGAAAATAATCAGCTGGTGCAACAGAGGATGTTAGTGCCCTTCTGGAGTCCTTGAAACTTGATATTTGGGTATTAAAAAGATAGATTAATCCAATTAAGTGATTTAATAATGTACAAAACTCAATAATATTATTAAAAAGGAATCCTATCCAATACCACATAATAACAATGTAATAAACTGCTTAAATGGTCCAATAACTTTCTGGTAAGAATTTAATCTTGAAAAGGCAAATTGAGCTTCCAAAAGATGAACATGAGAAGTGTGTTATGGGTTACTTCCCAGGGTCTATAACAATCCACTCAGATGCTACAAAAGCTGTATAATTTCCCAGCATTACAGCGCGCTATGAATAGAATCTTAGGAAATTCTAGAATCATATGCATGTCAGTGCATTTGGACAATATAAACGTTTTTTCCCGAGACATTTTTTGAGGATTTCCAACACCTGGAGGAAGTTTTCTGCTGCCTTGCTAAGGACAGTTTGAAAATTAAGCTATGTAAGTAAAACGATTTTTAACTTAGATAAAGTTTGTCATTGACAAGCAAGGCTTGCGGCCCCAAAAAACAAAAATAAAACATGAAAAATTACGTGTCTAAGTATCAAGTGTAATGTTCTGATATTCCTTAGAAAGATTGGATACTATCACAGGTTCATTGAATGCTTCTGTATACTGATGAGACTAATTTTTATTTGTTAAAAATTGATTACCTTTTAAATAGACGGGGAACTGTTTTTTGGCTTTTGATAATTTGAGTCTTTGTCTAAATAAAGCGTCAATACTCACGTATCCTGCTTTAATAAACATAATTGTTCAAATAAATTCATTTCTCACCATCATTATGGCTGTGTCATAGCAGATTAATTATGAAGGTATTGAGCACGCAGTGGCTTATTGTAGCCAAACTTTTAATGTACAAGAAGAATCGTAGCTCAACAGAGAATGGATGGTTGGCCATTATCTATGCATTTAAGTAATTCCAGGTATATGACTGTTTTAACTAAAGGGGCTTAGACCACTTGTCCCTTTAATTTTTAAGGCCAAAAACCTGGAGTTCCTGGTTGTTGGATTATATGTTTTTTGCTTTCCTGGGACGGAAAGTCTTTCCACAGATTAACGTTACTGGAGTTGTAAATCCTTAACTATTAGATTTTTCTTAAATAAATAGAGCGGGCCAATTTAACGTAAATAGCGAAAAGAGAGTAATCTTTATTTGCTTAAAATCGAAACTATAAGGGAGATCTGGGAGGTTACCATTCCATCTCCATGTGGTCCAAGCTAAGATCTATAATTGTTACAAATTGGGGATTCTGCGGCAGGCTAGTCATATCAGTTGAATAGGATTTTCTCTCCACATGGATTGGAATTGAACTCTAAAATTAGGAGATGTTGGCAAATAATATTTAACCACATTAGTCAGGCAATGTCCATGATATTGAGAGAGCTCAAAATTAGTCAGGGATCATCCCTAATATTGGGAGGGCTTGAAATTCATAAGGGATTATCCAAATACTGGTTTCAGCTAATTTAACGGATTGTATTTGATCCTATCATCTGACTCATACAAATCTTTGATTTGGGCAGGAATCTTAAAACAACCATGGGGTTCACTTCACATTTGTAATCAAAAATGCCTTTCTGTAATTTTTTTCAAATCATAAAGAGCTAAAAGGGTATAGGCACAATGTGCTTTAGGGACTATAAGTTTATTATCTCAATGTCCAGCATTAACCCCGGCGTAAAAGACCAAAACTCCAACTGTTTACTTTGGCTACACGCAGTGGTCTTAATGGTCAATATAGGCAACAAATTTTTTAGATAAAATGCTATATCAGCACTATGGCAAATAACCTATGAAGGTTCAAAAAACTTTATACATTTTGAGGAGGAATTGATTTTCAAAAATGGGAAACTTTATAATATATTTAAAAATCAAAATATTTCTCTCAACTCCATCAGAGAAAACTGATTAATTCATTGCATCCCATAAGGTAATGGGGCATTAGAGATTCAATGAATGTTTAAACAGTTAAAAAACATTATAATTTTTGAATCATTGCCCTTTGATAGCAATAAATCCATTAACTGATATTAAGAGTGACAAGTTAAAGCCATCTACTGTAAATTCACCTCATATCAGTTAGTCAAAACTATCTTAACTTGCACACCATCTCTATTAACTTTATGTACCCCTTTCCCAATAAATTATGGGCAATCTAAAAATATCAAAGTAGCCATCAATAACCTCAATATGTGGGTGGAAAACAAAGCCACTAAGGATCTTGGCACCATAACAACTGCTATGTAATAATCTAAAAATATTAATTATCATTGTACCCAATTTTATTTCAACAGATAACAGAACTAATGTTATGACTCATGGAATAGCTAAGTTTAACAAATGGATGGGTATTTGAGGGGTATTATCTACTCCCTAATACCCTGAAATCAACGGCACTGTAAAACAAATAATGGCACTTTGGTGAGCATTCTGTGGAAGCTAACCACCGGCAAGCCCTCCAAATGGAACATGTTTGTGCCCTCCACTGTTACTGCTTATACTATATTTTTCACTCTTCAATGGGCAGTCCCATTCCAGTTACTTTATGGTAAAACCCTTTGCTTCTATAATTATATAATTTGTGTTAATCAAGAGATTATGAGTCCTACTAATCATCTATAGAAGCTGATGTAGACTTTGATTTTGCTACAAAGCATTGCATATTCTAATGCGTTGGATCAGAAAATAAAGGCCCATAAATGATATAACAAAGACTGGTGGTCCTTAATAAACTTTACCTATGGGAGTTAGCTTTTTAATGTGATAACCATGGGTTCAAATGGACTGATAAACTGGATCAAATATATTCCAAGCTTTTTGAGATTTATGAAAAGACGTCTATCAGTGCCTACACTCTGAAAGATCTTATATAGGTCACCACATTAACTGGGTGAATGTTAAGTTCCTGATGAAAGATCGTCAGCGCCTCATCATAATAGCTACCAGTTTTCAATAATTTAGTTTGCCCACACTCATATCTGTTACTTGGTGTTTCTTCAAGTAATTTACTCTTTTGATTGGTCTTATTAATCATACCTAATATATAATATAATCACATAGTTATAGTGAATAACATATAGACTAAGGGACTTTTCTTTCTACTATATTTCAATGTCCAAGACATATGTCTCAAAAAATCAGTCTGCGGGTTAGGAAATAGATAAATTCCAGTTACAATTAAATCAGATGCCAATAATTTCAAGTAACATTCAAGGAGACCAAAGTATTTAATAAAATATAAGTAAATTAATAGAATATAGATAAAGAGATTGGAAGATTGATGAAGCATGCTTTAATTCACTACATCAATCTTAAGATGAAATCTATAGTTAAGTTGATATATAATATTAATATAATTAAAATGACTATAAAGTCTTTCAAAATAGAATACATTCAATTAATTTTCTAAATTTAAATTTTATTCAAGGAAGGCTGACCAGGGGACGGACATTTTCAATATGTAAAAGAAAAGAGCTAATATCAGCAAGAGGGACGCCCCAGAGAAGCAAATGCTATCTCCTGTTGCCAGCGAGAATGCCAAGAAATGAAAGGTTGGTTACATGTGTATGGCTTGCACCACTATTGAGCACGTATGCAGGAAGGGGTCTGAAGTGATGAAATAGACCAGAAACCAGGATGAGACAATCTGAAGGTGATGGGGTGGAAGGTACCCAAACAACCATGCTTGAAAGTAGTTCACGAGGTATGACTGGAACTGGCGTACAGCTTCCTGGAGGGTGGGAGTAGAGCCTGAGATAGCATCCAAGACAACCGTGAGGATACTCCACATAGCGATTGATACCACTAAGGCTCAGAGGGAAGGTGGTATAGGGAAAATCAAGGACAAGGCAAAGATGCCCTTAGATAGGCTGAAGGGCTATGTCTAATCCTGGCGAAAGAGACGCTGAACCTCCCGCATGATTTCTTTTAATGGGGGGCACTCCTCCAGGTGGTGAATCATGGTTCCATATTGGTCACATATGACTCAAGATGAGTGCAAAGCATTAGAGCGCTCAGCAGTAAAGTATACCTGCTTCAAGCAGCACACATATGGGAACAAATATGCAGCTGCAGAAGAGGGTGATGGGCGTACTTCCAGGTGGCTTTCTAGGTTTCTATGGAGTAGGGAATGTCCAACATGTCCAGATAACCAGCCTGGCCATGATAGGGGACCTCCTTGGTGTCATACTGTTCAGAACGGCTTACCTTGTACTTCCTGTGTGAAGCGGGGAGTAGGGCGACCCCACTGGGCGGTGTACCCACTGATGCAAATTCTCCACTCAGCGCTCCACATGGAGAGGAGAATTCATATGAAGTGGGGCGACGTCCCATGCGGGCCCACAGCAGAAGGATGTGAGGCAAGATAATTTAACAATTAATGGGGGTGGGTAAAATTGCTGAGGCCTAGTGTATGGGAAAAATTTGGAGCGGGCTGCACGTGACCAGTGATGGGCTTGGAGTGTGGGGTTGGTGACTACAGCGATCCAGGTGCCAAGTATTTTGGCGGCATGGGCCTCAAATTTGAGCAAGCCCATACTGAACTATGGGAAGGGACAAATAAGACATCCAGGCGCACTGGCGGTGGGCGGCTTAACCAAAGCCACCCTTGCAGAGGGGAGTATAATGACTTGAAGAAATAAGGGGAAAAGGCACGGGCTCTGAGGGAAGTTATAGTTTTGTAACGTTGTCCAGGATATGGTGCTCCATCACTGTTGATCGTACCCCCCACCTCTAGCCACACCCCAAATGGTTAACTGGACTGGAGGTGAGTCTTGGCACAAAGGGGAGCATGAGCGAGGCTGTTTGGGGTGGCCGGGGTAAGAAAACCTGTGAGCCAGTTGCTGAAATAGGTAGAAAACGGGGTGCTGGTGACCAGCGGGCTTGATACCAACCAAGGAGTATGATTTCGGCTTTGGAGGCGAGAAGTGCAGCGTTACTTACCCTGGAGTATACCTGGATAGTAGTTTTAAGCACGCGTGCATCATGATTGTTAGACACCCCAATCACACAATCATCAGCAAACGCCAACGTATTGACTGGTGCTTGGCCTTGCACTTGGACATCAGTCAGGCGGGCATTCATGTTCACAAAAATGGGTCAAGGCTGAAGTTATATAAGAGTGGGCTCAGAGGGTCCCCTTGGCGTAGGCCCCTTTGATGGCGAACTAAATCCGTGAGGAAGCCAGGGCCACGCACAGCCATTGTTTCAGATTCTGTGAGAAACATCACCCAATTAATGAAATGATGGGGGAGGTGGAACTTGTGGATGCAGGCTTTTAGGTAATCTCATTTAATTCTATCATAGGCCTTTTGCTGGTCTGAAAACAAACAAGTGCCTCAGAAGCTGTGGATTGGCAGATGTTGGCTACAATATGTATGCTATCCCAAATAGACCATTTGGGTAGAGACCAAATTTCTCAGGGGTAATGAAAGCAGAGGCAACTATCCCTAGGCGGTTTGTCATGATTTTGGTGGAAAGTTCATTATTTGTGTTAGTAAGTGATATGGGGCGCCAGCTGGCCAAGTCCAGCTTATCCCCTTTCTTTTTTCGATTTATTTGAGGTACGCTGACCAGGGGATGGACAGTACCAAACACAACACTCAAAATGACAAAACAAAACTACTAACCAGGTGGGAAGCAGAAACGTCTAACCCACCATGGCAGAGAGTGAGGAGGGTTGGGGGGTTGGTTTTCAGAAAGACCCACCTCGATCAAGAGATGTTGGTTTCAGATCAAATCAGAGCAGAGAGTCAGGGCGTTGGGGCATCCGCATAGTGGGGGTTGAGGTCAGCGTTGTAGGAGTTTTCCTCTTCTGCATCAAGGTAATGATGGTAAAGTGTTTCAACAAAAGCTGCGAGGAGAACTTCAGCTTCTTTGCGGGCTTCAGGTAGTTGGGTAAAAGGGAGATACTGTGGCGGGTGATTTTTGCTGAGGGGTTGAATGAAGCAATCGTTGCGACATTCATAACAGCAACTTCAGCATCATCAAATAGTTTCAAGATGTCACTGCAGGGAGATTCAGGGAAGTCGGGGGGGGGGGGGAAGAAGAGGGTGGGCAGGCCATGCTGGAGCTGAGCCACTGACTGGGCCACCACAGTGCATAGTTTTGGGCAATGAGGAGAGGCCACCGCAGCTAAGGCGAGCTGGTGATCACTTTGGAAGGGGGCTGTATTGGGCAGAAGAGCGAAATGGCGAAGGGTAGGGGTTTCATCAAAGTCAGGAGGGAAAAATTCTGACCGACCATAATCGCCTTGGCAGAACGGTTGACCTGTATGCTTACTAATGAGGACATTACCTTATTCGTCAGTTTTAGCCAATAGATCCCATGGATTTTGGTTCACTGGAATAGTGGCGTTCAAATTTGGGTGGGTGGGATTGGGCGAATGGACAGCTACCTGGGTGCCAATGGTGGTCCAAGCATAGCTCTGATTGTCTGGGGTAGATTTAGGTGGGAGAGTGAGGTTGGAGGTTTTGGGGGGGCTGATTTTCCATGTGGGCCCACTGAACGAGATTGGAGGGTGGGAGGAGGCAACAAAGCGCCCCATACTGAACCTCCAGAAGGAGGCTCAGAAGCCACAGCAGCGAACTTGGCCTGAGGGCATGCTCTTTTTGCATGGTCGAGGCCAAAGCAGAGGGAACAAATCTGCCTACCATTATTGACCTGAGCCTAAAAGAAATGATCAGGCGCTGCAGCCACACTAGCGCGGGGTGGGATTTGTTGGGCTATGGTAGGGTGGTGTGGTATGATGGTGGCTGTTGCCCGAGGAGCAGCAAGGCCCTCTGCAACAGATGAGATGGAAAAGATGAGGTTGGGCTGAGTGCCATAAGCCATGAGCCCCGCGACCAACTGGTCATACAAAACCTGGGGTGGAAGATGGGATGGAAGATTTGTAAAGGATACCACTAGCATGGTATCTGAAGGGAGGCGAGTACAGGTTGTGGGAATAGGGTTTTTTATAAATTAAAGGAGTTTGTGCTGCCGCTTCAGCATCCTTCTCAGATTGGAACCCAACGTCAAAGTAGCCCTTAAAAGGGCGGAAGTCTATAAAGCCAGCTGGCGCAAAGGCCTCAGTAGCTAACTCAATAATTGCCTTATCAGCATATGGAACAAACGCCCATAGTCCACTCTGAGGCAATAGAGAATGGCAGAGCGAGGGAGGGCGAGAGGATGGGGGCGAGAAGGGTGGACGCGCGCCAGGTGGAGCGCTAAGTCCCGTGGGGGGATATAATGGTTGGAAGCAGTGGGCGGGCTGTTTGAGCCTGTCTAGACGCGCTTGCCCGCAGGGCAGAAAACGCTAGGTGGGGGTGCACTGCTGCCCCACACTGGGGTGGCAGGCGGCAGAGCCAAGGACATCAAAGAATAGGTTTGGGCAGATGGCTGTGAATAAATAAAACTTTAAATTTAAAATCGCTCAAAAGTGACTTCGAGTGGTAAAAGAAAAAAGCTTATCCCCTTTCTTGTACAACATGATTGTGTAGGCCTCTTGTCCTCCAGGGAGGAGGCGCTTCTCCATTAGGCACTGGTTCATTAAGGTAAGCATCAAGGAGTAAAAATATTTAAAATATTTCTTATAGAACTCTAAAGTAATCCCATCTGGACCTGGGAATTTCCTGTACAGTGCACCACAAATGGTGGACCATAGTTCGTCTCAAGAAATTAAATCTATCAACTCCAGATAACAGGAAATGGTGTGGATATGTGGTCTTTTGAGAAATTCATCAACTTCAGTCGGCTGATCTGTATCAGAGAAATACGCTTTGATGTTGTAAATTTTAACTTTGGTTGCCACTTCACCTAGATTATCTGTGACAGAGTGGTCTGGCCGCCTCACCTGTGTGGAAACTCTGTCATGGTGCAAAGAATTTTTGAGAATATAAGTGGAGCAAGTGTCACCCACTGTTATATTTTTGCCTTATACTGAACACAAACTTGATGTTTGTGTTGTCTTACCAGTGCGTTGAGGCGAGCGGACACTTCTGCCCATTTATGACCCCAAGCTGGGCTGTAGCCTGCTACAGGGACTTATGTTTCCAGGTGGTTCACTTCGGCAAGCGTTTTTAAAATGGCTGCTGAGGCAGCCTGAGAGCAACGTGATGAGTTGTGGCATGCCTGTCAGATGGTGTTTGAAGGTTGACCAGGTAGAAAGTGGGTCTGCACATAATAGTGTGGTAAATTCTGTAGCTGAGGTTTGTTATCCACCCATGAGGAAAACCTGGGTGACGTGATCTCAGCTGGGCGGAGTTTGCACCATTTCAGTGCCTGTGCCTCCAGATGTGACAAAGAGAAGGAAATTGACACCATCCTGTGGTCAGATAAATCCAGTTTCGTCGTCATAAAGTGGGCAATTTAAGAAGGAAAATTCAAAAATGAAAGAATACGTTCAATGTCTGACATATACCTCAGCTGGTCGTTGTGCACATGTGGATGTGACATGTTTGTGAGCAGTGGTGAATTATTGTTCAGAGTATCAAACAACCCCAAAGTAGCCTTATAACTCAAAGTTCTACATGACCTTGCAGGGGTGTAGGTGACGAGGGCCAGTGATTGGTGGCTGGGTTG
Source organism: Massospora cicadina (assembly GCA_022478985.1). Classification (NCBI taxonomy): domain Eukaryota; kingdom Fungi; phylum Entomophthoromycota; class Entomophthoromycetes; order Entomophthorales; family Entomophthoraceae; genus Massospora; species Massospora cicadina. The sequence continues at coordinate 183,373 of JAKSZP010018390.1, forward strand.
GTCCAGCAGTTAATTCACCCACCACAAATGGGTCTGGTGGAAGTGGGAGGAATTAGCAGCTGAGAAGAATTCCCAAAGACTTTGTGCACAGGTTAGGGCGTATATGTTAATGATAGCGTGCACTTCATCATCCCACAAAAAGGATACAACAAGGACACAGCTGTTGAGGTACAAAATTGACAAAATTAAATTAAAATTATTGGTCACCTGAATAAGCACCCCACAGTGAGGCGACCAAAAAAAGGGAAGGGAGGAGAATGGTTGCCCATGTGTCATCTACACCGCGTGGACAGTGGATTTCCTGAATGGCCAGGATGTCTATGGGTAAATTATTTTTTTAAAAAAACTCAGTTTCCTATCCTGGAATGGCTAGGCCTTGAGTCCAGTAATGTTCACGTCCCTAAAGTAAATGCTCCACCCATCACACCTTAGGTGTGAGGGGAAGGGCACCCATGCTCTTTGCCTTTTCTTTTTCAGCACATCACTGTCTGGCAGCGCGGGTATTCTGTGCTATGAAGTACAGCTCAATATGGAATGCTTTTGCTGTGGGGTTGGCGTTGGATTTTTCCTTCTGCTTATTTCCCACCTTGGAACGATTTTTTGGCGTTGTGCGCACCTGTAGTGCACCATTGAATGTTAGTGAAATTTTGGAAGGTAGATTGGTGGGTGATTCGGTTTTAATCAAGGCTTGGTAGCATTGGTCAGGTGAATATGACTCACCCATCAGGTCATCAGCTTGGGTGGCCCAATCTGTATGGTGTAATGATTTGCAAGCTGCTTATGCAGCGAATGATTCGATGTCCTCCTGGATCTGGGTGGGCAGGATCATAGACGTGATCATGTCCGCCACATTGGCCATCGCTCTGTGGGCTGCTTAACCTTCTTACACTCCTGCGGGGACACAGGCTTAACTTGAATGTAGAACCCAGGCGCGCCCATGGGAAGGCGGCGTCAGTGTCTATTGCCAGTTCATAGTGGGCGTCTGCACCGCTCATTTCATCTGGGATGATTTTGTTTTGATTAATGCCCTCTTTGGCAGTGCAGGTATAGGCCTTGTGGCCATAAGAGCTACAGAAGGTGCAGATAGGAGACGCGCTATCCACGGTGACCTGGAATGGGCATGATTCTTGCCCATCAATTTCTACAAAAGAGGTGTGGGGAATTTGGGTCAAATCCTCTGCCACCCATACCAACAGGGTGAGAAGAGCAATCATTTTAACCGTGCATAGGTCCAGCATGAGCATAAAGCACTGCATCTCATAGATTGGATTTTCCATATTTGTTGAGCCCAGCCTTCAGGTGGTGCTCCAGCACATTACGCTTAGTAATTATAGGTAGGAAGTCAACAGTTATGAAAATTTTAATTAGATTTATTCCAATGAGTGCGCTTCATATCGACTACCCATTGACCATCTGGGAGGTCCACCAACATCTTCACTTTTGTGGCTTCATTCGCCACATTTTTGTTTTTGAACCCAAGATCCAGCCAACAGTGGGGCATGGAGTGAGGTGTGATGTACACTGCATTCAGGAAATGTGTGTGTACATCTCCACAAAGCTTCACCCAAAGCGCTGTTTGTTATATCTAGGAAGCCTCTCACCCCATGCTCCACTGACAACAGTGGCTTGGTGTGCAGTGTATTGATGAACTGATTGCAGCTCACTTGCCAGGCCAAAATTTCTGGGCAAATGCTAACTGCCAGTTTTTTACTATTAATTTTATCTAGGCCACTAGTGTCACCAGGGCGTTTAGAAAACTTGTTTGAGGTGAGGCCCGCTACTGTGCCCTTAACTTTTCTCGCTCAACTGTTACCTAACATTATGTGCACACTAATCTCATCGATGAGATTATCAAATTTACCTATCTTGAATTAAATTTGTTGCAAAAGTGTTTGCAACAAGAGAGAAAAGTCCATTCGATTTCTATAATAAAACTAATTCTTTCTTTATAACTTTACGCTTATGTTTTTAGTTTCTAGTAACCTAAGTGGACATCATTATGTCAAAAATTGGAGCTTCTCTTGCTTAATAAAGAAGACAGAAGATGCTTCAAGCAACTATTTAGATTTATTTCCAATGACTTTTTGGAAAGAGTATATTCACCATTTTGTTCTGAAGTTATTGCTGCTCTATCAGTACATTTTTCCTTAACTACTCTTGCCTGGCGTTTTTAAAACGTTAATTTTAAGCTAATCAAAATTTTTTGATTAACCAAAATCTCAACAGTATTTCCTGATAGGTAACTGCCTAGTTGCTAAAAAGTAAGTGCAGTAGAAAGTAAAAGTGGGGACAACTCCACAGGAACATGAGACACACGAAGACCTGGGGATGTAGATCTTCTAAGATTAGAACAGATACCTGACCCAAGATGGGATTTGAGTACAATTTAAAACATAGCAGTTAAATTAGCTTATTCAGCTTTGAAAATTCAAAATGGAAGTGTCTGATGATTAGTTAGCCGGCAGGAAATGATTATGTTAGAGAATATTGAGAATCAAGATTTACCACAAATTTTAATATAAAGGGATACATCAAGAATTTAGGCCACCACCAGGCTAGTTCATAAACATGAATGTTAGGATTTTTATAACAAGAACTTTATTGTCTAAAAGAAACAGATTAAAACTTAATATATTGTTATTGAGTAATAAATAATTAGTTTAAATTAATACCTCCTTTTACAAGCTGATATTAATAGAACTTGGGATTAATTGAAAATTTTGTGGATGATTATAAGGACTTGAAATTATGGTACATAGTATAATGATTTGTCTTCATGGAGCTAGTTGGGATTTTAACCAGATGAATCCTTCTGATAGTATTCAAATTTGGGGTTTTGGTTAGTCAGGTGTAATTGCCAGCTAATCGCCTAGTTCAATACTATTTAATGTTATATGTTTGGTTTGAGTTTAGGTTCGATGGAAGCTGCATTTACCGCCAAAATACCATCCAAAGGTCATTGTGGGAATTTCCAGCGGAAAGCTGATGAATCCATTACAAACCATCAAAAATGGTTCTGTCATTCAATTTGGAGCACTGGCGACTCATGCCAAGGATGCTCAAATTCCTATAAATTTTTCGAGTTTATGTACAATTGACCAGCGATTATGCTGAGGATGGATTGACCTAATATTAATTCAGTGATCAGATGAGCAGATCTAAGATGGAATCACTATGAAGTATGAATGAAGAAAGTTTATGATCTGATAGAGAGTTTGGGATCAAAAGGTTGATGGGATTTCCATCAAATAACTGGCCAAAGTTATTTGGGAGCAGTAGCCCTGAAGGTAGTATAGATAGTCATTCATTCCTCTAAATAAACATCTCTCGTTTGCCTATTTTTCCTATTTGTTTGAAGTAGGAAGAGCCACTAATTGGGGAAAATAGGATAGGAGATCCCTGAAGCCGCAGGTGATCACGCCTGGAGTGGCCAGCGCTTCCAGCTCCCATACCTCCTCTCTATGAGGAACCAGCAGGAACCTGGCCAGCTGGCTACCAGCGGATGAGCTGACATGCCGCCAACCCTAGTGGGGTGCAGCGCGGGAGGTGCCATAGCCGCCCAGAAGGGGATGGACTCGCCGGGGCATGCCCAGATGAGTTGGTGAAGGGTCATGAGATTGGGGCAGTGTGGAAGTGCCTGAGCCGCCCAGGAAGGGGCAGGAATTGCCGTGGCACACGCCAAGGACGCCTGGGGATAAAGGCGAAGCTGTTGGTGGTTAGTTGGTAGGTTGGACGCAGGAACTATAGTGCGAGGTACGCCAATGATGGTAAAATAGCAAAGGGCCACCAGTATTCATACTGGTTGGCCTGGCACATTAGTGGAGCCCAAGGTCAATTTCGCGACAGAGCTAATAAGGAATGTGATGATTTAAGATGGTAATTGAAACAGTGGGAGGAATACATCAATACTCAAAATAGTGGGAGTAGGTTAGTCCAACTGATGGTGCAAGACCTAAACATCAACATAGAGGGAGTCATACTGAAATATCATCCAGAGCTGATGCTACTTTTTAATGCACCAGCCAGCAGACACCCATAATGTACAAGAGACTTTAGTTTAAACCCTACTTTAAAATGATGTATAATCCAGGAGAAGGGTCATTGCTGTTTACCTAAAAATTTATGAAAATACAATGTATGGTGCTATCGAATAACAAAAGGCCTGTCACATCTATAAATGTATGAGTTGTCAAGCTAAAGAAAATTTTAGCCTCCAATCATTGAGCTGGAACGTCATGGCCACAAATTTGGGACTTTTTAATTGATGAGCTTGGTAACTCTCAAGACATTTAGGATATGAAAAAAGAGTTCATGTCTATAAAAATAAGAAAAAGAGAAAGTTAAGGAACTATGCTATAAGGTTTTGCCTGAAAGCTCAGCAGTTATAAAGCACTGAAGCATTATACCTGGTTACCACTAAAACTTTGTTGTTGAGCTCATTAGAGGCGCACCCACAGTTTGTGATGCATATGATCTTTAGCTGTAAATTCAGCTACAACCTTGAAAGCCTTAAAAAAAGCACTGTTGGATGTGCAAGGCACTTTATAATCAGGAGGTATGAATCCTTAGCTAGATGCCTCTAAACTTACCAAAATTGTATACAAATACACAAGGACATGAGGAATCAAACAATAAGAAAAATGTACTATGAATATGGAAAATAGAGTCTTTTAACCTATAATAGTGAGGTGCTATGCCTATCATCATATTGGTCATTTCATAAGTCAATTCCCACAGAAGAAAGTTGAATCTAATGTTAGTCTTCCTGAAGGAATTGATGGAGCTGTATATAGGGTATCTGAGGATATAATAGAGAATAAAAATATCCTACAAAAGGGGAGCAATCATGCAACAGGAGCATTAGAAAACTTATAAGTACCCTTTCAGTTATGTCAACCAGAGTTATCACCGGAACAAGTCCACTCTCTGGGATCTAAAGATGGTGGGAATTCCCTTATGGAAAGAATTTAAATTAACAGATTACTTGGAATAACTTTAATATGAAGAGCAAGTGTTATCCTTCTTAAATGAGTAGATATACAAAAGTTAAAAGTCATTTAATGAGATTTTAGCCGTTCACTTCTTTTAAAAGTGTTACCAAAGTGGAAGTAACAACTATAAAAGTGAAAGTTATTGCATTAATGGATATTGGAGCACAATTAAATGTGATGTCTTCAAGACTTATGAGACACCTGAAGTTTGCTCAAGTTATTGATTAAAATATGAAATATCATAAAGCTTTTATAAACACTACAAGAGTTTTGGGTGTAATTATTACCTTGGCAATTTGACGCTTATTTGATTGCTCCTGCCATAGTGTTTGACTATGAGTATTATGCTTTCTCAATTGTAACACAAATCTTATTAGAGTTTGGCGGTATATTTGATTATAAAAAGGGAACAATAAAACTTTTGGGATACCAAATGCATCTCATTATACATGGAGCAGAAGTAGAATTTGAAAAGATAAATATATTTTCATTGGAATAAAATAATTTAGCAAAAATCTCTCTCTGCTAAGCATCACTTTTCAAAAATCAATTCAGCCTTGAAATTTAGCTCCACTAAAGAGATTTACGAAAACTATTAGCAAATATGGCGGGAAACACTGCAAAAAAACCCGAGGGCTTAACCAAACGAGCCAGCACCACCCCTCAACGAAGCAACCCCTGGTTACCCACCTCAGGGTCAACCAGAATCACCTGCTCTCAAGCAGCGGCCGTGAAAGCAGGCACCACCCCCCAACCTGGAGCTACTTCAACTAGCGCCAGTTCACCTGATCGCACTTCTGCAACCTTCACGCCCAACAGCTCTATATGCGCTACCTCCCACCAACCCTCTGGGCTCCCTACAACCAAGGAGGCCATCACCCACGCTGTTTTAATGGCGTCTGCTCAGTTGAATGCAACTCAGCCCATCCAGGCATTCACCTCCCCCATTGTGTCAGCTAATTCAGCCCCATCTATTATTGCTGACGCCGTGTTTCTGGCTCCCCCCATGAGGGGCGATACCCAGCTACCTGGCCCCCAAACCCTCGGATGTAAGGTTGGATTAGCTGCACATTCTGGTTCACTAAGCACCAAATTGGGACAATCCACTCTTCGCAATGGAAATTCAAATGGTTCGGATTTTGGAACTTCACATCAGTTCCAGTCTCACCTGTCCCATTTAAACCCCGTAATCGTCACTTCTCAAATTGGTAATTTATTGCCATATTCTGAAAGCGACTAATTCACCAATCAGACATTGAGTTTTGCCCACGAAATCACAGCAAATACTCAGGCTGAATTTACCCAAATAGATTGGGATGGTGATGAAACATCGCCCTCCTCCCAATTGGCTGGAGTTAATTCCAATCTGGATGGGCCTCCCCAATATAGCGAGGCCCAACAATCCACCCCTCAATTTAATATGACGTCAGCAACTGCCGTAACATTCCAGCAACAAGGGAACTCCACAAACTTTTCCAAACCACCAGCTCACACTCAACCCGCAATTGCTGCCCAAAGCAAACACAAATGTACCAAAGGAGCCACTGGGGCGTGAAAAAACCTCTGGCACCAACGCTATCCAAAGCTGATCCCCGTGAAGTGGCGTTTATTGCTGATGTTAAGAAGAAATGGGCCGAAACTAGAGCGCAAAAAGCTCTACCTTGCTCAAACCTCTCCCACATGATTCGCCTTTATTATGGGCATAACCCTGTTGAATTTATATGGAGGATTACTTCTCATACTTTGTAGCGATCGTTAACATTCCCAATTAACTCCACCATCCATGAATCAGTGGAGGGCCACTACATCGGTGTGGGCTTCACTGAAGCTGCCCTTGATGACCATGCTGCCACCCTCCAGTTTATTATTCCGCGTGGATCTCTTCGCATCTCCTGCACATGCTCTCACCTGGAGAAAATTTCATGGGTTGTTTTTTCCAACCTACCAACGACTGTTGATCCTGAGTCTCTTAAACTGGCGCTTCATTGTGGTTTAATAGAGTTTGGGTCTGTTCTTTCAGTGGACTTTAGCGTCCCCTCTTACTATGCTCCCACTCAAAGAGCTCGCACTGCTAGGGCGTCGTTCATCCCCTCCCCCACTGTATCCCGCAACATTGAGGTTATTCCTCATGTGGCGGAGTTGGGGCATGCCCTGAGATCTTTTTTGTCGACCCTGATCAGGCGCGCCCCCGGTGTTCATGGTGTAACGCCCTTGGACACCTGTATAGTGGCTACACAGCTCGAAAACAAGCCCTCTTAGCCACCACCCAGGGGCCTAAAACAGGCCAAAAATGATCCCACGTGGCCGCAGCAGCAATTCTACAACCCACGCAATGGGTTCCCGTTCAAGACCTGTCCCCTGAGGCCTTACGCCTAGCAGTTGAAACAGCTAACCCCACTATTGGTATGGGATACCTTCGCGCTCATGCCCCCCTTCCAGTGGGCACCCCCTCCAATCTCCCAGAGTCAACTCCCTCTCTCACCAGGCTCAAGGCTTCTCCCAAAGGCGCCCCTCATCAGCCACCCCCACTCAGGGCTCCGCGTCACCCCCCACCAACCTCCACCAGCGATTTATCGCATCAACCCTCAGCTCCTAATGGAGCTATGCCCACCAGCATGGTCTGCTTCCCGCGGCCTGCGGTAGAAGTGCCACCTCAAAGGTTCCTACCCCAACCCCACAGTCCATTTCGCGCAGCTACTTTGCAGTGTTGGAGGAAGTGAATATGGACTCAGACTCATCAAATGAGGACACCGCGGAGGTCGCCATTGAGCACCCTCAGGTCCTCCCCCTGAAACGGAGCGGGGGCAGCATCCTAGGCTGGCTTACTGTGTCCTCCGCCCACCACCCTCTCCTCCCCCTCAAACCCTCGACGCTCCTCACGGATTGCAGCTAATAGTCAAGCTAAAGGACTCAAAACTAGCCGCCTCACAGTAGCAGGTTTAAACGCTGGCAACCCCCCAGAACATGGAGGGGAACAGCTATGAGTCTCCACGGCAGCACCCTGGCCCTGCAATTCATCAACGCGAATTGGTTGCAGGACTTTAAGCGGAGAGCCCGCCTCCTCCGCAACTTCAGGTCAGCACAAATTGACATCGCTGCTGTCCAATAGCCCCATATCCTCCCCCACAAACAATCTGCATGGAATGAACAGTTTGGAGGCAACTCCTTCTGGACAAACCATGCCACCCTTATTGTTTTAAATCCCCAGGTTGAAACACATTTTTTTCACAATATTTAAGTGGTCGCCTCATAATAAACAAGCTCACTACTCCTGAATTCTCTTTCTTCGCTGCAAGCATCTACCTGCCTGATGCAGGTCAGGAGCAAAACCAGCTCTTGAAAGAGATCTTCCATCTCAATCTCCCACGGAATACAGTCCTTTTAGAAGATTTCAACACAATCATAAGTCGCGTCCGTGACCGTTACCCCCCTGCAGCAAAGGAACGCCCTGGATCAAGTCGCCTCTAGGATTTCCTTCGCCTGAGTGGCTTTATAGATGCGCTTCCACCCTCCGCGTCTGGCCTAGGTTGCATGACTAGGATCCAGTATGATGGAGGAGCAATCCAGTCAGCGTCACGCATAGATATGGCACTGATTGGCCCCCTGCTAATTGGCCGCGTCTCCTCTCTCATCTCTCGTGACAACCATCTGAGTGATCACAGGTCACTCACCGTTGTCCTCACCACCACACTTAGACCGTCGCGTAGGTTCTGGCCTAGGGTTGCCCCAGCTCTTCTCAACAACCCCTTCACTAAAGAGAAGCTGTCTATGACCATTCGGGAGACTCTCACCTCCCCCACACCCAACCTGCTTGACCACAAGGCTAGATGGGCGGTGACCAAGGAGGGCATCACCCGCGTTGCTTACAACTTTGCCAAAGCTCAGATAACCGCAGCTCGCGCCAGAAACAAAAGGGCGGAAGCCAGAATCATACATCTGGAGCGAAACTGCCAGCCTTCGCCCTCTCCCAGTTGGTTGGAAGACTGGGAAGCGGCTCATGAAGCACTCCGCTTGAAGCTCACACTGCAGGAAGAACGGGCAGCAAACTTTACAACATCTCGTTACTATGCTCAATGGGAACGCCCCACCTGCTTCTTCTTTCAGAAACAGAAAGCCCGGTCAACAGCGCAGGATATTACTGCACTGAAGATTGGCACTACAACCACTTCGGATAAGGAGGAAATCACGCAGGAACTACACCCCTTCTACTCCAGCATCTTCCATGCCACCCAGGTGGACCCGTCGGACATCCAAGACTTCCTGTGGCGGGCTCCAGAGCCGCCCATTGACCCACGGGCTGATGAGGCTCTACTGGCGCCTATTTCCATCCAGGAGGTGATGGAAACCCTTCTGAAATCCCCACGGCTTAGAGCCTCAGACCCAGACGGAATACCCTTCAAGGTGTATATTCTGGAACCTGCGGTGATAGCCAGAACCCTCTGCGATCTCTTCGCTGCACTATTGGTGAATGGCGAGGTCCTCCCCGACTCCAGAGGCTCAATCACGACCCTCATTCACAAGAAGTCAGACCGTGAGATTTTGGCGAACTGGCGCCCCATAGCGCTGATCAACACAGACCACAAGCTCTTCACAAAGCTTCTGGGCAACCGTTCACCAAATGGGTGTCACCTGCCTCTCCCCATCCCAGCACGGTTTTATTCCGGGGAGGTCGTTATGGGATAACTATAATGACCTTCACGTGACTTTGACTGCTAACTCTTGTAAGGAGAATGGCTTTGTGGGTCTCCTGGATATGGATAAAGCATATGATCGGATGGCCTGGAAGTATATTGATGCTTCCCTGGCCTGCTATCATCTCTCCCCCCGCAGCTAGGCGCTGGATATCAGCGCTCTATGACCAGCTCCACACTAGAGTCCTGGCGCCAATGGGTTTTACAGTGGCAGTACCAGTTGGACAAGGTCTCCGGCAAGGGGACCCCCTGAGCCCTAACCTTTTTAAGGTCACCCTCAACCCCCTCTTGGCCTCCTTACAGGACAAGCTAACAGGGATTCTGGTCCCAGGTAAAGCCCCCACCCGCACCATGGCATTTGCAGATGACACCGCCATTGCATTTGGCTGCCCTGGGGATGTTGCCCTCGCTGCTGTGACCATTGAGAGGTACACCAAGGCGTCCAACGCCATGGTCAACACCTCCAAGACAACAGTTAAACAGGTCGGCTCCCCCACCTTCCCCCACCATTTGGCATTGAACCTGTGCACAGTACCTTCCGCCACCTGGGCGTTCTCACCAACCAACAAGGAGTTGCGCTAGAAGACAATGAGGACTTTTTCTTGCAGCAGTTAACTCCAGGATTGCCAGCTGGAACCGGCGGCACATCACCCCCCAGGGTCGAGCTCTGATGGCCAATGTGTTCCTCCTCTCCAAAGTCTGGTTCCTAGCGCACGTCTGCCCATTCACAGATGCATTTTATACGCGGCTCAATGTCCTCCTCCGCTGTTGGATCTGGGGCTCAAACCATCCACCAATGGCCCTCTCAACCATTGCCTGACCCTGCAATGAAGGGGGCCTAGGGCATCTGGACACGCGATCCTACACCACCACGATCCTCCTGAAGTTCTTCTGGCCTATTGTCTGCTTGGACGCGACCCCCATGCCCCAATGGGCGCCCGCCCTCCGACAGTCAGATTCAGCAGCTCTGGGTCTTCCTAGAGCATCTCTGAACTAATTAGGGGAGTGGCTCACAAACCACCCAGGCCATCTCCTGAAACCATCCTCATCCCCCTACTGGAATTAGGCTCTCCTTGCCCTGAAACGAGTAGGTGCGCGGATCCACCATGCCTTCCCATACAGAAGGGAAGGCCCAGGCCTCAGTCCCCGTCGCCATGCAATTGTGCACAATGGACAAGCTGTCACAACTCGCCTCAGCCCCCAAGATTGTCCTCCCATCCGCCCAAGACTCCTTGAGCTCCTCCCTCCCTCCATGAGATTCGACCTTGAGGAATTGTGGAAGGACGTCTATCACCCCATCCTGTCAGAAAGGGTGTCCAACACCTTATGGAGGTGCTCCACTGTTCATACATGACAGGGGATGGACTGGCCCTACCTTCCAGCACCGAAGCTGCCCCCGCTGTGTGGAGCCTATTGACTCCCACCTCCATCGTTTTTTCACCTGTCCAGGTGTCGCCGCTTTTGGCCAAAGGCCCGCGCGCTCCTCCATGATCAGCCCTGGTCTGGACACCCTGTGCAAGACCTCATGTTTGAGCATTCGTTGCCTGGTTGCCACCAACCCCTCTGTGTCATCGCCTATGCCACAGCCATCTGGACCATCCATAACTTCTTCCTTCATGCTGCCTTAGACCAGCAGGTGTGGACCCTTCCACACATGATCACCCGCTTTCAGGTATACTTAAAGATGACCCTGAAGATCTGCACTATGTCGCCAACCCTCCCCCACTCAGTTGTCACTGCAGCGCGGCTCTGGCGCGCAAACCACCCTCCCTTTCTCGATGCCTCCTCCATCCCCTTCCCTCGCCTCAGGCTCTTAGGAGCCCAGGCGTAATTTAATAAACATTGATGAATCCCCCTCGGGTTGGGACCATCTAGTACTAAAAAAATAATTTAGCATATCCAGTAGTATATACATAAAAAGCAAGGATGTAAAATAGCTACATGCCTTTGTAGATGCAACTGAAGAAAGACCTTTGTATGGCAATAACAAGTTTATAATTGAACAATGAGATCACAAAATGGTTTCTACATCTATAAAAATTATAAATTATCAAAGATCATTAGGGATGTAATGAGTTCATATAGACATAAGTTGAGATGTAACCTAATTACTTCTAGGTTTTTTGATTTGAGCTATGCTCATAAAATTAAAGTTTATTGGCAAATCTAACATGCAATTTATTTCAAATGAAGTAATACAGTGTATAGCAAAAGCTAAGATTACAGCTTATGATCAAGTTTAAACAATTATTCCTTTTTAAATTCGGAGAATTAGGCCTGGAGAAAATCAGTCCAGCTAAACAACAAGAAAAAGTTACCTTACCAAAGAAATATGAAGATATATTTAGAAAGGAGTAAATGTATTATGTCCTATAAAAAGAGAAGTAAATAAGTTGGTTCTAAGTGAGGACCTACCTTTAGGGCTAAGACTTACAAAAATTTTAGGAGAGAAGATAAAAATATCATAGAAGTTAAAGCAGTTGATAGACGCTGGTCTTCTAAGAGAATTAAAGAGTCCATGGGCCATATACTACTATTAGTGAAGAAAAAGGATGGTAAAATTGACTTTTAATAGATTTTCATTATTTAAATAGTATTACAAAATTTATTCTTATTCAATCTCAAGAATAGATGATGCTCTAAAACGCATGTGAGGGACCTCATACTTTTCCAGAATGGATCTTGCCAATGGGTACTGGAGAATGGAACTCACATTTATAGATTAAGAGAAATGTGCTCTGATATCAAGTCATGGTTTACTTGCACTAACGCGGATGCCCATGGCCTTTGCATTGCACTGCTACTTTTTAAGGTTTGTGAATTGCATCTTTAGGGACCTAAAATTTCATGGATGTTAATTTAATTAAATAATATCACTGTATCTAGTTAAACCATAAGGATCTTATTTATCACCTGATGGAAGTTTTTTCAGACTAAAATACTGCTAGTTTAAAGATTAAGCAAAGAAAAAGCTCATTGTGAAACTAAAGTGGGCATTTCTAGGTCATGATAATAGACATGAGGGTATTTGACATCAGAAGGAAAGTCAAGTCAATAAGAAGTCTAGAGAACCAATAAATATATGAGATGTTCATCTTTTTTGGGGATGGTAGGTTATTACTGTTAGTTTATCCCCTACTTTGCTGAAATTACAGAACATCTTAGCTTATTCACCTAAGGAACTGCATTCAATTAGGGGAATAACAAGCTTAGGATTTTCATGCGTTGAAGGAACAAGTTGCAGAAGCACCTATTTTAGCATACAAAGATTACTAGAAGATATTTTATATCTATACTGATGACAGTGATGTAGGAATGGGGGAAATGCTTTTGCAATTGGATGAAGATGGAGTAGATCTTCCAATAGATTAAATTCAAATTATATTCTATAAGGCTGCACAAAGATTTTCAGTCACATATTAAGAATATCTAGCCGTGATATGAGCAATTAAGCATTTTAGACCTTGTATTTATCAATCCAACCTCAAGTAATAACAGCTCATTAATTTCTTCGTTGTAAGCAACATGAAAAATACAGGATTTTGGTTGTAAAATTTAGAAGTACAACTACAGGGATATGACTTAATGATCTTACACAGACCAGGGAAGAGCCACTTAAATGCAGATAGATTGTCTCGCTTTCCTATTTCATTTTGGTTGCCAATGATAGCGAATTATTATATGATTTGAGCAGAAGACCAAAAGTGGGTGGATGGATGAAATAAAGATGTTCAGAAAATTTTGAAATCATTTTCAGACACTTGCCATATCAACTTTGGAAGAAGATATTTTTGGGCGAGAATCATCTAAATTTATTTTAATACAATATTACCCAACTTTTGGCAAAACAATTCAACTCATAGCAATCATTTTACTCCTCGCCTTTCATTGACCATGGTGGATAAAGTAGCCCTTGAGCCTAAATCTGAAGCAAATGATTGGGTGCAATATAATTAAAACTTTCCCATGGTTTTGCCCTACCTACAATGGACCACCACATTATATAAGTACTGGACAAAGAAAACGACTTACTCAAGCACCGATTGGCCAGATCATTAGACTGTCTAAGCGCGCCACCCAGCCTATATTAGATTCAACAATTAACCCCTATCAGCCTTTGATGACCATAATTACTGGAGGAAGGCATCTAATAAGGTATCATTTTTCACTAATCCACTTCTTTGGAAAAATATAGCATTTTATTCTTAGTTTAATTTAGGTTAAATCCTCCATTTAGTTGCAGGATGATAAAATAGATCGTTTGTGGAGTTTTATTGAATATCAGCACCTGTGATCATCAACAAGCGAGATTTACACAAAGTGGTGCTCACTACAAGGGTTTTCTGTACACCAATAATATTTTAACAAGAATGGAGGCCGTCCAAATGAATAACCCTCCTACCCTTACCCTTGAAAATGAAGTAAGGATAGTTGCTCTTGAAAAGCAACTAGTTAGCGCTTTATCACTCCATAAAGAGATTAAGCAACGCCTTTTAAGCCCCATTAAACAACAAATTCACCCACGGTGAGGGGACATTGCTTTGTTTGTACATGTCTATGAATCTGTAATGCAAGGCGCGTCTGACAAACAGAAAAAAATACATCCTTCCTTTTCTTAAATCACAAAGCAAAAGAGATGATGGTCCCTTATATGGACACTCTGCATACATGCCAGAGGTTAAGTAGGATCTGTTAGCTGAATTTGGTTCCAAGAAAATTCTAAACAGGAGATACAGGCCTTTTTGCATCTTAGTATCTATGAATATGAATTGACCACTGCTTTTGCTGAGAAGTTTTACCTTATTACCAAAAGATTTTTAACGTATTGTAAGACGTTTCTTTCTCGTTGCAATCACTTTTACAACCTATTCAATTTAAGTCTGAATCTAGTTTTATAATCTCACAAGAGGAGATTAGTCTGCGCCCATGTCAGGGAGCAGTTGGGCAAGTAAGGTAAGAGGAGCAGGTGGAAGGCCCGCAGCTTCAAATGTTCAAAAACGCCCCAGAGAAACTGGTGGAATAGACAAAAATTATAAAAAATGGCGGTCATTATTTCCCAAGAAATCCTCACTTGGCAAGTGCGATGCAACCAGTACATCAACACGCCGCACTCCCAACCACTCTCATTGGTGGAATATGGAGTCCGTGTGTTTCTGGACATCCAACAAACAGCTCTATGGGAAAAATTTTGTGGGGACGTGCACACCTTTTTCCCAACCGCGGTATACATTGCACCTCACTCCATGTCATGCAGTTGGCTGGACCTAGGTTTCAAAAACAAAGAGGCAGCAGACAAGGCTGCTGCAGTGCACGTAGTGGTTGACCTCCCCAAAGGGCAATGGGTCGTCAAAACCAAATGCACCAAATGGATGAAATTAAACCAAATTATTTCTCATGTTTTACTTTTTGCCAACTACGGTAAAACGTGATATTTTGAAGCAACACCTGAAAGATGGTCTCGCCGTATACAGCGAAATACAATCTTTTGAAATGCAACGCTTCACGCTGATGCCACACCTGTGCACTGGCAAAGCCATCGCAGTTCTGACCCCAACTGAGGAGATCGCGAAGGACATGATCTAGATCCCACACTCCACTTTTATTGATATTGCAGGGCATACCACCCACCCATTCTGGGTGACCGTGGACAGCGCGCCCCCTATCTGCACCCACTGTGACGCGTTTGGCCATAAGGCGCATGCATGCCCCACCAAGGAGGGCGTCACATTCCAAGAGCACCCCTTGGTTGTCATGGCCAGCGGAGAGGTGCACTATGAACCAACCACAAGCACCAAAGAGGCTTTTCCGTGGGGAGCACAAGGCTGCTACCTACTGGTAAAGCCTATCTCCCTACAAGAGCAGAAGAAGGCCAAGCAGGCCCACAGGGCCGCGGCCAAGGAAGCGGCCAAAGCCACCACCGCTATCCCACACTCCCAACGCCAGGAGGACATTGAAACCTTTGCGGTGAAAGCAACTCAGGAATCCATCAACCAATCAGATTGGGAAGCCCATGCCAATTGGGCTAATCAATCTGAGGATCCAATGGGGGAATCGATCTCACCCAATTGTTGTACCCAAGCTCCAGTCAAAACTGACTTGTGGCCCATCCCAGCTAAAAAAAAATTTTGACCCGCTCAACGGTGCACCAAACTCATCTGCACCACAAAAAACTCGTCCAACGTCGGAGAAACAAAAAGCAAAGGCTAAAGCCAATGTAACTCTTTCTGCAAAAATAAACAAAAACCCTGATAGCGTTGCTGCTAATACCCGCGCTTCTGTGAAGGCCCAGGGGATCTAGAGGAGGCTAGTGGGCCCAGGTGCCCACCCCCTCGCACCTAAGGTGTGATAGGGGAAACCTTCACTTTAAGGAAGTTGCATATTTCCAGAATCAAGGCCTCCCCATCCTGGGCTAGGAAACTGAGTTTTTTACAACAAAATTTACCATGGATTTCCTGGCCATCCAGGAGTCCCACTGTCCATGAGGTTCCAAGGAAGCTTAGAAAACAATGCTCCTCCCATCCATATCTTTTTGTTCAGAGCACTGTGGGGTGCTAATTCAGAAAAATAATTTCTTAAATTTTTATTGTCAGAAACCTTCCTCATTGGCTGAGTCCTCATTGTCACCTTCTCGTGGGCTGATGTGGTACACGCTATCATCAACATCTATGCCCCAAATGGTGCACAAGAATCTTAAGAATTTTTCTCATTGGTCAAATCCCTCCCGCTACCCCCAGACCCTTTTGTAGTCAGCAATATGAACTGCTGACTAAACATTTCAACGGACCGGTGGCCTTTCTCCTCCCACGCCTCCCAGGGCCACATTGAACTTCGCATTCTAAAGGCCACCCTTGGGTTAATGGATGCGCTGCCATGGTAAGCCCCACTGCTCGATAACATGACACGCCCCCACGTCCACAACAGCCACTTAAGGTCCATGTCCTGCATTGACCTTATCCTTACGCCAGCAAAATTCCAACCCCATATATCCCACTTTAAAACAACAAAAATGGAATTTTCTGACCATTGACTGGTCTCGATAACCTACCACCTACCTGTCACAGTGGCTAAGGCCCCACATTGGTGCAAAATCCGCCCCTCCGAGCTCGCGTTGCCAGGATTTTCCACGTGGGTGGAATCAGCAACTTTGGCAAAAGATTTTGTTGCACCATTTTGTGTGGACCCCATTTCCACATGGGCAATTTAAAAGATGATACCATCTGCCACTCTTGCCACCTCTCCTCCAGATGCTCACGAGCCACATTGGCTGTCATTTTGTGTGCTCTGGCAGAGTTGGCACACCTGGAGTCCAATATCCCAGCCTCATGATACAGATCTGCATGGGGCTGTAAGTGGGCGGAGGCAGCCACCCACCTCAACGCGCTCAAAAGGCAACACAAACATTGGGTTTATGTTCAGTACACGGCCAAACGCATCACAAAAGGCAACAAGTGCACCGCACATTTTTTAAAAAAAGTTTGCACCATGCCAGAGCGTGGCCTGCACACAGGTGTGAATATTGGAGCATTCCATTGCAGATATGCCAGCCAAAGTGGCAATCAAAACATAAAAGTATTACTCTGAGTTGTACCAATCCGATCCAATTCAGCTGGCCAAAGTGGCGGAATTTCTTGACTGAGCCCACATCCACACCATTTTCTGATACCCGGAAATAATGAATTTGATTACTTCGAATGAATTATGGACAGCCATTCGCGGTGCACCAAACTGAAAATGCCCAGGCCCAGATGACATTCCATATGAATTATACAAAACTTACTTCAAATATATATCCCCACTACTGCTGGCCTCACTAAACCTGAGCCATTTGGAAACACGCCTCCTGCCAGGAGGACAATAGGCCTTCACCGTCACACTCTTCAAGAAAGGGGACAATCTAAACTTAGCCAACTGGCGCCCCATTTCTTTAACTAACATGGATACAAAAATTTTAACCAAAATCATGGCTAACCGTTTAGGGATTGTAGCATCTGCCACCATCTCCCCAGAACAATTACAGTTTCATACCCAGAAGGTCGATTTGGACAATGTGCACTCTGTGGCCAACGCATGCCAGTCCACAGCCTCTGGGGCACTTGCATTCTTGGACCAACAGAAGGCCTATGATAGAGTAAACTGGGAATACCTCAGGGCCTGCCTCCATCAATTCCGCTTATCCCCTCACTTCATCAACTGGGTGATGCTGCTCACGGAATCTGCAACTATGGCAGTACGTGGCCCTGGCTTCCTAACGGAAGTAGTCCACCCTCAAAGGGGCTTGCGACAAGGGGACCCCCTTAGCCCACTCTTATACAACTTCAGCCTTGACCCACTACTTCGAAATGCAAATGCCCAACTCACCGGGGTCCATGTGCCAGGCCAAGCCCCAGTCAAGATGATGGCATTTGCAGATGACTGTGTGGTTGGGGTGTCTAATAATAAAGATGCACGCGCACTTGAAGCCCTCATCCAGTAGTATTCTCAGGTAAGTAACGCTGCACTGAATGCCTCCAAAACCAAAATCATCCTCCTTGGTCGGTATCATAACTGCTGGGCCCCTGCAACCAGCGCTCAGCCTGGCCCATCTGCTCGCACACGCGCTCGCCCTCCCAGCTCACCCCACACCGCCCCACTGGTGCTCCCCTTTGTGCCACGCCCTACCATAGGGCTGGTCCGCCATCTGGGCGTGTGGGTGGAGGCAGGCGGATACACATCAGCAGTAATGGAGAGTCATATTCTAGACAACATGACAAAGCGCATCGCCTCCCTCAGAGCCCACCCTACTTCCCTTACTGGCAGGGTCGTTTTGGCCAACTCTATGCTCCTCTCCAAAGTCTGGTTTGGAGCCCACGCCATCCCCTTCTCCCCATGCTTCTTCAAATCCTTGCATGCCCTGCTGCAAGGATGGCTATGGTCAGGTCGCCCTCCACCAGTACGGTTAGAGGTCATGTTTGGCCCTCATCAGCATGGTGGCATGGGCCTGCTTGACTTCAGAGCCCATGCGGCCAAGATCTTGGGTACCTGGATTGCGGCCATCACCGCCCCTACGCTCCCCTCCCAACACTGGTCCCGCGCGGCCCACTCCAACTTCTCCCGCGCCTTGGGCCTCAACAATCCATCGAGCCCCCACTCCCTGATGAACTACCTGGCTTCACACCCATTGGCCACAGGTCCTCACGGTACTAAAACCCACTACAAACGAATCCTCCTCTCCATGCGGAGCGCTGAGTGGAGAATTTATATTAGCGGACATACAACCTGAAGAGGCCGCCCCTCACCCCAGTTCACACAAGAGGTACAGGGGCTACCCATCTATGATGTCGTGATCCCCACACGGCCCCATGTCCTATCCAGGGTGGACTACCTGGACATGATGGACATCCCCTCCTTCCATTGAGACCCAAAAAACTATCTGAAAATATGCACACCATCCTCTGTTGCAGCCTCAAATCCGTTCCCATGTGTGGCGCTGCCTGAGGCGGGTGTACCATACAGCTGAGCGCTCTAACGCTTTACACTCATCCTGCGTCGTGTGTGGCCAGTATGGAACGCTGTTCCACTGCCTGGAGAAGTGTCCTACCTCCAAAGTGATATGGCGCGAAGTCCATCATCTGCTTGGCCAGGATCAAACACATCCCTTCAGTCTGTCAAGAGATATGTTTGCTTTATCAATGGCCTCCCCCTTCCACCCTCCCTCTGTGCTCTGGTGGTTGCAATAGCCATGTGGACTATCCACACGATTGTCTTGGATGCCATCGCAGGCTCCACTCCCACCCTCCCAGAAGCTGTCCACAGATTCTGGTCTCATTTGGTGGACCACTTTCAGGCGTGGATGTTTGGGATCCTCCCACCACGTCGCTGACAGCTGGTCTCCTCCTGGTTCCCAGTTCAGTTCATCAAATCAGACCCTTTCCTCACACGTGTTCAATTGTGGCTACGGCCCATTCACACGTTCCCTCCCCCTCCCCATAAGTGGCGTTCCCGCTGGCAACAAGAGATAGCATCGCTTCTCTGGGGTGCCTTCCATGTTACTAAGTTTTGTCTCTTTTGGGTTGACATTCGGAAGTGTCAGTCCCCTGGTTGGCCTTCCTCGCAATAAATTTAAAAATTTAAAACGTTTTTAACGTCTAACGTGATAACCCTTGATGGTGCCATTTCGTTCATGTTAACTGGGTTAGCTTTTTGACTTCTTTTTTAGTACTAGAAGGTCCCAACCCAAGGGGGGATTCATCGATGTTTATTGAATTACGCCTGGGCTCCTAAGAGCCTGAGGCGAGGGAAGGGGAGGGAGGAGGCATCGAGAAAGGAAGGGGGTTTGCGCGCCAGAGCCGTGCTGCAGTGACAACTGAGCGGGGGAGGGTTGGCGACATAGTGCAGACCTTCAGAGCCATCTCAAAGTGTACCTGAAAGCGGGTGATCATGTGTGGAAGGGTCCACACCTGCTGGTCAAAGGCAGCACGAAGGAAGGAGTTATGGATGGTCCAGATGGCTGTGGCATAGGCGAGGACACGGAGGGGTCGGTGGCAACCAGTCAATGTCTGCTCAAACATGAGGTCTTGCACAGGGTGTCCAGACCAGGGCAGAGCATGGAGGAGCGCGCGGGCCTTTGGCCAAAATGCGGCGACACCTGGACAGGTGAAAAAACGATGGAGGTGGGAGTCAATAGGCTCCACACAGTGGGGGCAGCTTCGGTGCTGGAAGGTAGGGCTGGTCCGGTCCCCTGTCCTGTATGAACAGTGGAGCACCCTCCATAAAGTGTTGGACACCTTTGCTGACAAGATGGGGTGATAGACGTCCTTCCACAATACCTTAAGGTCAAATCTCACGGAAGGAGGGAGGAGCTCAAGGAGTCTTGGGCGGATGGGAGGACGATCTTGGGGGCCGAGGCGAGTTGTGACAACTTGTCCATTGTGCACAATTGCATGGCGATGGGGGCTGAGGCCAGGGCCTTCCCTTCTTTATGGGAAGGCATGGTGGATCCGCGCGCCTACTCGTTTCAGGGCAAGGAGAGCCTGGTTCCAGTAGGGGGATGAGGATGGTTTCAGGAGATGGCCTGGGTGGTTTTGAGCCACTCCCTAATTAGTTCAGAGATGCTCTAGGAAGACCCAGAGCTGCTGACACTGACTGGCGGAGGGCGGGCGCCTATTGGGGAATGGGGGTCGCGTCCAAGCAGACAATCGGCCATAAGAACTTCAGGAAGATTGTGGTGGTGTAGGATCGCGTGTCCAGATGCCCTAGGCCCCCTTCATTGCAGGGTCAGGCGCTGTTTGAGAGGGCCATTGGTGGATGGTTTGAGCCCCAGATCCAACAGCGGAGGAGGACATTGAGCCGCGTATAAAATGCATCTGTGAATGGGCAGACGTGCGCTAGGAACCAGACTTTGGAGAGGAGGAACACATTGGCCATCAGAGCTCGACCCTGGGGGGTGATGTGCCGCCGGTTCCAGCTGGCAATCATGGAGTTAACTGCTGCAAGGAGCAAGTCCTCAGTGTCTTTTAGCGCAACTCATTGTTAATTGTTGAGAACGCCCAGGTGACGGAAGGTACTGTGCACAGGTTCAATACCAAATGGTGGGGGAAGGTGGGGGAGCCGACCTGTACAACTGTTGTCTTGGAGGTGTTGACCATGGCGTTGGACGCCTTGGTGTACCTCTCAATGGTCACAGCAGCGAGGGCAACATACCCAGGGCAGCCAAATGCAATGGCAGTGTCATCTGCAAATGCCATGGTGCCTGTGGGAGCTTTACCTGGGACCAGAATCCCTGTTAGCTTGTCCTGTAAGGAGGCCAAGAGGGGGTCAAGGGTGATGTTAAAATTGACAGGGCTCAGGGGGTCCCCTTGCCGGAGACCTTGTCCAACTGGTACTGCCACTGTAAAACCCATTGGCGCCAGGACTCTGGTGTGGAGCTGGTCATAGAGCGCTGATATCCAGCGCCTAGCTGCGGGTGGGAGATGGAAGCGGGCCAGGGAAGCATCAATATACTTCCAGGCTACCCGATCATATGCTTTCTCCATATCCAGGAGAGCCACAAAGCCATTCACCTTACGAGAGTTAGCAGTCAAAGTCACGTGAAGGTCATTATAGTTGTCCCATAACGACCTCCCCGGAATAAAACCGTGCTGGGATGGGGAGAGGCGAGGTGACACCCATTTGGTGATGCGGTTGGCCAGAAGCTTCGTGAAGAGCTTGTGGTATATGTTGATCAACGCTATGGGGCGCCAGATCGCCAGGTTCTCACGGTCTGACTTCTTGTGAATGAGGGTCGTGATTGAGCCTCTGGAGTTGGGGAGGACCTCGCCATTCACCAAGAGTGCAGCGAAGAGGTCGCGGAGAGTTCAAGCTATCACTGCAGGTTCCAGAAGGTACACCTTGAAGGGTATTCCGTCTGGGCCTGAGGCTTTAAGCCGTGGGGATTTCAGAAGGGTTTCCATCACCTCCTGGATGGAAATAGGCGCCAGTAGAGCCTCATCAGCCCGTGGGTCAATGGGCGGCTCTTGACCGCCACAGGAAGTCTTGGATGTCCGATGGGTCCACCTGGGTGGCATGGAAGAGGCTGGAGTAGAAGTGGTGTAGTTCCTGCGTGATTTCCTCCTTATCTGAAGTGGTTGTAGTGCCAATCTTCAGTGCAGTAATATCCTGTGCTGTTGACCGGGCTTTCTGTTTCTGAAAGAAGAAGCGGGTGGGGCGTTCCCATTGAGCATAGTAACGAGATGTTGAAAATTTTGCTGCCCGTTCTTCCTGCAGTGTGAGCTCCAAGCGGAGTGCTTCCTGAGCCGCTTCCCAGTCTTCCAACCATCTGGGAGAGGGCGAAGGCTGGCAGTTTCGCTCTAGATGTCTGATTCTGGCTTCCGCCCTTTTGACTCTGGCGCGAGCTGCAGTCATCTGGGCTTTGGCACAGTTGTAAGCAACGCGGGTGATGCCCTCCTCGGTCACCGCCCATCTAGCCTTGTGGTCAAGCAGGTTGGGTGGGGGGAGGTGAGAGTCTCCCGGATGGTCATAGACAGCTTCTCCTTAGTGAAGGGGTTGTTGAGAAGAGCTGGGGCAATCCTAGGCCAGAACCTACGCGACGGTCTAAGTGTAGTGGTGAGGACAACGGTGAGTGACCTGTGATCACTCAGATGGTTGTCACGAGAGATGGGAGAGGAGACGCGGCCAATCAGCAGGGGGCCAATTAGTGCCACATCTATGCGTGACGCTGACTGGATTGCTCCTCCATCATACTGGATCCTAGTCATGCAACCTAGGCCAGACGCGGAGGGTGGAAGCGCATCTATAAAGCCACTCAGGCGAAGGAAATCCTAGAGGCGACTTGATCCAGGGCGTTCCTTTGCTGCAGGGGGTAAGAGTCACGGACGCGACTTATGGTTGTGTTGAAATCTCCTAAGAGGACTGTATTCCGTGGGAGATTGAGTTGGAGGAGCTCTTCCAAGAGCCGATTTTGCTCCTGACCTGCATTAGGCAGGTAGATGCTTGCAGCGAAGAAGGAGAAGTCAGGAGTGGTGAGTTTGGCCAGTATGAGGCGGCCACTAGATATTGTGAAAAAGAATGGGTTTTAACCCGGGGATTCAAATGATAAGGGCAGCATAGTTTGTCCAGAAGGAGTTGCCTCCAAACTGTTCATTCCATGCAGATTGTTCGTGGGGGAGGATATGGGGCTCCTGGACAGCAGCGATGTCAATTTGTGATTTGAAGTTTTGGAGGAGGCGGGCTCTCCGCTTAAAGTCCCGCAACCCATTTGCGTTGATGGATTGCAGGGCCAGGGTGCTGCAATGGGGACTCATAGCTGTTCCCCTCCATGTCCTGGGGGGTTGCCAGCGCTCAAACCTGCTGCTGTGAGGCGGTAGTTTTGAGTCCTTTAGATTGACTATTAGCTGCAATCCGGAGGAGCGTCGAGGGTTCTGAGGGGAAGGAGAGTGTGGGGGGCGGAGGACCCAGTAAGCCAGCCTAGGATGCTGCCCCCACTTCGTTGCAGGGGAAGGACCTGAGGGTGCTCAATGGTGACCTCCGCGGTGTCCCCATTTGATGAGTCTGAGTCCATACTCACTTCCTCCAACACTTCAAAGGATCCGCGCGAAATGGACTGTGGGGTTAGGGTAGGACTCTTTGAGGTGGCACTTCTACCGCAGGCCGCGGGTTGCCAGTCCATGCTGGTGGGCATAGCTCCATTGGGAGCTGAGTGTTGATGCGATAAAACGCTGGTGGAGGTTGGTGGGGGTGCCGCGGAGCCCTGAGTGGGGGTGGCTGACAAGGGGCACCCTGTGGGAGATGCCTTGCGCTTGGTGAGAGAGAGAGTTGACTCTGGGAGATTGGAGGGGGTGCCCATTGGAAGAAGGCATAAGCGCGAAGGTATCCCATACCAATAGTGGGGTTGGCTGTTTCAACTGCTAGGCGTAAGGCCTCAGGGGACAGGTCTTGAATGGGAACCCATTGTGTGGGTTGTGGAATTGCTGCTGCAGCCACGTGGGTTCGTTTTTGGCCTGGTTTAGGACCCTGGGTGGTGGCTAAGAGGGCTTGTTTTCGAGCTGTGCAGCCACTATACAAGTGTCTAAGGGCGTTACACCATGAACACCGGGGGCGCGCCTGATCAGGGTCGACAATAAAGATCTCATGGCATGCCCCAACTACCGCCACACGAGGAATAACCTCAATGTTGCGGGATAAAGTGGGGGAGAGGATGAACGACGCCCTAGGAGTGTGAGCTCTTTGAGTGGGAGCATAGTAAGAGGGGATGCTAAAGTCCACTGAAAGAACAGACCCAAACTCCATTAAACCACGATGGAGTGTCAGTTTAAGAGACTCAGGATCAACAGTCGTTGGTAGGTTGAAAAAAAGTAACTTTGAAATTTTCCACAGGTGAGAGCGTGTGCGGGAGATGCGAAGAGATACGCGTGGAATAATGACCTGGAGGGTGGCAGCATGGTCAGCAAGGGCAGCTTCAGTGAAGCCCACATCGATGTAGTGGCCCTCCACTGATTCATGGATGGTGGTGTTAATTGGGAATGTCTCCGCAATCGCTGCAAAGTATGAGAAGTAATCCTCTGTATAGAATTCAACAGGGTTATGCCCATAATAAAGGCGAATTGCGTGGGAGAGGGTTGAGCGAGGTAGAGCTTTTTGCGCTCTAGTTTCGGCCCATTTCTTCTTAACATCAGCAATAAACGCCACTTCACGGGGATCAGCTTTGGGTAGCGTTGGTGCCAGAGGTTTTTGCCACGCCCCAGTGGCTCCTTTGGTACGTTTGTGTTTGCTTTGGGCTGCAATTGCGGGTTGAGTGTGAGTTGGTGTTTTGGACAAGTTTGCGGAGTTCCCTTGTTGCTGGAATGTTACAGCAGTTGCTGGCATCATATTAAATTGAGGGGCGGTTTGTTGGGCCTCAATAAATTGGGGAGGCCCATCCAGATTGGAATTAACTCCAGCCAGATGGGAGGAGGGAGATGTTTCATCACCATCCCAATCTTTTTGGGTAAATTCAGCCCGAGTATTTGCTGTGATTTCATGGGCAAAACTCACTGGCTGATTGGTTAATTGGTCGTTTTCAGCATATGGAGATAAAGTGCCGACTTGAGAAGTGCCGATTATGGGGTTTAAATGGGACGGGTGAGATTGGAACTGGTGTGAAGTTCCAAAATCTGAACCATTTAAATCCTCATTGGGAAGAATAGATTGTCCCAATTTGGTGCTTAGTGAACCAGAATGTGTGGCTAATCCAACCTTACATCCGAGGGTTTGGGGGCCAGGTGATTGTTGGGCCTCGCTAAATTGGGGAGTCCCATCCAGATTGGAATTAACTCCAGCCAATTGGGAGGAGGGCGATGTTTCATCACCATCCCAATCTATTTGGGTAAATTCAGCCCAAGTATTTGCTGTGATTTCGTGGGCAAAACTCATTGGCTGATTAATGAATTAGTCGTTTTCAGCATATTGAGATAAAGTGCCGACTTGAGAAGTTCCAATTACGGGGTTTAAATGGGATGGGTGAGATTGGAACTGGTGTGAAGTTACAAAATTCGAACCATTTGAATCCTCGTTGGGAAGAGTAGATTGTCCCAATTTGGTGCTTAGTGAACCAGAATGTGCGGCTAATCCAACCTTACATCTGAGGATTTGGGGGCCAGGTAGCTGGGTATCGCCCCTCATGGAAGGAGCCAGAAACACGGCGTCAGCAATAATAGATGGGGCTGAATTAGCTGACACAATGGGGGAGGTGAATGCCTGTATGGGCTGAGTTGCAGTCAACTGAGCAGACGCCATTAAAGCAGCATGGGTGATGGCCTCCTTGGTTGGAGGGGGCCCAGCGGGTTGGTGGGAGGCAGCGCACACAGAGCTGTTAGGCGTGCAGGTTGCAGAAGTGCGATCAGATGAACTGGCGCTAGTTGGAGTAGAACCAGGTTGGGGGTGGTGCCTGCTTTCATGGCTGCTGCTTGAGAGCGGGTGATTCTGGTTGACCCTGAGGTGGGTAACCGAGGGTTTCTTCATTTGAGGGGTGGTGCTGGCTCGTTTGGCATAGTTTGCGGATTCTTTTGCGGGGTTTCCCGCCATATTTGCTAATAGTTTTCGTAAATCTCTTTAGTGGAGCTAAATTTCAGGCTGAATTGATTTTCGAAAAGCGATGCTTAGCAGAAAGAGATCCTTTTTAACTTATTTATCCTGACATATAGTATCAGTGAAACATAACTTTAAAAACGCTTGTGACATAAAAGAGGCCTTGTATGGCGTTGCTGATCTTCATATGTATATTACAACAAATGAAGCTTTGGTGAACCCCTTAGTTCTAACCATTGAAGAGCTTTAGCCTGTAGGGAAAGGGAAGCCCCAATGATTCCCAGGGGCCCACCTGTACCTATCAACCTTGTGAAAAATACTTCTTGAATGTGACTTAAAGCACAGCTTATCTTTCTCGTAACAATCACTTTAGTTACTATTTTTGATTCAACAGCAAACCTGGATAATCACACACAGGATTAATGGGCAGCTCTATCAATAAAAAGAATACAACATGGGTGAGCGTCACGGCAAGCGGTGCACTTAATGTTGCAACTAAGGGCAAAAAACGCCTTGGAGGGGGACCAGGAACCCAAACTGCAAAGAAATCACAAACTCAGACACCATCTGGGTTTATGGTATTCACTGTAAAGCATGCGCAATATATGTACATTCAGTTCAACCAACTCTTATCAAAGGTGGAACATGGGATCAGACTCTTCCTTGGGGATGAGTCACAGACCTTGTGGGAGAAAAAACGTGAGGCACAGCCCTCACTTTTCCCTCGCGCGGTGTATATAGCCATCAACAACATGGGCCGCGGCTGGATTAATATTGGTTTTGAAACAGCCGATGAAGCTGATGCCGCAGCAAAAGTCTGTTTGGAAATGGCCCTCCCCAAGGGCAAGAAAGTTGTGCGCACAGCGCACACCAGATGGAACAAAGTGAAAACTTTGTTCATCTCTTTTGACTTGTTCCCCACCAACCTAACTAATAAGGTAATCAAGGAGGAGCTCTGCAAAGGTCTCGTGGCCTATGGAGAAATTCAGCAACTCGAATCACAGTGATTTCGCCTGATGCCCAACCTATGCACAAGAAAAGCTATTGCTATAATCAATCCCTTCCCAGAAGTGGAAGAGGACTTATCCAGAATTCCCCGCACAGCAGAATTTTCACTTTTAAGATGGGGGCCAGTCAGCCACGTTCTGAGCTACACCGGAGCGCGCACCACCCATTTGCAACCACTGTGGCTCACTGGGCCACAAGGAACACGCATGCCCTATGAAATAGGGCTTAATGGAAAATGACTATTATGAGGAAGCAATGGACGAAGATAATGAAAACTTCGCCAAAATGACTAACAGTCACCACCCATTCCGCTGGGGTGAAGATGGACTATACTCCATCGTGGACCCAGTTACAAGCAAACAACGTAAAGTGGCACAAAAAGCCCACAAGCGAGCAGCAGCTGAATCGGCGGCACACGCGGAGTCTGCTATTAACCCTGGACAAATTCAGGAGGATATTTCAGATATTCACCAAACCAGCCAATCAGAACAATATGACCAGGTCGAAAATTTTCAATGTAACCAGACTGAGCCACAAAGCGACATCAGTCATGAACATAAAGAGGAACAATACAACTGCAATTTGGGCGAAAATGCGGTGCACAATTCACTAAAGTTGATTTTCAAAAATACAAAATTCAATCAACAATCTGCATCAAATCAACATGAGACCTGTGCATGAAAAGTTGATGCAATTGCAAAAAATGCAATTCCCTTGAATCATTGAATCAGATCAAGGGAACCAACAATGGCAGTGAAAGAGTTGGAGTACAGACACGGATCATGGCCAAGAAGAGATGTGGTGGGATAGGACCAGAGGGTCCTCCCAACCGCTCCTGAGGCGCTGCGGGCACCTCAGTGTCAATAGGGACGTTAAATATCGCGGGAGCCAGGGCTCATACGTCCCAAGCCAAAAAGCTGGCATTCCTGGAAAAACACCTTGTAGACACCTTGGCCATCCAAGAAACCCACTGTCTACAAGGGGAAGAAGAATCCTGGTCAACCAGGGTCACACCATCACAATCAGTATTGACGTCTCACTGTGGGGTGATAGTCCAAAACAACAAAAAATTTAAAATTAAAAATTCAGTGTCACTGTTGCATGGTTGAGTCTTAGTAGCAACAATCACGTGCCAAGAGGAAATAATTTTGATAGCACGTGTCTATGAACTAAACACTGCAACCAAGAGAAACCAATTCTTTGAAAACATTCCTACTCTCACCCTCCACCCAGATACCATCCTGTTGGGTGACTTTAACTGCTGGGATAACCCCAACATGGACCGATGGCTGAACCCCAGGGAATACCCACTGGGACACATTGAATTCCGCACAATGAAGGTATCTCTTGGCTTACAGGATGCTCTTCCCCCCAATTCACCACTCCTTCCCCACATGACGCAGCCAAACATATGTGAGGGAGCACTCATATTGATGAGTCGCATTAACCACATCCTCATCCCGCAATCCCACCGCTCAAGAATCTCCAAATTTAAAACAAAAAAGATCAATTTTTCTGATCACCAATTAGTTACAGTACAGTTAACGCCAACTCAATCCCACACACAGGTGTCGTCTTGGAGAAAGCTTCACCCAGAATATAATAAGATTGCCTGAGATATCTGACTGGGTTGAAAATATGGCT
The DNA here is from genome assembly GCA_022478985.1 of Massospora cicadina. Lineage (NCBI taxonomy): Eukaryota > Fungi > Entomophthoromycota > Entomophthoromycetes > Entomophthorales > Entomophthoraceae > Massospora > Massospora cicadina. The sequence continues at coordinate 212,246 of JAKSZP010018390.1, forward strand.
ACAAACCCAGAATTCACAACCCCATTCATTTCAGATCCCATCAGAACATGGGAAAATTTCAAAAAGGATTTAATCAGCAAAATCCATCATATTGCATAATGTAAGTACACCACGGACATGGCCACAATCAAGTGTACCTTGGTGGAACTAAACCACCTGGGAATAAATACTTTGAGATCTGGCTATAGCCCTAATTGGGGATGCAAATGGGCAGAAATTTCAGGCTGACTTAACAACTTTATCTTCAAACACCAACACAGAATCAAAGTATTGAACAAAGGTAAGTTCATAAAGGAAGGCGAAACCTGTTTGACATACTTTTTCTGCCAATTCCACTCCCACAGAAACCAGCCCGCGTGCACACAGGTCCACAAGACAAACAGCACCGTGGCAACTGACCCTGAGGAGGTCAAGGCGGAAGTACACCGCTATTACACCGAATTATATTGTAAAACGCCAACAGATTCACAAAAAATTAAAAAATTTATACAAACTGCCAAGATACAAAGTACACCACCAAATTACAATATACTATCCCTTATTACATGGGAGGAGCTTTGCGAGACAAATCGCCGTGCACCACGTAGGAAATGCCCAGGGCCTGATGGGATACCCTACGAATTTTACAAAAAATATTTTCAACAACTTGCCCCCCTCCTATTGGCGTCTATGAACCAGAGCTTATTTAAAACACGCCTATTACCAGGAGGCCATGAATCCTAAGTTATAACCTTGTATAAAAAGGGTGACAAGTTGGACCTGGCCAACTGGCGCCCAATTGCACTCTCCAACACTGACACAAAAAATTCTAACAAAAATTCTAGCAGCTAGATTAGGCACAATTGCATCTGACGCCCTATCACCCAACCAGTTTGGGTTTATACCAGGGCGTTCAATATGAAACAACATACACCCTGTTGCAAACATTTGCCAATCCAAAGCAACTGGTGCCCTGGTCTTCTTGGATCAGGAAAAGGCGTATGACCGTGTTAGCTGGCCATACCTAAAATAATGTTACATGCCTTCAATCTCCCACCAAGATTCATAAAATGGGCGATGCTCCTAACAGAATCTGAAATCATGGCTGTATGCGGCCCTGGATTCCTAACAAACAAGATTAAACCACACAGAGGGCTCAAACAAGGGGATCCCCTCAGCCCACTGCTATACAATTTCAGCTTTGACCCAATCCTCCGAGTAATTGACTCACGTCTCATGGGGATAACCGCACAAGGACAACCAACAGTCAAAATACTGGCCTTTGCGGATGACTTCGTAGCAGATATAGCAAACAATGAAGATGCCCAACATCAGGAACGCACTCTAGACGAATACTCCAAGGTGAGCAATGCATCACTCAACAAAAGGAAGACAGAACTTATCCTCTTAGGTAAATACATAAACAATTGGGCCACAACATCAGAACCTCATACCAACACACGAAGAAGAAACCCAATCATTTTACCCTTTGCAACATCTCCCACCACCACTCCTGTCCGACACCTTGGAATCTGGGTAGAATTAGGGGGATATGCTAATGAGACAATGGAAAGTAACCTGTTACAACGGGTATCCAAACGCGTCACCTCCCTCAAGGGAAGAACCCCAGGACTAACAGGACGATTTACAGTTGCCAACTCGCTCATCCTCCCAATACTGTGGTACCAGACCCATGCGATAGCCTTCTCACCTACCTTTATAACCTCAATCCGCGCGCTTATCCAGGGCTGGCTGTGGCCTGGCTCTCACCCTCCTATACGGATGGTAACACTATTTGGCCCACGCTCAAGCGGAGGCATGGGACTAATAGATTTTGAGATCCACGCCAATCACATCCTAGGTACCTGGATAAAGGAAATGTTTTGCTCCAGACCTCCCGCAACAACTTTGGTCCAGAGCAACAAGGACTAACTTTGCACAGGCGCTCAAATTAACCAACCCACATAGTCCACCCAGACTACTTTCATACCTTGCCAAGCACCCTACTGCAACGGGTCCACATGGAATTTCCCTCTTTTTAAACATATCCTCCAAAATATCCGCTTTATAGGATGGACCATAGAGAACATGGGTACTATACAGGGAAGGGGATGACCCAGCCCCCAATTCAAATTAAGAAACCCAGAAAACCACCCCCAGAGGGATATGCTCGCAACAACCCCAAGCATAGCTAGGATAGAATACCTAGATATGCTGGACATTCCCTATAATTTAACCACACAGAAAGCAATGTGGAAAATGACACACCACCCACTCCTACAACCAAGGATAAGAGCAAACGCCTGGCGCTGTTTGAGAAGGACCTATAGGATGGCGGACCGCTCCAACTCCCTCCGCAAAACATGTGCAGTATGTGGAGGGGAGGGATCCCTACATCACCGCCTAGAAACATGCCCCCAACCAAAGTTATATGGCAGGAAGTCGCACGCCTGCTCAAGATTCAAAAACGAACAGGAGTTCTTGATATCAAAGAGTATCTTCGTGCTCCAGATTGAGTCACCAATCCCATCTAAACTCCGCTCCCTAATAATACCCATTGCAATGTGGACAATATACACAATTGCATTAGATGCGTTCAAGGGCACGGTCCCAACCATTCATGGGATTAATAACAGATTCCATGTCCACTTACTAGACCACTTCCAAGCCTGGCTCTATGGATATATGAGACCAAGGCAAAAAGCGCTCATAGAATCATGGTTCCCACTCTGGTTCCTCCACAAAGACCCTACCTTCACACCTGTTACATAGTAGGGGAAACCTCCTCGGATTAGTGCACCAACCCCCCCATACCTGGCAGTCCTGCTGGCAACAGGGGTAACCTGAGTACCCTGGGGTGCCTAATTTTATGTCTGTCAGTTATTTCCTTAGTTTTACGTATATTTGGTAATGTCCGTCCCCTGGTTGGCTTACCTCGGTTATATAAAACAATGTGACTTAAAGCATATATCCCTCTATCCTGTAGGTATGAGACCTGTAAGGCAGTTAATACCATGCTCCCACACAAGCTCACTAAAGCCGCTGTGCCTTCCCCTCTAGCCATGCTGATAGTTGCACCCTAAGGTTAACACCTGTAAAAAAGGCTTGCTGGAATAACATATGGTCAGAGGATAGCTATGAAACCTCATGTGCCTGTCTCAACTACCTCAATTGCGACATCTTCATCTGTTGAGAATACTCCCTGGGATGAATCTTAGGTGGGTTACAACGATGTTAATTACTACATGCTGGGAGTACCTGTGGAAGTGAAGGTCCCTGATCAGTTGAACGCTGGAGGAGTAGAAGAGACCACCATACCTGAGGATATGTACCTCAGCCACGTTCTAGGGTGTCATAAAGTTATTGACACTATCAGCGATGAAAATTAGTTCTTAGTTGGCTTATTCGACCTCTTCAGCAGGTCCATACCATGATATCTATCCTGGGAAAATACCCTGAGACCGCTCATTAAATAACCTCCACCTTCCGGCTCAAGGAAGTCTTGGCTTTGTCTCCTAACTTTGGGGAACACTCACCAAAGTGAAAGTGGTCATTCAAAAAGTCCTGGTGATGGCCATCCTGGATACTGTCTCCCAGTGAACGTAATCTTCCTAAGCTGATCAAAAAGATCAAGCTGCCACCTGACTTGGAGTAAAATTTAAAAATTTTGACCTTTAAGCCCAAACAACACCTGTTCCATCAGAGCATACTCTTCCCTTCCCATTCAAATTTGGAAGTACATCTTATTAGCCCCAGAAGTGGCTTTGGACAGTAACACCTATGATATTCCTAGTTACCCTTTTTATAATTGAGTATGTGGGAATAATCAACATGAATCATTGTTCCTCTCATTAGTCAACTATAAAGTAATTTTAGTCTTATTCAATAAGGATCACGCAAGAACGAATCCTCTTGCCTGGTCTAAAAACCCCTTTTCTGCTATGTTTTCCATTATAGTACCTCTGGGCACAGTAAAAAGAAATTTTCCAATTCACTAAATGCTAGCGAGGTATTCCTTTTTATGCTGCAGATGAGCTCAATTAGCCCTGTTGGACATCAAGTAGTTGACACAAAGATCTCGCTCCAAATCCCACACCACTGCTTGTTGCACCTCATAGTCTTTAGGGCATTAGCCCCTTGGATCCTTGGGTATTGCCTGGGATACTAGACCCAGCCTACCAGAGGCCTATTACTACTCTGTTGGGGAACCTCACCGGCAAGGACATGGTTATAAGGAAGAACCAGGAGATAGGCAGAGGCTTATTGGTACCCAAAGAGGATATTGAACGTATCCACTTCATTGACTCTATGACTGAATTGGGCTTGCCCATGATAACCTGTTATGTACATTACCCAATGTCCTTATTTCGGATGAATTGACCTAGATTGTCTGGAAAAGTTCCATACTTTATTGGAAGGATATAGCGACATATTCTCCAAGTCAGATACTGCTTTAGCTACATGAAAGGCTGGTGTCACTTCATTGATATGGGTGATGCCCATCCTATTAGGTCCAAACCTTATCATAAGTCAAAAGTGGAAGAAAGCAGATGAGGACGGAGCTCCGCAGTTATTAGACGCGGGGTTACTAATTCCATCTCAAAGCCCTTGGTCATCCACCTCTTGCTAAACAAAAAAAACGGAGGCCATCAGGTAGTCATGGACTAATGAAAACTAATTAACCTCACAAAAAAGGACAGTTATCTCATCCCCACATTGATGTCACCCTGGCACTCTCTTTCTGGATCTAAATTTTTTTATTATGTGATGGACTTGGCTATTGGGTATTAGAAAATGGACCTTTCTCCACAAGGCCAGGAGAAATGTGCTCTTATTTGCAGTGGGTCTCTTCCAACCTACCCAATTACCTCAAGGGTTGTGCAACAAACCTGAAACTTTCCAGCGCACCATGGATCACATCTTGAAGGATTTAAAGCTAAGTTGTGTCATCATCTTTCTTGATGACATCATGGTGTACTTTGAAAACTTCTCCGACCATCTTACTCATCTGATGCTGGTGTTTTTATCGCTTTCATGAGCCAAATATCAAGTTGAAGCCTTCAAAGTGTACTTTCTTTAAAAAATTGGATTTCCTTGGACACGCCATCTCTCATGTGGGAATACAACCCATACTAGATATGGTTGAAGCGATCTCAAAGCTTCCTCTTATGAATCTATGAGATATTCAGGCATTTATAGAGAAGATGGAATACTATCACCGGTTTATCCCAAAAGTTCACTTAGTTCACCGAGCCCCTTATTCAACTATTAACTAAAATACTCCTTTACATTGAAGTGATAAATAAACGGCTGATATTGAGACGCTGAAGTAACTGCTGCAACAATTCCCAATCCTGAGACACCTAGACTATGGTAAAGCTTTTCTCTTGTTTAATGATGCCTCATACTAAGTTGTTGGGGCCATCACAGCCAATCGGATGAAAACGGTGTAGATCATCCAGTATCCTATTTCAGTAAGTTGTTGTAAAAAGTGAAACAAAACTTCAATGTCAAGGAGAAGAAGTGCCTTGCTGTCCTGTTAGCTTAAAGCACTACCGTCCTTTCTTGTATGGAACTACCTTCACTGTGGTTACCAACCACACTTATTTGAAATGGTTACAGGACATGAAGGATCCTATTGGGCTGTTATCAGCTGGGCTTTAAAGCTCCAGCATTATTTCATGAAAGGCAAACACCATGCTGGACCCTCTTGCATAAATGTTGTTGTGTTAACTTGGCTACCCATCCTACGTTAAATAATATTGTAGCGGATAGAATATGACCTCTTAATGATCCCCAACGACTGGGAGAATGAGGGTGAGCCCATACAGAAAATATTAGCCAAGCACTCAGCAAAACCAAAGTGGAGAGCGAGAAGTTGTATAAGCAGAGGAGGCAAAGTGTTTGCTTTTTCTACGGCCCTTAGAACGTGTACCTGCTATCCTGGAAGCTCACTCTACTCTAGGTCATGAGGGAGCAAAGAAAACCTATGATTGGATTAGGGAGCGGTACCACTGGGAAGAAATAATGGAAACTAATGTTGAAGTCTTAGATGCCTGCCTCACATGTAAGAAGCAATCCAGTTTCAAGACTAGATACTAATATAAACCAAATACCCCTCAACAACCGTTCCACACCATCAGCCTAGATGTAGTAGATCCACTCCCATAGACTACCAGTAGAAACAAATTTATCCTAGTAAGCATTGTCGGGATTTCACCAAATTCAAATATCTCTGAAAAATTCTTTTCCTCAATTCCTCCCTATATCATCGGAAGGAGCAAGCAATCTATCACAATCTATCAAAGTTAATGATCATTCGGATCCTGATCAACTGATTGAGGATTTGATCGCGCAGAGATTAATTCACTCCAATAGATTATAAACTGTAAAAAAGCCTATAAATACATCCTCTTTTCAAAAATAAAAATTAGGTCAAGTTTAACCTTTATTTTCTAATTTACTTTATCACATTTTTTGGAGAATCCGCCTAGTGTAACTTCGAGATACAACCTGCCCCATTGGAAGTGTAATTCAAAACTTCCAGACTGGTGCTCACTACAAGGGCTCTCTGAGCTACGCACCAGTGACCACGTCTATCACCATGGGTTCTCAATTTTCGCCTGACGAGGCTCAAGATCAAGAGCAAGGCAGTATATTACGATGGGCCCTTCAATTGGAGCCCAAATCCCAAGTTTAGCCGAGATAATTGTGATGCTATTATTAATAATTGAACTTCCCTCGACGAAGTACAACAGCAGCTTATTCAGTTCAATCATGGGATATCAAATTTTATTGATGTACAGTTTCCAAAATATGTTCAAGAGATCCAGAAGGAATGGAGAGAGGGTGTTTACCAACCCTCTGAGCGTAGTCAATCAATGGAGGAAGAATTTAGAGCTTGTCTTTTTCAATTGGAACAATTATACTCATGAATTATGTTCTGGGTCAACGAAGTAGAGAAAAGCTCTGGAAATATGGGTCCTCCTGGGGTAGAAGGACCTCGTGGGCCACCTGGAGGTGTAGGGCCCCATGAACCCCCAGGTGCAGATGGACCTCGTGGACCTCCAGGCGTTGATGGTCATTCAGGATCTTATCAGCAAATTAACTCTCTCATGAACATGATGACCCACTTATGTGAACAATTCTCTAAAGTGGCCAAAGAATGAAACCTAACCCCTGATGGGGTACTAATTTACCCCCTTTTGACTCTGCAGTCCTTGTATGATGAATTGATCTATTTGGGATTGTGGGCCAAGGGCACTGATATCTTATTACATGCTTGTGAATCAAAAGGGGAATTGCTCCAAGCGAAAGTCGAGACTCTGGAACTCAAGTACAATGCACAACAGGAACAGGTTTTTTCTATCTCGCCGATTAGATGAGAAAGTAGGGCATGCAGACCTGAATCAACGGATTAATGAAAACTAGATGGAAGCTGTTGGTCCTTACCCTCTATTTTCTTCTCAAACTTCAGATTATGCCTCTTATGTGTCTACTCAATCTGAACAACCTGGGGTGCATGTTTTGACTATCAATGCTCCCATGAGTTTCAAGCCAGTATTCAAGGACAAATACTCCCCAGGGGAAGGAAGCATTATCGCCTTTTTATATCTGTATGAAAAGGCATTAAGTGAGGCCACGGATCACCAAAAGATGAATTACTTGCCTAATTGTCTTACTTGTTTGGCTCAAGATATCATGGTTCTCCACTTAATGACTTGCTCTACTTGGGCTCAAGTCAATGAAGCATTGATCAAAGGATTTGGAAGTGAGCAGACCCTATCTTCGCAAAAACAGGCCTTTATGGGTATATAGTCCCACTGAAATGAATCTATTAAGGACTTTGCTCATCAGTTCTATTAAGAAGCTCAAACTCTTGTATCCTGTGGTCAGTTAAACTTGGACGATGCAATAACCGCAGTTTTGTTAGCCTTTACTACTAGGACGCAAATGCAAGTTTATCTGATCAGTTATAAAAAGAATTTCCAAAGTATTTTGGATATCAAGGAGGCATTATTGGAGTTGCCCCTCAATTCTCCGAAAAACCCTGAGTTTATGAGTCTCCTAGACCTAGTCAGCCCAAAGACTTTGCCATGCCTGAGAACACTAGAGCGATCCAGTGTAATTAATCTCATCGCTACTTTCATACTGAGGATCGTTGTTATAAAAAGGAAGCAGATGAAAAGAAGAAAAGAGATAAGACCAATAAGATTTTTCACCTTGATAATATTGTGAGTGCGCAGCAAGAGCAGCAAAGTTCAATTGGGTGTAAAGAAGACGACCATTCTTCTTATTACTTGCCCTCCTTATTGGCATTATCCTCTCAGTTTGGAAGCACCATTACCTGAATTAATTTCCGAGTAAATCAAATCAATGCCAAGGCTATCATAGATACTGGAACCCTATGAATGTTGTCTCCTCCTAATTGGTCAAACGGATTAAATTAACCACTGATATCTCTTATTTTGAAGAATATGGCACCACTGGCCCTCAGAGTACTCAGTCTATTGGAGCTTTTTCATCCCTTCCTCTGAAAATTGGGAAATTAACCTTTACCATTCCAGCGATTGTGCTCAATAATTTGAGTTATGACCTACTCTTGGGAACTCAATTTTTACGAGAATTTGGTGGAAATATCAACTACCCTGACTCGTTGGTGTCTCTCTTGGGGTATTGAGTCCCCTTACTTTTATCTGATCATGCTTCCACTTGGAGTCAGTTATGTCTTCTAGAAGGAACTAAAAAGGTCTTATTCACTTCAGTATCAGGTTGAAGATCCTCATGTAAAATTACCTCCTACCATGGCTGATATTGCAGAGGAGATGCCTATTTTTTATCCTGATAAATTAGTTTTTCCACCAAAATCACAAGTGATCATTAATACTTCTTTGCACTTTTCAATTCTCAAGGGGCATTTGCTACAAGTCCAGGGCATTGTCAATCCTTCTGCCAAGGATCTCTTGCCTTGTCCTGGAATTTTGGATTATGCTTATTCAGGATCTTCATCTGTCTTACTAGCGAACCTTACTAATGTGCCAAAACTGGTAGATTGAGAGTGCCCAATTGCTTATGTCAATATGTTACCCTTATCTCATATCTATGATGTTAAACCCTTTGGGAGTTTACAAGACTTTGGATTGGAGAGTGATCAGGAAATCCTTACTGTGGGACCTGGTATTGGGAAACATCTCTCTAAGGAACAGGAGAAACAAGTGCTTCAATTATTGGACAAATATTCCGACATTTTTGCTAGGCATACTTACTATTTTGGAAGATTAAAGGTGTAGTGCACACTGTTGAAACTGGTGATCACATTCCTATCCGTTTGAAGCCCTATTGTAAATCCAAAGTAGAAGAGACCCAGGTTACTAAGGAGTTGAACTAATTGCTGGAGGCTGAATTTTTGAAACCCTCCAATAGTCCCTGGGCATCCCATAGTTGTTGGTTAAGAAGAAAGATGGTTCTTATTGAGTTGTGATGGATTATTATCAATTGAATGCTATTACCCGATGGGACTGTTATCCCTTTAACTAGGATTTATGATTCTCTTAGATTGTTGGCTGGATCCACTTACTTTTCGGCCATGGACTTAGCCAGTGGATATTGGAAAATCAAACTGTCTCCAGAAGATCGTTCCAAGTGTGCCCTGATATTGAGTGAAGGGTTGTTTGAACCAACTCGCATGCCTCAAGGCCTAAGCAATGCCCCCACAACTTTCCAAAGGGCTATGGACAGTATGCTCCAGGATTTAAAGCTTACTTGTGTTCCGGTATATCTTGACGACATAAACGTGTTTTCCAAAACCTTTACTGAGCATTTAAACCATTTAAAAGAAGTATTCAGCTAAATTTGGGGCTCTTCCATAAAACTCAAGCCCTTCAAGTGCTCATTCTTTCATAATGAAATTAACTTCTTAGGGCATCAGGTCTCAGCTAAAGGGATTCAGCCCCTTGCAGACTAAGTTTAAGCCATCCAACAGATGCCTCCTCCCTCTTCTTTACGGGATATTAAAGTCTTTCTCAGTATGGTTGGGTATTATCAGCAATTTATTCCCAGCTTTGTGATATGGCTGAACCCTTATTTTATCTATTGCAAAAAGAAGTGTTTTTCGAGTGGGGATCAGCTCAAGAAGAGTCTTTCAATTCTCCGCATACCGCCTTGATGAAGGTACCTGTTCTAATTCACCCCCAGTTTGATAATCCTTTCTTTCTATATACAGATGCAAGCAATGTCACTATTGGGGCTATTTTATCTCAGTGTGATGAAGAAAATAAGGGTCATCCTGTTGCTTACTATAGCAAAACTTTGTCAAAGGCCAAACAAAATTATAGTGTTACTGAACGGGAATGTTTGGCAATAATTTTGGCCATCAAGCATTTTCAGCCCTTTTTATATGGTACCCATTTCACCATTATTACCGACCATTCCTCCTTATGATGGCTACAAATATGAAGGATCCTGATGGGAGGTTGGCCCATTGGGCTTTATGATTGGAAATTACGATTTTTCCATTGTTCATCGCTCAGGAGCTCAGCATCAAAATGTGGATGGGTTATCTTGACTACCTATTATGACTTTGGAACCAGAAAAAATGAACGCTTGTATAATTTTATTGGACAACCAGAATTATGGGATTGAGAGACTAAAGAGGATCGAGCCTATCTAAAATCAATTACCAAGGATACAATGATTTAAGATGTAGCTTTATATAAGAAAGCCAAGTCTAAGTGGTTGCCCTTCCTACATCCCAACTCCAAGTTTCACGGTGTAATGTAAGTTCATGAACAAGTCAGTCATAGCATCTTAGAGAAAACTTAGTAATGGTTGAAGACTTGATACTATTAGAACAACATGACGAGTTCATTCGGGAGACTCTTGACTCATGTCTTACTTGCAAACGTCATGGAACTTCCAACCCTACTTATCAACATCAAGTCATTTCCCCAACTAAGGCGTTTGAAGTAGTCAGCATTGATGTTGTAGGGCCTTATCCTTGAGGAGTGCATGGTCATCAGTATATCATTATGGCTGTTGGCCATTTGACCAAATGGGTTAAGGCCATTTCAATTGCTACCCCTTCAGCTAAGACTACAGCCTTATTCCTATATCAGCATATTATTTCCCAACATGGATGTCCAAAGGTCCTTATGTCAGATAATGGGACTAATTTCACCTCGCAGCTTATACAGGATTTATCAAAATTATTTAACACTACTCAGCTTTGTTGTCCCATATAATCCATCCACAAATGGGGCCATTGAACGAGTTAATGGAACCATAGTCTCAATTTTAAGGAAAATAGCATCAACTGATCTGACTCGGTGGAATTTTTATTTACCTAGTGCCTTGTTTGCTTGTTGGATAAACTATTACCGCATTATCAAGATATCCCCGTTTAAGTGTATATATGGGCGGGATCCTTCAGTCCCTTCTAGTGTTCAGACTATCCTTGAAGAAAGTATCTCAGAAAATTCTGATTTAGTTATGATAAATTTAGCTGATGACATTATCCGCCTCCAGGCTCAAGCAATGAATTCAATTGAAACCACCACTCAAAGAGAGACTCTACAAAGTAATCAACATAAACCAGTCTTACCTGAATATCAGATTGGAGATTATGTTATGTATTATCATTCTTGGCCAGGTGGACGGACTGAAGAGCTGGTAACTAATTGGTCTGGTCCTTATAGAGTTATATTTCAAATAGGATTAGAACATTTGATTGTTCATACTGATACTGGTATTGTGGTAAATCGTATTCATCCTAGGTTTTTAAGAAGTCATCCTCCTCCACAATCGAATCTTGAGGGGGAAGTGTCAGGATTTCACCAAATTCATATATCTCCAAGAAATCCCCTTCTTCAATTCCCCCTACATCATCAGAAGGAGCATGCAATCTATTGCAATCTATCAAAGTTAATGATCAATCGGATCCCAATCAACTGATTGAAGATTCAATCATGCAGAGATTAATTCACTCTGATAGATTATGAACCATAAAAAAGCCTATAACTATTTCCTCTTTTTGTAAATAAAAATTAGGTCGAGTTTAACCTATATTTTCTTATTTACTATATCAAAATTTTTGGAGAATCCGCCCAGTGTAACTTCGAGATACAACCTGCCCCATTGGAAGTGTAATTCAAAACTTCCAGAGGCATTGACCACTTTACTAAGTGAGTCAAAGACATGGCTCCCTTCCCTTTTGGTTAAGGTCAATGCAACGTTCCTATAAAAAATATTTTCACTTGCCATGGCAGTCTCCAATTACTACTCTGTGACAATGGTAAGAACTTCAACTCCAGAATAGTCAAAATCCTGGCCACGTCCATGGGGCCCAACAACTCTTCTCAGTCCCTTATAATTCCTCTACCAATGGGACCAATGAGAGAGCCAATGAAACTTTGATCTCAATTCTGCGTAAAATGGCATCCTCTGATTCACTTCACTGGGATCAAAATCTACCCAGTGCTTTTATGACATACCAAATTAGTTATCACCAAATCCTGTAAATTTCACCATTCCATGTTTTATATGGGAGAGAACCAGAGTACCAGCCTCTTTAGCTAATAACGCCTTTTCCTCTAGTGGTGAGAAACCTGAAAAAGCCATAAGAAGATTGGCTCAGCACATTATTCAGCTTAATCTGAGGCTATGAAGGACATAACTAAAACGGTTACTAAAGAAGGAAAAGCTTCCATAAGCTTTGGGCTCACTTATCTTCATTCAAAGTGTCTGACATGGTCCTATGCTACCATAATCACATCACACTTATAAGTGGCAAGCTTGGATAAATTTGGGAGGGTCATTTCACCATCACCTACAAGAGAGAAATGAGTACTCAATAAAGTCCTTGGCTATAAGGATTACCATCAATATGGTACTTGGCTTCTTCCTACGGCCTTATTCTCTCCCCCAACATTCTTGAGAAGGTGATGTCAGACAATTGCCATCTTGACTTTGAAAGAATGTTTTGGGTTACAATTGTCTAAATTTTACAAATACAATATTACCCAGCTCTTGGTAAAACAATTGAACTCAGAGTAATCATTTCACTCCTCACCTTTCATTGACCAGGGCGTATTGAGTCGCCCTTAAGCTTTAATATGAAGCAAATGATGGGTAGAATATATAAAAACTTTACCCATGGTTTTCCCTACCTATTATGGACCAATCACATTATATAAGTACTGGACAAAGAAAAACGACTTACTCAAGCACGGATTGGCCAGATCATTAAACTGTATAAGCACACCACCCAGCATAGATCAAATTCAATAAATATCCCCCTATTAGCCTTCAATGACACTAAAAAATACTGAGGAAGGCATCTAATAAAGTATCGTTTTTCTCACCCAAGCCACTTTTTGGGAAAAATTTATAAACAAAATATTCTTAGTTTTATTTAGGTTAATTAAGCCATTTAGTTGGAAAGATAATAAAAGAAATCGTTCTTAATTCTGATGATTCACAGAACCTAAAAGCATCAACAAACGGGCTTCCCACAACCATGCTAATTATTACTAGATGAAAGGATTATCTTATCCAAAAGAAAGTTTATTAGAAGTGGATAAAATAATAGACTAAGTTATCAATCCAAACCTATATTAAAATCAATTAAGGCTATAGGACATGGTTAAGTAAAGAAAGCATATGGGTACCTTCAAAAAATATTACTGAGAAGCTATGATTGACATCAGTCAAGTCTAGAACTATGAGTGGTAAATTCAATTTTTCAACCACTGCCAAAAGATTTTAAAAATACTCTATTAAATTCTAAATAACCATTGACTCATGTCTCAATTGATAGATTAGTACCTCTGATAACCACTATTGGGGAAAATCAAATTTATATTGGTAGCCATTTACTGTTTTGAGATTGGTTGCAGGCCAACGCTGTGAAAACATATACAGTTTATTCAACAGATAATTTCTATATAACTATATTATCAGTAGCCATGGATGTCCATAAAAATTATAATCAAGAAATGGTTCGTTTATATTTCAAAAGTTTATAATATTATTAATATTCTTGGAGTTCATTAACAGTTTACTACCCCATATACCACTTCAAGCAATAAAAGTGTTAAATTAAATAATGGGACTCTTGAAGGGATACTTAAGAAGATGGCATACATTTACACTTCCAGAGGGGATATTTACTTTCAACACGTTTTGCCTATCTTATCAGTCATCATTGCAGTCTAAGAAATGCTGCATTTATAGAATTGTATGGAAGGAAAAGCCACAGTACCTACAATATTAGCTTCAATAATGGATCTGGTTGAAAATAATTATGATAGGAAAAAATCAGGAAAAGCTAGCAGATGAGCTAGTACAAATACAGAAAGAAGCATAAAGTATGAAAACTAAAATGATGGGAGGAAGATAACTATTAAAGTAAACAGAGAATACTGATTCATTTTTTAGGATTTGAGAGCATGTATTAGTCATCATGTTCAAGTATATATCCTCATAAACTCTTTGCCTCGTGGACAGTATCTGCAATAGTAATAGCGAAAAGAGGATATAAATATGCTATTTACTATGAGAAAATTAAAGTAACCTATAATTAAGTACCTGGGAGACATCTGAGATGTGTTCCTTGACCTAATCTTGGGAGGGGCATTGTCAAAAACAAATGTCTCAAAAATTTAGCGTGCGGTTTAGGAAATACAAGGGGTACCCAAAAACGGGACTTTTTAATGCTATGGTTTAAGCTTTTTGCAAAACAACCTTATCACCTTCAAAGTACTCTTCATTACACTTCATACATTCATCCAATCTCTTTATTTCCATTCCTGAAAATATATTATATTCTTTGCAGTTTGATAGCCAACATCTCCTGTCTCGTTTTTCTTTAACACTTCCACATCATCAAAATGTTTTTTTAATTTTATTGAGATGTTCAAACCTGAGGATGATACTGCACCAATGAAGGGAAGTAAGAAAATGGGAAAAGAGGATAAAACCCAGAAAACCTCCATGAACGGCGTATGATATACCAGGAACTCCATGGACCGCCTTTTCTATTTGCTATCTCAGTTTGAGGCATTGGTTCACAAAACCAACACAGTCATAATTGTCCCCTCCCCAAAGTTCATTTACCAGGATCAAACTCAGGGAGGCAGTGGTAGAGGGTCCCTTTTCTACCAGCGGGGTATCCTCCCCTCCACATTGTCAAAATGTTGCCCATTTAATTCCTCTTTATTCAAGGAAAAAAGAAAAAATACATAGATCGATGTCAGGTGACTAAGGGGAGTGGGGAAAGGAAGTCATGCTATTATTTTTTGTCATAAATGGCGCAAAGAAATGGCTGCGTGAGCAGGTGCATTGTCATGGTGAAAAACCAAGTCCCTTGTCTTCTAAATTGGGCTTTTTTGGCCACACTGTTGTGAAATCTTTATAAAACCTCCTAATAGAAAGCTTTAATAACATCTGACCTAGTGGGATGAATCAAAATGCACTACCCCTCTCACATAAAAAAACAAATGAATATTGGCTTTATTTTTTCGTTTATTTTATGAGATTTTTTGGACGAGGCAACAATAAAGTTTTCCACTGACTTGACTGTTTTTTGGTTTCAGGGCTGTTACCCTTTATTTAACTGAGGCAAACTGACCAGAGAATGGATCTTACTGAGCTCCAAGGAGCAAAACTTATACCAACCTATGATTAACCAAAAAAGAAAAAGATGAGCATATTAATCAAACTGAATTGATAAATAAAAAATTAACTTAATCAAACCAGGACGGGTGCAGTAAACTGCTATGCATCTATGGTAGGGGTGAGTGTAGATTAGGAGGCTCATCTTTCTCCTCTGTGTTGGACAATGTACAGCAGAGCATGAGAGCATGGGCATGCGTGCATCCTCAAAATAGGGGTTGAGGTAGCAGAGTTGCTCTTGCAGCTCAAATTTAACTATGAGGAGGGTGTTTATATATTCAGATAGGGCTTTCTCAGTCTTAAGGCGAACTTTGGGTACAGTGGTGAAGGTGGTGTTGTTGATGGTAATTCATGCCTTGAAGCCAGACTTTCAACCGTTACAACTTTTTATATTGATTTGTTGGTAACTTAATGGAATTGTGGGAATTTTTTTTATGAATTTGTTGCATTGGGGGAAGGACAGGTTCAGTTATCCTATTGGCCAAGAATGTGAATGATTTTGCAACAGCCTTTCAGAGGGGGCAACAATCAGGGAGGCTACAGCCTCTTTGGTGAGTTGGTGGTCACTTTGGAATTCATCAGCATCAGAACTTAGAGCATAGTGCTTAGTTAAAAATTAATATGCATAATCTGCATACAGGTACATTTTGAGTCCTGGTGCCTCGACTGAGTTGGGAATGGGATTTCCCAAATCATCAACTTCCTCCAAATATTCTCGGGGTCTTGGTTGAAAACTTTAGGTCAACTGGTATATGGGTGGGCTGGGTTGGGTGGTTGGGTGGGTGGGTTTTTTAATTTACTGAGGTCCATTTTGGCTCCTGATTGGTTGATTTTGGAGTGGGGGTTCGACAGGTAGGTTCCTTATTGGCTGAATCAGTGGTAGTTGCATCTACCTTTGTGTGGAGGGGGAGGGAGGATTGTGCCCTTTCAAAAAAGTTTTACATCACCAATGGGAGCATCATGGGGGGAGTCAAATGTGTAGTCTCTAGCTCAGGCTATGGTGGAGCAGCACTGCTTCAAGTAGCCCAAGCCAAAACAAATGGGGCAGGTCGTGCGCCCTTTGTCTACTCTCGCTCAGATTGGGTGGTCAAGGGCAGAGGGGACAACAGTGTGAGGGGGAATCAAAATGGCGATCTTGGTTAAAATTGGGAATATAGGTGAAAAGGCACAAGGGCCTGCAAGTCAGTTGGCTCTATTGGGTACAACAAATTGTAGAATGGGGTCAGCGCCAATTACTGACAACCCAGTTTTTAGTTCTTAGTATAAAGTCTCAGGAGGGAGGTGGGTGAGGAGGCCTGCAAATTGAACCACAAGATTGGTTTCATTAGGAAACTGGGTGAAAGTGGTTGGGATGGGGGTTTTTTGGAACACTGGGGGAAGGTTGGCTGCTTTTGCAGCATCAGCTTATCAAGTGAAGCCGAGGTCAAAGTACCCCTTGTATGGGCAGAAGTCTATAAAGCCTGCAGGCTGCATAAGCGCCTGGGATAATTCTATTATTTGTTTGTCATGTAGGGAAACAAGTTGCCAGATTCAACCCAGAGGCCAAATCACATCGTGCTTTGAAGGAGCACAATGGTGCTCCAAGGCACCGCTTGGGAACGTGCAAGGTGGAGGATGAGATCCTTGGGGAAACATATCAACCTGAGGCATTGGGGGGGCTAGTCAACCTAGTTTTACAGCATTTTCCCATTGGGTGGAAGATGCTAGGGGGTTTCGCTGCTTCCCCATTTTGGAGCAGCAGGTGGAAGGTCAAAACATTGGGGTTTTGCTGTGTGTCAGTTTTTCAGAATTGTTTAGTTATTGTCAGGAAATTAACCAGATGGATCCTTTTGATAATATTAGATTTAGGGGTATCAGTCAGTTGGGCTTGATATCCAGTTAATCGCCTAGTTTGATATTATTTAATGTTAATTAAATATTAATTCAATTTAAGTTTGGCAGAATCTGCATTCGCTGCCAATTTAACATTTGAAGGTCAATTGTGGGAAATCTGGCATAAAGCCAATGAATCCGTTGACAATCATCTTAATATTGTTCCGCTGCTAATTTGGAGCACTTCATCTTATGCTGAGGATGCTTGAAGTTAGATTTATCTAATGAACTTATATATGATCAACCAGCAACTCATGCTGAGGATGGATCAGCTTAATTTAGTATTTGTTGATCAGATGAGCGGATTGGGAGGTAACCGTTATCATTAATGACTGAGAGTTTTATTTAAAGTGCCAGCTTGGATGGCCAAAGGGTTTAATAGGTGAATTAACCTATGGTATAAATAGTCAATAGTTTCCTCCAAACAAATATATCTCTTTTGCCCATTTTTAATTTAATTGTTAGTAATTTTTATGCTAGGGTAATATAACATGGGATTATATATCCATGACATTGTTGTAGGGACCATCTAGTACTAAAAAATGACATTGTTGTGAGGTGACGCATCTGGATTGGCCAGCGCTCCCAGCTCCAATACCAACTCTTAGGAGAAACAGTTGGGAACCTGGCCAACTTGACACTAACAATGTTACTAACTGGCCGTCAGCTATGTGGAGTGCAGTGCAGAAGTGCCTTGGCCACCCAGGATGGGAGCAGGACTCGCTGGGGCATTCTCAGATGGTTTAGTGAATGACTGTGATGATGGAGCAGCGCGGGAGTGCCTTGGCCACCCAGGATTGGGGCAGGACTCACCAGGGCACCACAGGCCCTGTGGCTAAGGTGAAGTCGTTAGTCTGCTGTGTTGATGGTTTGGACGCAGACTCCTAAGAGGTTGGTACACCTATGAAGGCGAAATGGCAAAGGGCCAACCAGTCTTTAAACTAGTTATCCAGGCTCACTAGCAGAGCCCATGATCATTTTTGCAACAGTTCTGCTTTAATTTTTTAAATTTGCTTAAAAGTGATATCAAGTGGAAAGAAAAAATTATAGGGCTGTAACCAAAGCACCATGACTTGTCACAAGTAATTACCTTGAAAAGAGATCTGATTCAGACTTGAGCTAGTCTTTAATGCACAGCATGCATCAACTTAAATTCTCTTTTTGCTGTTCAGTCTGGACCTGAGTCTTATAAATTTCCAGTGCCCTTCTCATCTATGAATCTTCTGACAAAATTCGCTGAACCAAGCTCTTATTTAATTCAAATAACCTTAACTTCTTCAATGGCCTATCATCAGTCTTCAGGCATTATTTAATTTGATTTTTCACCATTTTATGTCAATTCTGGAAGTTGACGGACATCCAGAATGAGGTCTGTCATCAATAAATATTCCATCATAGTTGAAAGGAGAAAACCATATGTATACTTGAGTTCTTTAAATATCACTACCCCTATAAGATGCTTTTAACTTACAATAGTTTCTGCAACGTTTTTCTCAAGCAGGAAGCAAAATTTCACAGCATTGCACTGTTCACTTTAAACTGCCAAGAAAAACCAGGGGCAATCAAAACTGCTTTTACAAAATAATTAACCTGACCAGACACAACCTTCCTATGAGACAACAATGACAGCACTGAACTTAGAGCAAGTTGCAGTATGCTTCCCTAGAGGGAGAAATGTGTACTACATAAGCTCTGTTAATTGCACCGCTATTCCACTTATTTTTTAGTACCACCTTTCAGAATTTTTTTAAGAATCTTTCATAACTTTATTATATTAATTTTTTAATTATAGGGTGTTAGGGAACCTTGTGGTGGAGCAAGCGTAATAGTCCTCTTCAATTAAAATCTTTACTTTTTTATCAAGTAGGAGAACTGTGCGGCATCCATCTCCCTAATTGGACATCTGTATTTCAGGATATCATTGTTTTGGCACTTTATAATTTTAACTCTGGGATTTGAGATGTGGTTTTATTCAAGTTGTCTATGGGTGGCCTTATTAGTATTATATCTTGTGATAAGTCTTAGAAATCTTTGATTAGCTCTTGCATTTGGGGGCTAGCCTACCTATTGACAATCTATATGAGTCAAAGAGGCTTTATCTAGATGTGGCTCTCAATTGATTCATCATTCTGATATTCAATACGTTTGGATCACTATTACAAATGCTGACAGATGGCATAGTGATATTAGTTATTATAAAACGAAAACTCAAAATAAGAAAATACCACAAGATTTTCGTTTACAAGGGAATTTTGTTAAAAGAAACTGAATTTTAATTATTGCAGCGGGCCACAAAATCAAGGTTGGAACCAGAAGTAAATTTTATAAAATACATAAGTCTCATATATCAATGTATTTAAGCGATTTTCATTTTATTTAGCATCTATCACCAAGCTTGGGGTTATACTTCCTAATCATTTCAAAATTTAGGCGTTTTTAGTAAAATATCCTACCCTACACAGATTCAGCGACAAAAACTATAGATTTTGTCCATATTGTATTGGCCAATGAAGTACAAAACAACCATAATTTGGCGATTTGGATGAACTTGGTCTTAAAGGTAAGAAGTGTGGATCAGTTTTTTCTGATCTCGCATAAAAGCTCTCTGGCATAGTGGAAGATGAAAAGTACAAAGAATAACCTATTTAACATTATTAGTACCATTTTTCAGATACAAATCTTAATTTGGGCTGTGCACAAAATCTGCTACATTATATCAATAATAAGAATCATCCGCCCATTTTCCAGAGCCCTATTAGACTTTTGGAGGTAGCCTATGAAGTTGTCAACAAAAAATACCCATATGGTACTACTGTAGTGTTAGTGCCCTACAAGAGTCTTTGGGCTTCCTTATTTTTAATTATGGGTTTGAAGGATAGGTAAAACTACGTGGTGTTTTAATATTAGGAAGCTTAATATTGTAGCCTAAAAAGTTCTCTATCTTTTACCAAAAATTGACAATGCGCTATACATCTTTGGAGGTGCTCAATATATTTGGCCATGGATCTAATTTCAGATTATAGGCATACTGAGCTGCCAAAAAGTGAACATAATTAAATGCACCATGATTATAGCCTAGAGTTTATACCAACCCTCTTAAACGCTGCACAGGTTACTCAAAGCCCCCTGACCTTTTAATGGGCCATGTATATTAAGTTAGGCGATTTAAAGTTCTTTAGAGTGTTATTATACCAGGACAATATATAAAATTCACCAGAACTTCTAACAAATATATTCAAAATTTGGATGAAGTCTTTTGCCGCCTTGCCAGGGTGACATAAAATCAAGCCACATAAGTGCATTTTCCTTGGTAAAAGAATACCTAATGTCCATCAATAATAAACAAGGCTTATATTTCCAGTTAGCTAATATAAAATCTATGGAAAGGTTGACTCAGCTGATGTAACGCTTGCTGTTTCCTAAGTTCCCAAATGATACACTGGCAAAATATACCTCATGCTGAAAGAGAGTTACTCAATGAAATGGAGAGCTAGGTAAGTTTTTGATTTAAAGGGTTAATATTTATCAAAGCGCCAAATTGTACTCCCAAGCATTACATGGCTAGCTCTGATGGCCTGCTTTGCAAAAATAATGTGGCTAAGCTAATTTCTTTCGCCTTTGGGGTCTCTGAATTTTCTTACTTACTAAAAAAGTTAGTAACAAGGTCAAGGGTTTCCTTTAATCATGGGCAAGCTGATAAATAACTTAAGTTATTAAAAAGTTATAAAATAAAAATTTGGGATGATTGGTAAGTTTTTATAGGGTAGCGCAGCAGATAGAATTCCAAATTGGGACTGATGGACCTACCATTGTAACATGAAAAGCATACTGAAAAGTTAATTTAATTAATTAATCTAGGAATGAAGGCCTAATCGTTTTCAGCATCTATAGATGGCTAAGAACAAAGTCAAACTAAAATAAATTAAAATATAATAAATAATCCATAAATTTCCAAAATGGGAATTTGGATTGCAAATGTAATGATTATGATTAGTGCAATTGTTACATTTTAACTTGGTTTCATATTTTCAAAACCTAAGTTATAATTTTTAAACATTTGTTGGTTTAGTTTAAGAACTGTGCTGTGACTCACCAGAGCCATTCTTTAGGCTCATATGAGCCTAAAGAATGGCTCTGGTGAGGCACCCCAAAAGGGTAACTTTAAAAGATTGAGCCCACAAATTCTTGCATATTTTGAAATTCCTTCTATCAATTTCATCCTTCCCTGGAGTGAGTTTTGCCTTTGGCCTGCGAGACTGTCCTTACCTTATTTGAAGATATGATCCACTCCCTGATGGAAGGGGTTTTGCCTTATTCCTGCGGGGCCATCCTTAACTTATGGTTTTTGGCACTGGAATCAATTATTCGATCAACACTTTGATCAACTCCGCTTTGCAATCCTCTATTTTGTGAATATTATTAGGTTAATTTTTAGATTCCCCTTGCAACTTCACTTACTTTTTCAACTTTTAACCTCATCTTGAATGTTTCAAAATTTGGATTGTTTCACCTACCATTTACCTCTAGTATAACTTCAAGTTGGAACATTTTAGCGTTGCCAATCAGTTCCAAACTTATTGTAAAAATGACGTTAACAAACTGGATCGTTTCAATTTGATGCACTTGGGCACTTCACAGTATAACCAACTACTCCTCACTTCACTATTATAAAAGTTTAATATGTTTAAGGGCGTCTGACTCAAACAAGCTTAAAAATTACAAGTCCACTTTTTTATAAACTAGCACCACTCAGGCATATTTTGAACCTAAAGGAAAAGACCTTACAAAATATGAGGGCCTTGAAGATAAATTATTGAGCTCTAATGTTTACAAATACAAACCTACTCTTGAGAGTTAGGTTAAAAACATTTTCTATATAACTAAAAACCAAGCTAAAACTGTTTTAGCAGCAGTTGTCAATGTTAGATAAATGACATTATTTATATAAATTAAGAGATATTTATTATTTTGATGAGCCTTGCTGCTGATTTAAAGGTTTTAACACATCCCTGCACAATTTTTCATTAGTTGAGCCTTAGAGCAATGGCGCTGAGTCAGAAAAACACTCTAAGTAATCATGCTTGTCTCCAGGTTGGAATCAAAGATCACGCTCTGACTTGTGACAGTTATTTGACTTATAGATACCAAACGGATCAATAAAATGCCAAATACTAAAACCCCGCAAAATTTTTGGTTCAAGCCAAGATACATTTATTTTTTGACAATGCCTTCTTAAGATTATATCTAGGAGTATGTATATTACTAGCAAGCGTTAATGTACTCAATTAAATCTTGTGCCTTTGGTAAGATCTTTAATGGAGTATTCAAACCCTCCTTTTTATATAGTACTATATAAGAACCAGAAACAGTAAATGAAGCTTATTAACACGATCTCCTAGCTGTTGGGGTTATAAGGGGACCATTTAAACTGTTTGAGAGACAAGTAAAGCACTATAATGAGAATTTTATTCATTGGTTTTATGAGAGGTAGTGGTTGATATAGAATCCATAGCCATTTCATGTGATTGGAGTATCTAACCATCTAACGATTTCATGGTTAAGTCAACTGTCTCTGGAGTAGTTGCCTCTATCAGTGGCTGTACACGTGTTGGTAATATTGAAATCTCCAATCCATTCCTTGAAGGATTCTTTGCAGCTCAATGATAGCTCACTTAGTATATCATTAGGGCACTAGGGAAAAGTGAATTTCATATTATAGGGTCAGTAGTAAAATTATAAAAAAGATAGATATTAAGGTTCCATTTGCTCTCTCCAAAGTTCATTATTAGCACGTTTTAAGGGTTAGAAAAAGATTGTGTAGTATTAAATAATAGAGTTATTTTTTATCACTTGAAAATCTAAATTATTATCAGATAAACTTTTAGGACTTCCATGCTAAGTAAAAAATACTTGAATAGAGATAGTGCAGTGGCCTTGGAGATGCAGTAGGCAAAGAGATAACTCCACCCAATTATCTAATGGTTTATCAATCTAATAAAATTAAGATGACCCTGCAACCCAATAGACAAGGTCCCAAGTTTCAATACTCACTTGATAAAAAAGACTCAGAAGGAGTGACTAACTGATGTTGATTCCTTAAATTTGGTTTGTCCTGATGCCTCCATGTAAGGCAAGACTTCAGAACATTCCAGATATATTCCACCATCTTTTTTAATAGTAATTATCATGTAACCATTGATAGGTCTTTCTTTATGGCTGAATGACCTACAGAGGAATTCTCTTTAAGGATTACTTTGGTCTCAGAAGAGTGACAGATGATAAAACTGGTTCATTCCCAACTGTTTATATAACAATCCTACAAATAAATAATTTTTAGTTTTGAGTTTGAGTTCTGCTTGAACCTCAGGGGACTTTAAGGATCATATATCATGATGGTTAATAATGCCATATAAATGATCTTTTTCAGCAGAAAGGAGCGTTCAATTAGGCAGGCAAGATAATACATCAGCATTTTGATGTACTGCAACAGGCCAAATAAAATATGTCATCTTATTTTGATGGAGTAAAGCTCGCCTGGTGATTCTTCCACCTAATCCTTTATTTTATGAACCCGGCATAATGATATATGATCCGTTTTAATATAAAATATTTGTTAAAAGAAAAAGGAAAATTCTTAATAGCTAGAATAACATATATGCACTGACTCTTAGACATACTAGAATTCCTTTCTGTTTTTGACATGGTCTTATGATAATATGCAACGGGATGGTCAACTTGCTGAGCATCATGATTTGTCCTGTATAGCTCCAATGACCATATAACTAGCATTAGTTAAATAAATGAAATTCAACTAAATTGGGTGTGTACTAGAAATGATGAGGCTTATAGAGCCTTTTGTATGGTGTCAAAAATTTGTTGCTGTCCTATATTTCAATGTAAATGTACATTCTTATGTAACAATATATACCAGGGGTTTAGAAACTTTATCAAAGTGTGGGAAAATTTTCCAGTAATATCCTACCATTCCTATGAGAACCTGGATATAATTTCAGCTCTTTGGGGCTATTTTTTAGTACTAGTGGTGTCCAACCCAAAAGGGGAGCTGCCACGCATCTTTATTCACAAATGGGCCAAACAAAGGGATTAATATGAATTAAAAAAATCCGAAAAAAGCCCCTAGGTTTTCAGCTTAGGAAGCCATATCAGATGGCGAGGAGGCTTTGGGGTAGCTTTTATCCGGCGCCTGCTTTAGCTGGCGGACCATGGCGGACAGCATTGGGGTGAGAGCATCACTGACATGGGGCATAAGGAGGTATAGTTGGGGGTTTTGTTTGTTAATGAGGCCGGCGGTATCCATCACCTCAATGTGTTGAGCAAGCTGATGCTCAGCAAAAATGATGAGAGCTGGCACACAAGTAAGTGACTTGATGCACCAGCGGATTTTGGATAAATGGGGTCAAAAAGAGAAGTTTTTTCTGCATTGATGCAAGCGCGGCTTGCACCAAATCTTTGGGGCTATTTTTATATGGCAAAAGCTTTGTCTTCAAGGGGTTGAAACACGTTTGAGTAACATGGTGGCCTAGGTATTAATTATTTCTAAAAGAATATAGAGGTCTTTAGTATTAAAGATGCATTTATGAGCCTTTTGTACATTCACGTAAATTTAAACCATGGGTGTTGAATTTTTTAAATTAAACATTAATATCATAGAATAAATGAGCACACAAGACATCTTCAAATCACTCAGAATGTTAAACATCGCGCTGGAAGGTGGCAGGGGCATTACAATACCCTTGAGTCATGTAAGTGGGATTAATTATTTCTCATTATCTATAAAAGCACATTTTGATTGATCTTTTGAAGGAAGGGGAATTAGTCAATATCCACTTGCCAAATACATAGCAGAAAAGTATTTTACCCCAGCTAGTAACTAAAATAATCATCAATTCAAGGAAAAAAATGTCTGTTTTCCTAGTAATTATATACAGCTTTTAGTAATACTTAACTACCCAAGGACTCAATCTTTTTTTAAGGCCACATAAGTGAATCTCATGGAAATTTGGGATGGATTTAGTAATCCTGAGCCAAGCGGTTTTTGAGTTCCACAGCCACTTAAGCCTCCTAAATTTTTATTTTCTTATAAAATCAGGCGCGTAGAGGAGCAATAATCTGGTGTCCATAATTATGAGTTATATTTATTAACTTTTAAAGTCATAGGTACAAGCGGAGAATTGTAGTCATACTCATATGATAGTTTCTCCACTTCTTCAGGTCAAGAAGTAGTCAGATCTTCACCAATCTAATGGTCAATGTTAATTAGTAGGACTATCTTCTAAGACAAATTTTCCTTAGGTTCCTGTCAGAAATTCTCCTTCTCGACTTTTGAAAAAAAATGTTGGAGGTAAAAATGCCCCTGAATCCATTACTACAATCAGCCAATTACACGTCCGGTCTTCTAACAATACTATGGTTAATGAGGATATGAGTACAATTGGCCAAAAAACCCTGACGAATTCTCAATGGAACCCTACCCATTGAGAAAATTTGTTTTATAATCGAAATCAGCTTAGTAACGTAAGAACTGATAGTAAGATAGCTCTGAATCCTCAGCCAAATTTGAGGTGACCATTACCACATGGGTCTGTTCTCCCCCAAGGTGAGAATATTTTACCCGCCGGTGATTGGGTGCAATTTATCAAATCATACCACACGGGTTGGTTTTTCCACAAAATATTTACCCTCATACTGATAGGCTGAAAGCTTATATTTCCTAATTTGGATGACTCAGCTTTTTAATACTATAGCCCCAAATTCCCATGGCTCTGACATTCAAGCCATTTTAAATATGAAATAATGGTATCAAACAGGAGAGCTTTTTCTGGCTTGCCCGCGCAAATAGAAAACAAAAAGTAAAAAACTTAGTTTTATTATTAGCTTATTATTTATTTTAAATATTCCATTGTGGGATCCAGTGGCGCATAGCACCAGCGAGCATAACCCTTGCTGGATTCCGAAAATTTGGTGCTCACTACAGGGGCACGCATGTACACTAAACCGTGGTTACTAACATGGAGGCTGTAAACGTGAGCAGCTCTTCTGGTTCATCTTCAACTGAATCACGATTAGTTGCTCTTGAGAAGCAACTAGCCAGCTCTTTCTCCCGTCTCAAAAAAGCTAGAGCAACGGCTGTCAAACTACCTATAAAGGACAGATTCACCCTGGGTGATGGGAGCATTGCTACCTTTTTGTACGTTTATGAAGCTGCGATGGATGGCGCCACTGATAAACAAAAAGTTCAGTATATTCTTCCATGTTTAAGCCGCAGAACCCAAGATTTGATCGTTCCTCACCTGGTTCCTCAGAACACCTGGCCAGATGTTAAGAAGGCCCTCTTGGCTGAATTCAGATACAAGCAGAGTTTATACAGGGAAAAACAGGCTTTCATGCGCCTTACCATGTATGAGGGCGAAACCCTCGTTAGTTTCTCTGAGCGTTTCTATCACACTGCATAAAGGCTGGCTACGTCTAACCTGCTTACCCTGGATGATTCTATCGCTGCCATATTAACAGGGTTAGCTTCACAACCCTCTCTCGCCAGGCATATCATCTCATTTAAACGCCACTTTACAACCTTCTGCAATATAAAAAGAGGCTTTGTTAGATGTTGCTTATATTCCTTTAGGTGAGCTGCTGCCTATCAAACCATTGGAAGTAAGGCCACATGTGCCTATCCTCCGTCCAAAGCCTGCTTCTTTGGTGCAACTTAAAATGGACATCCCTCATTCATGTAAAGCGGAGACCCTACTGTGGTTTTCCCTCCAGCTCAGCCAATAGGTGAGCGTCCTAAGGGTATATCCTCCAGAACTATTGGGGTTGTGGAAATTCCAGGTAAAGTAAAGCTAATTACCCAACCTCTTGTGGCTGTCTCCCCTACTTCAATTGCAACCTTGCCCATGGTTGAGAATACCCCTGAGGCCAACTCTGAGGGGGTTACGATGATGTTGGGTACTATTTATTGGGAGCTCCTGTGGAAGCGGAGGTCCCTGATTGCCTAACCACCAAAGGAGTAGACAAAACCACCATACCTGAGGATATCTACCTCCGCCAAATTATAGGTTGTATGGCGATTATTGACACAGCCAGCGACGCTGATCAGCTCCTATCGAGCTTAATTCACCCTCTACAGCGAGGGCATACCATGCAGTTTATTCTGGAGACTCACCCTGAGACTGCATGCAAATTAACCCCCACTTTTCATCTCAAGGAGATCTTAGCGCTGTCGGCCAACTTTGGAAGCACACTTACCAAGGTTGAAGTAGTCGTTCACAAAGTTGGGGTGATGGCTATCCTGGATACAGGTTCCCCAGTGAATGTAATCTCATCTCAGCTGATGAAAAAGATTAAACTGATACATGACTTGGATTATACCAAGGAATTTGGAACCGCGAGCCCAAACAACACCCACGCCCTTGGTGCTTACTTTCCTTCCCATTCGCGTTGGGAAGCTTATCCTATTGGCCCCCGCTGTGGCCTTAAATAATAACTCTTATGATATGCTCATAGGTACTCAGTTTATGATTGAGTATGAAGGCATCATCAACGTGAATCAAGGGTTCCTATCTTTAATGAACTACGAAGTTGCATTAGTCTCATCCAATAAAGAGCCCATCAAAGATGACTACACCTGCCTGGTTGATTACCCCTTTTCCGCTTTGCCTTTACATTATGTCACCTCTGGGCGCAACACTAAGAAATTTCCCGAAACAGTGGAGGCTAGCGATGGTATTCCATTTTATGTGGCTGATGAGGTGGTGTTTAAGCCGGGTGAACAATGTTTGTTTGACATGAAATCACGCTCCAAATCCCACACCACTGTTTGTTGCACCTCGTAAGTATTGAGGGCCTTAGTCCTTTGGAGCCTCGCTTATTACCTGGGCTACTAGACCCAGCCTACCAGCGACTTATTACTCTACTGTTGGGAAACCTCACCGCAAAGGACATGATCATATGGAAACACCAAGAGGTTGGCTGAGGATTTTTAATCCCTTTGGAGGACGTTAAACAAATCCACTCCATAGGCTTAATGGAAGATTTGGGTTTACCCTTGGACCACCTGGTGTGTACCTTACCAAACGTCCATATTTCAGATGAACTGACCCCAGATGAGCTGGAGAAAGTTCATAATCTCCTTGATGACTATAGCAACATATTCTCCAAGTCAGCTCACGACTATGGCCATATGAAGGGCTGATGCCACTCCATTGATGTGGGTGATGCCATCACATTTGGTCAAAACCATATCGCAAGTCAAAGGTGGAGGAACAGCATATGAGGATGAAACTCACACAGTTACTGGATGCGGGGTTAATTTTATATCTCTCAAAGCCCTTGGTCTTCCCCACTGTTGTTAATTAAGAAGAAAGATGGAGGTCACCAGATAGTCATGGACTACCGCAAGCTAAATAACCTCACGATGAAGGATAGCTATCTTATCCCACGCATTGATGACGCCCTGGCCCAACTATCTGGCTCAAACTTCTTCTCAGCCATGAACTTGGCCAATGGCTATTGGCAAATAGCAAATGGACCTTTCTCCACAGGATCAGGAGAAATGCGCTCTCATTTGCAGTGAAGGTCTTTACCAACCCAATCGATTACCTCAAGGGTTGTGCAACGCACCTGCATCTTTTCAGCGTGCGTTGGATCACATCTTGCGAGACTTAAAGCTAACCTGTGTTATCATTTATCTTGACGATATTACTGTGTTCTCAAAAACTTTCAACGACCGCCTGGATCGTTTGAAGGAGGTGTTTGGAAGGCTACGTAAGTCAGGTATCAAATTGAAACCATCAAACTGCACCTTCTTCTAGCGAAAATTGGATTTCCTTGGCCACACCATTTCGCAAAAAGGAATTCAACCACTACAGAACAAGGTTGAAGCCATTGCAAATATGCCTCCCCCCTAAGAATTTACAAGATATACAGGTATTTCTAAGGATGATGGGGTATTACCATCAGTTCATCCCTAAGTTCTCGCAATTCAGTGAGCCCCTTGTTTGCTTACTGAAGAAGACTATCCCCTTCCAATGGGGCGCTGAACAAAAAGCCGCTTTTGAGACCCTGAAGCAGCTACTACAACGACGCCCTATCCTATGGCACCCAGATTACAAAAAACCCTTTATCCTGTTTATGGATGCCTCAGACTACACCGTTGGGGCCATCTTAGCCCAACTAGATGAAAACGGTATTGATGATCTGGTATCTTATTTCAGTAAGATGCTTGCAAAGCCTGAACGCAACTACATCGTAACAGAAAAGGAGTGCCTGGCTGTTTTGTTGGCTGTAAAGCACTATTGGCCTTTCCTCTATGGGACCACCTTCACTGTAGTTACTGACCACGCTTCATTAAAGTGGATACAAAATATGAAGGACCCTACTGGGCGGTTAGATTGCTGGGCTCTAAAGCTCCAGCCTTATGATATGAAAATTGAACTTCGTTCCAGTACTCATCATATGAATGTGGATAAGTTATCTCGCCTGCCAGTCCTCCATTTGGATAATAGCGAGGCAGAAAGGTTACATGATATATTGATGACCCCCAATTAATGGGAGGATGAAGATGATCCGGTTCAGAAGATGTTAGCCCACCACTCGCGCAACACCAAAGTGGAAAACAGGAAGTTGTATAAGCAGGTGGGGGCGAAGTGGCTGCTTTACCTCCGGCCATTGGAACGCGTACCTGCCATCCTTAAAGCTCACTCCATTTTAGGCCATGGAGGGGTAAAGAAAACTTATGAGTGGCTTAAGGATCGATACTGTTGGGATGGAATGATGGAAGCTTTAGTTGATGTCTTAGAAGCCTGCCTTATGTGCAAGAAACAATCCAGTTTCAAGACTAGATACCAATATCAACCAACTGCCCCGCAACATCCTTTCCAAACTATTAATATGGATGTCATAGGTCCCCTTCCATAGTCTACTAGTGGCAACCGCTTTATACTAGTAGCCATTGACCACTTCACTAAGTGGTTTAAAGCTGTGGCACTTCCTGCCCAAACAGCCAAGGCAACCGCCATTTTCCTACACCAACACGTTTTCGCTCAGCATGGCTGCCCCCAAGGACTACTCTGCGATAATGGCAAAAATTTTACCTCCAGAGTAGTCAAACTCCTGGGTACTTCCATGGGAGCCCAACAACTCTTTTCAGCTCCGTACAATTCATCTACCAATGGGGCAGTGGAAAGAGCCAATGGAACCTTATTTTATATCCTCCACAAAATGGCCTCTTCCGATCCACTTCACTGGGATCAATTCTTACCCAGTGCCCTTATGCCCTACCAGAAAAGTTATCACCAAATCCTGAAAATGTCCCCATTCCACGTCTTGTATGGGCGGAAACCAGGAATACCTGCCATTTTAGCTAAATAGGTTTTTTCTTCCACAGTTGACCAACCCAAGAAGGTCATGAGAAAATTGGCTCAGCGAATTATTCAACTTCAAGCTGAAGCTATGACCAACTTAGCAAAAACGGTGACTAAAGAAGGGCAGGCTGCCAATGAGCTCCGCACCCCCTTCCTACATTTCAAGTGGCTGATAAGGTGTTATACTACCATAACTGCATCATTCCAAGAAGTGTTAAGTTTGGCTCGATTTGGGAGGGACCTTTCTCCATCACCTACAAAAGAGGCAATGAATACTCCATTAAATTGTTAGCCACGGGAGTTACCATAAACTGGGTACATGGCCGCTTCCTATGGCCCTACACTCCCCTCAACATTCTTGAGGGGGGCAATGTCAGACATTCTCCTTCTCAACTTTTGAAAAAGAATGTTGGAGGTAAAAATGCCCCTGAATCCATTACTACAATTGGCCAATTACATGTCTGGTCTTCTAACAATACTATGGTTAATGTGGGGAATGAGTACCATCAGCCAAAAGACCCTGGAAGATTCTTGGTGGAACCCTACCCAACAGGAAAATATGTTTTATAATAAAAATCAGCTTAATAAGGTAAGAACTGATAGTAGGATTAGCTCTGACTCCTCAGCCAAATTTGAGGTAACCATTACCACATGGGTCTGTTCTCCCTCAAGGTGAGAAGATTTTACCTGCCGGTGATTGGGTGCATTATATCAAATCATTACCACATGGGTCTGTTCTCCCCCAAGGTGAGAAGATTTTACCTGCTGGTGATTGGGTGTAATTTATCAAAATATTACCACATGGGTTGGTTTTTCCACAAAATATTCACCCTCGTTATGATAGGCCAAAATCTTATACTTCCTAATTTGGATGGCTCAACTTTTTAATACTATAGTCCCAAATTCCCATGGCTCTGATATTCGAACTAGTTTAAATATGAAATACTAGTACAGAATAGGAGAGCTTTTTCTGGCTTGCCCCTCACAAATAAAAACAAAAAGTATAAAACTTAATTTTACTTGTAGTTTATTATATATTTTAAATATTCCATTGTGGGATCCAGTGGCGCATAGCACCAGCGAGCATAACCCTTGCTGGATTCTGACAGTTCCCAAATGCTTTTAACCAGCCAAAGTGGTAACAGGTCTAAGGTAAATAATTGTAATTGGTGTTTTGCGCCAAACAACTTAACACCAGGGCAGCATGTAGCCCAAAAAATGGAAAAATTACCATTTTATGAAAGGCTTAGTATTCCAGGGCAACTAAGTACCTCCTTTGCCAAGTATTATCCACTCCTTATATATCCAAGAAATGACCATCTAATATGAACACTTGTATCTGAGTATCTACAATAGCTTTGGGACGAGGAGGGATATTAAGATACATGGGATAGAAAAAATAATTTCTCTATAAGATCAGCTGTAGGAAGAAGTATCTAATCCTAAGTCCTAAAACACAATAATCAGGTGGATATTTTGGTCATCCTCAAAGTATATCTTTCATTTCAACTTTTTCTCCCCAGCTTCTAAGAGTTGAAACACAATATTATTCTATACCATAAATAAGGGAATAAAGTTTCCTTATGTAAGGATATTATCAAATTCTCTAGTAGAAAATTTGGTTCCCAATAATAAATCATAGCTTTGGTTGTCTAGCACTATAGCATGGTCAGTAAGTGTAACTTGCAAAAGTCAATTAGAATAGTTGTTTAAGTTCCAGGTATATTATGCAATGAGGTCCTATATTACCATATCCAGATAGATGGTATATAATAAAAAAAATCTTGTTTTAGTTCATGATCTGTGTAGATATAAAATTAACATAAAAATTGTTTACTTTATAAAGAATTTTGCCCTTGCATACCTTAATTTCAACATGGGTAATGATACTTTGAGATTTTGGAGTCAAGTCATAAAAGAGGGTCTTATTATAGTGGATCTAATAATAAATCTATACAAAAGTAGTTAAACACCCAATTTTCTATCTTAAGTTAACTTGATGTAATCATTAATTTCTTGGACTGAAATAGGAACTGGTAGGCTTCTAAGATAATTGGTAGCATTTTGAATAATGTAAAGCTTAATAGTCAGGTCAATATGAAGAGACTCTTCCTATATGTTAAGTGCCTTTTACTTCTTCAAGAATTTTTTATTACATATTTTAACTGGGTTAAATCTTCCATTACAACAGGTACATTGTAAAGAATTCTTATTCATATAAATTATTTTGTTAAAAGAGGTACACAAGATTTAATAGAAAAAGGAAACTGGTGCATTATATTTCAAAAGTGATTTAAGGATATCAATAAGCTCTTCTTTTATGTCCAGTATGCTGATAAAGTTTCACTTCAACCCGTTCATGTGTAACTGCAGGTCTGGTCTAGAGGATTGTCAGACATTTGCCCTCCCAGTTGCAAAATAAGTTTGTTTTAGGTCAAAATCTGCCAAAAGGGGTAATGTCAGCCATTTTCAAGTTTGTAATGATGGTTTGAGTAATTTAAATTTGTGAAAATTATGATATTTGGCCATAAGACCCTGGCCAATTCTTGGTGAAACCCCATTAATTGGGGTAGCACTATATTTGTTCTGCATGGGCAAAAAACCTAAAGTTGAGCTGTCATATTACTATGACCACACAACAGACTGTAAGGTGACTATCAGAAGGTACTTCCCCACCATGACCAGGTCCTTCAAATCACCTATGCGGGACCCCCCCATTTATAAGCTTTGGGAGGGGTCCCCCAACTTGCAATAAATTCCTAAAGTGGGGATTGGCAGAAGTTCATTAAAGCGTTACCTCATGGGTATGTTTTTTGCCAATCATAATTCCCCTTCCATCATTCCTCTGACATAAAGTGAATAGCTGAGTTTTGATACTCTATTCCTCAATATTTACTAATCTGGACTTTGCTAAGCTATTCTGAACATATCCTCAAATTCCCCTCAACTCTCAAATTACTTTAGGTACTGAATGGCCAGATGTCAAGGGGATCGTTTTTTCACTTTTATTGCACTTATAATAAAATGCATAAAGCCCTTTTTTAGTACTAGATGCTTAAAACCCTTTTTATTAGTGCTTTATATATAATTCTAGTTTCAAACTTTATGGAATTCAGCAGGCAATAAGCACCAGCGAGCAGATATCAGCTGGGTTCCTACAAGGATAAAATATAGAAAATTGCGTTAATGTCATTATCTACCATATTTTATTGCTAGAAGCTAATATCTAGCTCTATTATAGAAGCAATTGGTAAATTCAGTAGATGATACTTCTTTTAACTGAATATCTAAAAAGCGCCTGTTTCTAATGGTCATAGTTGATAGCTTACAGTATCATTTATCAACGTCTCTTGCACATGGGAAAGAGATTAACAGACTTTCAGATGAGTTTCTACTATCTTTTGTGCAACTTTGCTTTAAATGTTTAAGAGATGCTTCGTTTTACTTTATCTGTGGCCTCTTCTATCACATCACAAAAAAGTATATATAGGACCTAAAGTACCTTATTCTAGAACAACCTTTTCCTTTAATGTGGATCTACACCCAGTAGCATGAAGAGATTAATAAAAGATCAACACCTGCGTTATTATCCAATTTTTATTTGAAAGATCCAATGGAAGGGTATCCAGTGACTCCATCTTAATTAGAATGAGCTCTTACTTTATTAATACGCTCCTGGTATTCAAACATCTGATATGATATTACACTGGCTGAGGGTTTTTAGAAATTCTGGTCTTTGATTATAATTTGAGTTTTTTATCATTTAGCTCATTTTTGCAAATATTTTTGAGTAATAATGTTTTGTCTAATTGCATCACATTTAAAATTATTTAAGCCTTCACTTTATAAAATGAATGCTACCATACCCTAGCAATGCTTTATTTTTTAAGATCTTTAAAAGAAACTCTATTGCTGCATCAGGGTCAAGAAGCTTTTCATTAATGTCAACTCCACTACCCTGAGATACTGCTTTAAATTGCTATTCTAACTGAACTAAAATCCCTTAAAAAGTAAAAAGCCATTCAGAATGAGGGTTTTATGCACTTTGGGAGATAGAGGGTTCAGTTGGCCCATGTGATCCAGGAAGTCCATGCGAGGCAATTATTCCTATAGCGCTTTAAGGCCCAAAAGTTCCCCTTTCTCCAGAAGGTCCAGATATCCAGTACAATTATGATTTACAGGTGGGTCTGGAGGCCTTGGTAATCAAAAAGGGCTTGGTTGAGACTAATGGGAGTAAGTACCTAAAAGGTCTAGACAATTGCAAAGAAGCAGAGCTTTTAATCAAAGTTGTAATAATTTTTGATTCAAGGTAGAATCAAGTAAAATTAAACCTATTGGTCATAGTAGACATGCAGCATCATATTTGAGCTTGTTCTTAAGTCAAAAATCATTAAGGCGGGAGGTTATTTGATCATTATAATAGAAGATATACCTAGATTTATTTGGCTACATATTTGCAAGCCTCAATTGCTAGTCCGCGGAATTTATAATAGCATTCCTATTAGTAATTACATTGGAGGAATCAAGATAATATAGTTTAAACACATGCAACTATAGAGTTTATTTACGAGTAAACTAACAAAGCATATCTTGTTGATGCATTCCACAGTTTGTAAACGTTATAAATCTGGGATTTACAAATTTAACAAGTACTAATCCATTTTTAGTTCCAACTTCAGTAGAGGATAAGCTTAAAAAAAGGTCTAAGTCTCTTACAAAGGAAGGAACAACTGGACCCCTGAGTTCAGTCATATCTTTCATTTGTATTAACAATACCACCAAGTAAGCGCCTGATAGTAGTAGTCTTGTCACCTATTATTTATTACTCTGTGGATTGATCACAAAAACAGTAAAGTCGCTTGCTCCATGAAAACTAATATAGTTTGATCATATAGCAAGTTCTTAATTGATGTATTAGCAATCCAGTTAGTTTAAACTTGCCCATAATAAGGTTGTACTTCATTGTAGGAATTTTCCAATATAAATTTAATATGTTTTTAGAAACTTGGAAGACCTTAAATGGAGCACCAAGATTGGCAGGCGTCTAATAAATGGGGCCTAACAATATATCAGGTTTTTAAATCTGTTTCCTTTGCCAAGCTCTAATCCTTAATATAAATCTCAACAAATTTAGGTTGTAATTTTGCTTTATAAAACTTAGTATCCAACCAAAGCTGTGGTAGCAACAAAATACATCAGGAGAGAAAATCATTAATTTGTATAAATTCAGAGTTACATAAAGGCATTTGAGGGTTTTACTGGCAGTGTTGATTTTTGGAAAACATCATGACAAGATTTTTCATAGGTTTGATATAGAATGATGGCGCTGAGGCTAGTAAAACTCTCAGAACTATTGCTTGACCACAGGTTGGAATTGGTGAGTTCACACCAACCTAACATATTTAGTTATTTTAAGATTATTATTTGGATTAATAACCT
This sequence comes from Massospora cicadina, assembly GCA_022478985.1. Lineage (NCBI taxonomy): Eukaryota > Fungi > Entomophthoromycota > Entomophthoromycetes > Entomophthorales > Entomophthoraceae > Massospora > Massospora cicadina. The sequence continues at coordinate 248,587 of JAKSZP010018390.1, forward strand.
TGATTCTCAAACCCACTGAATTATGAGTCAAGCTGAGAGATCCTTAGATCCAAACATGTAAAACATCAAAATGCTGATCATCTATCATATTTGTCCATCATTGCCTTAGCAGCTGATCCGACTGATGAGTTGTCTGATAAAATGGTAAACTAATAATATGTCTTTGAACCAGGGATGTTCATTTCACCATGGGTAAAATAAAAAAACTTCATAGTTAATAATAACACCATAAGGTAATTAAGGACAAAAAATTTAAACTCTGAGGCAAACAGAGCAAATGGACATGATCACCAAGGCTATAAGACGAAGGGCATGTGGGATAAAAAGATGTATAAATAGCTGAAATAGCTAGTATTTTTAGAGTTTGTTGCCTTTGGTATTTACAAGACCCTCAACAGTTGTAAAGAATGTCAAGTCAAAGCGCCCTACCAGTAGGCCACTTCCTATCACTTGAATAAACCCATTTTGCTTGGCACACCATCTCTATTGACGTTGTAGTCCCACTTCCCAATAATTATGGCAATAAAAGTAAATTTTAATAGCCATTGATCACTTTACCATTTTTTGGTGGGGGCTAAAGTAAACGGGGACCTTGGCAACTATGACAACAGGCAAGTTTTTTCAAGTATATACAATAATAACTTGAATTCCAACAGTTTATACTCTTATATAATTTGACTAATTTTATGTCTCACATTATTTCTAAGCTTAATGATTTTATGGGCTCCTGAGGGATATTTGTCTACCTTTATTATTGTTGAAACTGGCGCATAAACTTTGAGTTTTATGGCACATGTAAACTTGCACTAATTGACATACGATATGTTTGAAAACAGATTCCTGAAAAAATAGAAAATAATTACAAAAATAGTTACAAATAGCTTATATTTGATTAAGTATAAGACATTGTAGTCTCAAATAATACTAGTGTCTTTGGCGAAGGTCTATTTTTTTAGTAGTAAGCTTACAAATATAGTTTAAAAGAGCATCCTTTTTATTACTAATGGTTTTCAACCCAAGAGTGGATCCTTCACGCATTTCTATTTTTGTTGTATAAATAAAGGGGTCATTCTATAAAATGAAAATCCTAACATGGTGCTGCGGCATCTGCCTAAGCATCCATATTAGAAAAGGAAGAGGTTTGGGGATTTTCATTTGGTGGTGGCTTCTGGTGGTGGGCAAAGGAAGACTAAAGGGGTTGGAGCATCAGCGGCGTGAAGAAGGAAAAAAGAAGTGAGAATTCTTATCATCAATGAGGCTTTGGTGTACATTGCATCGACATATTGGTCAAGTTATTATTTTAAAAATAGTTATAAGTCTTGTTACACAAGTGAATGCTTTGATGTGTTGGTGGGTTTGGAGGTATTTGGAGTCATAAAGCAAAGATCTCGCCGCATTAATGCAAGCACAGCCTGCTGCAAATGCTAGTTTTTCTATTTTAAATTTAGCATCCTTGGGGTGTCGTAGAAGGCAGATAAAGTTTAGACTGGCCTGCCAGTCAGGATGCAAAAACACTCGAAAGGAGAGCCAGAATGCCAGGGGCACTGCTGCTCAAATGACGTTTAAATTATCTGGGATATAATCAACCAATGAGCGCTGATGGGCCGCAAATGTAAAGAGCAAGCCAGCGAGAAACTAGGCTGTTTCTGGTTTAATGCCTATATGCCTGGGCGTAGCAAATTTTAGGACCAGCTTGGGTGGTCTGATTTTCTACATGGGGGAACCAGGTATGGCAACATCAGCAAGGGTGCAGATCTTCACCTGGAGCAGAGATAATTTTATTCATAAAATTCCGAGATCCTGGTGGCGGATTACCTCAGCAATTGGGAAAAATTCCAAGTAATCGTTAACATGGTAGGCCCAGTTAACTGCAGATGCAACAAAGTCACCAATATAATCATAAGAAATTCAGTTGTTACGCGCCCCATAATTCACCTTGGGGGTGTCACAGGGTCTGGGCAAAAGATAATTTAAACCTAAAAAAAGTGTTTTAATATAGTTGAAATAAAGAGAATTGACCATCAATTTTCCCAGTGTGGTACAACTATTTAAATAGCTGACTGATTAAGGAATAGCTTAGAAATGCACTGGATTGGGGCCCTAAAGATTTGACCTAACCTGCCAAACTATGAGTGTGGAACTAATTTATTGGGAATGACCTCAAAATTGTCTGCAGTGGGCTGAGTCATTATTGGATTAGCCATGAATGCCCAAATTGCAGATTTGTCATAATTCTGAAAATTTTATCAATAGCTTCTCACCCAACAGGCCATGGGAGCCTCCCACAGCCACCCCACATAGGGGAAGTCCTAAGAGGTTGGGAATGGGTTTGGGGTGCCCAACCCACCCATACCCAAGCGCTCTGACATCCATTTGACCGGGCGAAATTTACTGGAAGGAGATTTTGGCTGCTGGGGAGGATTCAGTGTGAACGGCACCTCTTGCCAATGTCATTGGGACATTAGCAAGTTTTTATGAAGGTTTGGTACTAGACGCTTTATTCACCTAAGGGACATGACCGTTGTGTTTTGTTGCCAATAATTTGGTGCTGTCAGTCATTGATGCTGAAAGCTCATTGCTGTTGGCCACATTTTTCCCCTTTACACCATGTAGATGCTGATCTTCTGATAAGTTGATAATAATTTCTTTAATTAACCATACCCTTTTCTTTGGATGTTAATACTGGGATAGGTGGCGGAATCCTTTTTGGGAAATTATTATGAATTGACAATAAGTTTGAGATAGCTGCAACAGATTGGGTAATTTTGGCTGGAGCAGAGTATGGAATAAGGTTGGTGAGATAGCCTGAAAGTAAGTAGATAGGGCGATACTGAGCTCTGTACAGCTAATTCTTGGATTGCCTCCAAATAAAATGATAAGGCAATGTCAACTTACAGTGAATATTTAGTGGATTGCCTCGAATTAAGGCTATAGCAAATTTAATAATAAGAGGCATTTACAGAGCCTGTTAGTTACAATGATGAGCCAATGAGAATAAGGTGGAATGGAATAGCCTAAGTGAAAAGGGTTGTTATTGGCTCAAGTCACAATATATAAGCACAATGAGAAAACTATAAGGGGGTTCTTTTGTTTAGTAGGAAAGAGGGAGCGAGCTGAAGGATCTGCTATATATATTATAATTAGAGGGACGATGCTGAAGCTGTTGCTTCATATTTTATTAAAATATTACCATTTGTTTTGAGAACTGGTGAGCTCCATATCATCCGTCCATTGCTCAGTGGGTTTGACCCTGCGCAACTCTTTTGAATATAGAAATTATATCGCCAAATTTTTAGCAATCCCAAAAGGGTAATCAGTAACCAACCGCTCATTCACCATATTGGCAAGGTCGCCCTTAGAGATGAGAGGGGCAGCTGGCCTTATTTGACTTTTTTGGATGGGAAAGGGAGCTCCACCCAGTCCAAGTGGACGAGGCGCTCCCCCAGATTTACATGGGGAAATCTATAGGGAATTTAAGTATGGAAAACCCTTGCAAAGTGGCTCAATCACTATATGGAGGGCTTGGTGGAGGAGGGAGTTGGTGGGAACAGAGGCTTCATTGACAACATTTTGATGATTTTTTAAGCTAGAAAAATATTACAAGGACAGACATGGCGCTAAAGAGCCAAATTAAAGGGTTATGTGAAGAATTCTAACAAGTTGAAGTTGGGATTGATTCCGTAGGGGCGTTCAGCATTGTCAATCCATCTGAGGGCGTTAAAATTCTCACTACTTCTAGCGTTGGTCCAGCAACAGGATTTGGTTAGGGTTGCCAAAGCTGATTAGCCACGCACAGTGGACCACAGCCATTTCCCTGGCGCATAAGTAGCCATCTGATCAGGAATAATTCAGGTGGTTGAACCTTGGTTGGCCGGAAGGGTAGGAGCAGCACCTGCAGTAGTCAAGGGTGGGGGATGGAGGACTAATCTCCAAGAAAAAAATTAACAAAATTGAAACTGGGATTATACCAAAGGGAGGAGCGGCGGAAGCAAATTTGGCAGAAAATGCTGGGCATTTGCGCTTTGAATGGTTGAAAGAAAAGCACAAGGGCAAATGCGTGGCTTTTTTAATGCATTCTTAAAAAGAATGATCAGAGTGGATCTGATCATGGCGTGGGGTATTGTGAGACAGGTGTCACAAAAGAAGGGTTGGATCGTTGCAAGTGCGTGAGGCCCAGCAAGATGATCACCGCCATTTGAAACCACAAACTGCAGCATGGGGTTAGCGCTGTAGGCTGCTAAGTCCTCTGTATGCTCATATTGGAGGCGTTTGATAGAGGTCAGAAGTTAAGTTGGAAAACTAGACCACCATTGTGGCCTTGTCTGGCAAGCGAGTTTCGATAATTGTAAGGGGATTATTTTTTATAAAAGAAAAGCATGTGTACTGCCATTGTAGGGCTTTCATTTTCTAGCTTGATGATTCTATGCCAAGAATCCTGAAAGTCAATACTTAATGCAAACTAAGTATAATGACAAGTCTATTTTTTATCTAAAAGTGTGCCAAGTCACCGCTTATGTCCCATCAGCTAGAGTATCCATTATATGTTAATTACAGCAAAATTGACTTACTGAAGTCAAGTACCAAAACGAGATATAGAAAATTACAACGTAGCTTTATTGTAGTATAAATCAGGGGTTATTATATGCTTCAATTAACAATTTAAACCCCAAAAGGAAAAGGATTGATAAAAATAATAGAGGGGGAAGTCTGGAAGTGAGGCTCTTAATCAGGTGATACATTCTGGATATTATAATGTCTTTATATCATACTTTTGATAGGGAAAGAAATGGTGAATGGAATATCAAGTAGGATGAGACTGTGTGTCACTTAGGTTGATCATTTGGCAGCTTCTTAATTACTACCCTTTTTTCAGGTTCATCTTAATCTGCTGCCTTGAGTGCCACTACAAGTAGATGTCACCTGACCTTCGTATGATCCTCATTTTGAAGAGGCAGGAATTTATCTTCAGGGTATCTTAGGCTTGATTTGGTTTGTTGGAGTTCTACTGGAGTTGACTAGAGCTGTGATGACTATCAATTTAACCAGATATTTTATTGAGGTAATGGATTTATTCCCCTTATTAGGTCTAGATGTCAATCCAGTTGAGGGAGTCAAATGGTCAGTATTCTTCCCATCATGTCTGATATCAGGATTTCTGATATCCGCCTTTGCGTGGACTTCACATGTGATGCCAAGATCAAAGTATCCCTTAAGGGGGTAGAAATTATAAAACTGGAGTTTTGTAAACTGCTGTGGCCATCAAAATGTTGGCCATGCTTGCATAAGGAAACAAGGTTCCCATACTTGACCCAAAGGCTGAGATGAAGGTTGCTCTGTGGGAGCACCAGGGGGCTTCTGAGCACCGCATGGGAGCATGCAAGGTGGTGGGCTAGGTCCCAACGCGATATAGAGGCCTGAAGTATTTGTGGAGCTATCTGGGCCAGCCAAGGGACGTTTTGGCGCGAAGGTAAATGCCAGGAGGTGGTGCACCGCCGACCTACATGGGGGCAGCAGGCATCAATCTGGTTGACATAGGCTAGGTTTAGCGTGGGCAAAAGGTGTCAAAAGTAAAAAAACAAATTTTGAATTTAATAAGATATGTGATTGAAGCAAAATAAAGAACTAAGAAATCCTTTGCTAAATGGCAACCCCTCCTAGATACTCTTGCTTACTCCCAGTATTCTGATTGGTGTAACTAAGAAGCACTTGTAAATTTCAAAATAGTTACATAATCTGATAATAGATCAGGAAATGAATGCCTAGGTCATGGGGAATTTAGATAATAATGGCACTCAGCTATTTACAACTGAGACACTGCTAAATGGCCTAGGTGATAATAAAACATATTTATTTACAAGTCTACGCCAGTGTGTGGGTAAGATAATTAATAATAATATAAACAATATACTAATAAAAACGAAGTGGGTATGAAAACCATGCCTGTAGGGCCAGGTAATTAATGGATTAGGAAAATGACAGATGCACCAGCGGTAATTAAGGATTGATCTTTTTCTAAAATTATTAGTAATCAAAGGCACTTGGCCAAAAGAATTGATAGTATTTCAATATAACTTTGCTAACTAAATATAAAAACGTGATATAAGGGATGAGGTAAACCATAGTAAATTATTCCTATAGTTTAACCTTAGTGTAGTGTGAATATCAAATCTTTTATCTACATAATAGTGAAGTATAAAATTAGTAAATTGCTTTTATTTGGGGAAGGTCAACCAGGGTACATACACTTCAAATGTAACAAGGATAAAATAATAATAAAATATGAATAAACGGACACTCTGGAAGGTTCATAGCCCCTCTTGTTGCCGCCAGGACCGCCTGGTTTAGGACAATAAGGGATATATATGCTGACTTATACATGGATGCAGCATGGGTGAAGGAATGAGTTAATATTCAGGAACATATTGGGAACCATGAATTGATTATCCTTCTGTTGCGTGGTATCATGTCTTAAACAACCATGATTGAAAATGTTCCTATAAATGGTAGTGAAAATGTTTGATGACTTCTTGAAGGGTAGGCGTTGCTCCTATAAATAAATCCAAAACTATAATAAGGATTGTCCATAGTGCTATTGCTACTATTAATGCCCGTAAATATGGATGAATAGGTAACTCCATGTTGATAACAAACATGTTTCTAGATTAACTGAATGAATGTTCATTGCCTTGAGGTAATAGGCGCATGACCTCTTTTTAGATAGCTACTGATGTTAGACATTGTTGCGCGGTGTAAAAAGCTTCCATATTAGCCACATATTATGCATAAAGAGTGCGTAGTGTCAATCGTTCTGCTATGTGATGCACTCTCTGCATGCACCTCCATATATGTGCACATATCCTGGGTTGTAGTAGTGAGTGGTGTATGTATCTCCAGACCATTCTTTGGGTCTCCAGGCTGTAAGGCATGTCCATATGCTAGGTAGTCAGTCCTGGCAATGGTAATCAGGGTTCAGTTTATTATCTTATCTGTAACTGCTAAGCCATTAACTTCTTGTCTGTGAGTTAGCCTTGGGCAACCTCAGTGACAGGTTTGGTCACTTATGTGGAACTTCCACTCTTCTCATCTCATGACTAAAAGTATTTGTTTGAAGTGTACAGAAGTACCATGTGGTCCTGTAGCGGTTGGGTGAGATGCCGTAAACTTAATCAATGTGTTTTGATGATATGGATTTCTTAATCAGAGCACTCATGCAAATTAGATGGTGCTGCTCTAGTCCAATGTATGTCTGAAAGGTCTGAACGAGTCACCTGATCTATCCAGGATCTTATTATATGGACCGCTTGCTCTACAAAATTAGTTGGCCCCATACCTCCATTCCTCCTTGGGTCAAATAAAGTTTAAGGTGCACAGGGCTTTTATCGTTAGAACAAAGCCATCCCTGTATAAATCATATATTGTGCTAAAAAAGGATGATGAAAAAGCAAATTATGGGCTGCAAACCATATGATTGATATTTATGGAATTGGCTATTAAAACTCGTTCAGTTAGACCTTTATGATGTCCATGCAAGGAGGCAATGCGTTTTGCTATTTAATCTAGGAGTTGGTTTTACATCATGATGTTGGCGTAACCTCATGCCTCTAACCATACCCTCATGTGGCGGACATGTCCAGCTGCCAGCTTGGTAGTGAAGAGAAGTTCCGGTGGGGTAATTGATGATCTTTGCCTCCTAGGTCTGATGAGGAGCCTTGATGTTGTATTGATTTGCTGACTCAAGGTTGATGGCGGCCAATGGGTCTAATATATCTCCAAGAGTATAATTTCAGTTTTTCCAGTATTAAGTGATACGTTGCTTATGGGTAAGTATTCTTGTATTATTTTTCATGTATGCGAGAATCCTGGCTTCTGGAGATACCCACCACACAGTCATCAGATAAAACCATTGTTTTGACTGGTAGTTGTCCATAGACATTGATTCCAATGATGAGGGCATTTGTATTCCAAATTAGGGATCTTACTAAAATTATATATAGTAGAGGGCTTATAGGGTCCCCTTGTTTATGTCCCCTCTGTGAAAAAATAGCTTAGTTAAAAAACCCTGCTCCGCGCACAGCCATGGTGGCTGACTCTGTTTATAAAAATCACCCAGTTTTAGACCCTATTTGGTATGTTTCAATTTTTGAAGGCAGGCCTTGAGATAAGTCCAGTTCACCCTACCATATGCCTTCTGTTGATCTATAAAGATAAGCGCTCAAGAAGTTTTAGATTGGCAGACATTTGCAACTGTGTGAATATTACCCCATATGGATCTTCTTGGGACAGATTTATATTGTGATGGGGATATCACATCAGTTGCGATTTCCCTAATCGTTTTTTTATATTTTTGTGAATATTTTAATGTCAGTATAGTTAGGGAGATTGGGCGCCAATTGGATAGGTTTAGTCTACCTCATTTTTTTGAAGAGAGTGAATGTGTATGCTTCTTTGCCTCCAGGTAGAAGTTATGTTTCCATAATGCACTTATTCATGGAAGCTAAAAGAATATTAGATATGTTAGTAAAATATTTACTATTAAATTTGTAGGGGAAATCCATCAGGTCCAGGACATTTCCCTCATGGTGCACCGTGCACTGCGTCCCATAATTCCTCGTGCAATAATAAGTTAATTAAATTATTGGTTTGAGCCATGGTGTCAATATGTGCATTTGCAAAAAAATTTTCAATTATGGCTGGTTTGACCAGATCATATTTAGACAAATTTGCATAAAACTTGTGCAGTTTGGTCATAATTCCTCAGGTGATTCAACTATGGATTTATCTAGCCATCAGACCTGTGTGCAAGCCACCATGTTCTTTCAATTATAAAAATGCCAGAAAAAACTCAACTAATCTTTGACATCTTTTAGTTTTTTGCTCAGTATTGAACACCAACGAAGTGTTGGTGTTTGTGTATCAAGGTGTTTAGACGTGCAGAAACCTCTGCCCATTTGCGTCCCCATCCAGGATTGTATCTTGTGTGTGGGACATTGTTTTCCAGGTGATCAACTTTGGCCAAGGTGTTTTGATGATGGCTGAAGCTTCCCTGTATCTACTTGATGCTGTGTGTTTAAGATGTTGTATTGTTGATTTCTTGAAATTTTCCCAGTTGATCAGTGGGTCTGAGAAAAAAAGGTGCTTGAAAATCCCGTGTTGAGGATACTTCCTCCACCTTGGAGTAAAATTTCAAGTCAGCTAAAATTTCTGAGCATATTCTGTACCACCTGTGTGCTTGGATAATTGTTTTCGCAGATGTAAAGGACACCAAAACTAGCCGGTGGTCAGAAAGTTTAATTTTTGTAGCTTTGAATTTGTAAATTTGGTGCCTTAAAATTAGAAGCACAAAAGTTAGGTCTATTCTCAACATGGAAATTAGTGTGCCATTGTGCACATTTGGGAATGTCATGTTCTGCAGAAGAAGCGACCATTTAGTTAAAGGATCATATAGGCCCTAAGTGGCTTTTAACATGCAAAGTTTCACATGCCCTTGTGGCGTCTCCGTTGTGTGTGTCCATTGGTTGGTGTCTGGGTTAATCCAGCATTTCATGTCTCCCATGACGAAAGTGTTTGCTGGAAGATGGACTTGTGTCAAAGCTGACATAAACTTTTGATGCTCAGTTGCACAGTTTGGTGCATACACGCTGGCTATTGTGTGCACCCCTTTGTGCCATGAGAAGGTAATGGCTAGTATGCGGCCATCCAAAAACAAATTTTTAACAATGGATTTAAAGTTTGTTTTACACATACTATCACCCCACAGTGTTGTGACCAGAATGATATTGTTGGAAGGAGCATGTTTTCTATGCCTCCTCCTTTTCCCTTTGGACAGTGGGTTTCATGTACTTCCAGGATGTCCACAGGGTGGTTGCGCAAGAGACTCAACTTGTTGGCCTGGGACATTAAGGCATTGAGTCCCTTTGTGTTTAGCATCCCTATCTCTACTGAGACGCCAAGTGCGCCTCAGGAGCGGTTAGCAGGACCCCTCAGCCCTACTCCCTCACCCTTTTTCTCATCTTTGCATCCTTGCTGCAGGTGTCATAATGATGTGTAGGCGCTGGTATATTATTCCCCTTTCATTAACGCTGTTTTTGTTACTTTCTTCCCTTTGTTAACTTTCAATCTATCATTGTGGTGCACTTGTGTGTTCTCATTGATCATATTTTTTTCTTGCGCATTCAATTTGTTTTTTTACAATCCCATTTGGGTTGAACTCCGCAATTTTGGGCGTGTTTCAAAACCCTGTATTGACGCATTTACTTTCAAATTGGTTTCGCCAAATCATTTTTGTTTGGATTGGTTTCTTGGTTTTCTATGAAATTTAATTGGCACATTGTTTATAATTATTCCATGTCTTTTTGAATCTGTTAAGCGAAATGGATGATTCCACTGAGGCCTTAGCCTTGGCTGCGACCAACTTGCCAGCCAGTTAAGCTATTTTCTGCTCCTTGAGGAAATTGGGTCAATAGTTTTATATTTTTGGAATTCTCCCCAGTTATATGCTTGTGTGGTATCAGTGATTTTGGCATACTCTAAGTCGTCTTCGCCCATTTCTTCCTCGCAGAATTCCATTTCTTTTAGACCTTCTTTTAAGGGACAAGCATGAATCTTATGCCCAAAGGCCTGACAGTGGATGCATATGGGTGGCGATCTCTTCACTGTTGCACAAAGTAAATTATGTTTTTTTCCTGTCAATAATAATGGATGCAATATGGGGTATTATTATGATATCCTCCACTAACCCTGGGTTTCGGGAAATAATTGCAATTGCCTTTCATGTGCTAAGGGTTGGCATCAACTGGAATATTATATCTCAAATTGTTTAAAATTCTCCAGGGGATTCCAAGCCCTCACTGAGATGTTGTTCAATTACTGTGCATGCCAGTGTTGTTGGAAGGTAGTCAAAAATTATATATATATCTTTGGATTCTTTCCAAAGTGTATGTTTGGTTGATACCAAATGGTGATTTTCAGGAAGGTCAATCACTACTCTGTCCTTCATGGCTTTGTTTTCTTCCTCCTCTGTCTTAAACCTAAGGTCCACCCAACCACAGCGGATAGTGTGGGTTGTCATGTACAATGCAGGCGGGAATAATTTTGGTTGGGCTTCACCAAAATTTTCAACATTACCTGTGCCTCTGTGCCCAAAAATAAATGGATCTCATGTTCAACTGATGACAGCGGTTGATAATGGGACATATCCATGTAATTGCTTATACTACTAAAAAATCTATGAACCTGTTGGATGCACCACCTCGGGTTTTAACTTTAATTTTATTTTTGTTTACTCCTGTGCGCTTGGTGCATATAGGCAGTGCAGATCCAGGTCCACTACCTTTTACCATGTTAGCCCAATTCTATCCTTGTTTATTAAACATGCTCATCTGGTATTATATTATAAAATTGTTCTGTTTTATTTAAAGCATCTAATAATAAGTGATATAAATTTAAAAAAAGCCAGACTCAGTAAACTTTCTATTATATAAAAGCTTTTTAGTAAAACCAGATGAAGAAATCACTCTGAAAACCAATGGAACCTTAGAACAGGTAAATGGTACTCTTGTTAGCATTATGCAAATGTATACCAAGTAAAACACCCTCAGAAGGAACATGTTCTTGCCTCCACCGTTTTTAATTATAATATCATGTATCACTCATCTACATGAATATAGTATTTCAATTACTGTATAAAAACACCATGAGCTCATGGCTCTTTTTATACATGTATTAATAAAGAGAAAATGAGTTATACTATATTTGGAATAAATCACACAGACCTTAATTTAGTTACAGACTTAAGTTTAGTCTAACTGTTGGCTCAATAAGTAAATATTTAAAAGCATGATGTGGGAATCCAGCAAGTTAGATGCTTGTTGGTGCTGAATTTAGCCGGATTTCCACAAAACTCTTTATAAATGAAACTAATAATTTTTGAATAAAAGTTAAGATCGGTTTTTATAGGTTTTTTATTAGTTGCAGCCAAGGGATTAAAAGCAAACCCTCTTATGATCTCGCTTCTTAGTATTTAACATAACTCAAGGCCCAAAGCGAGATAGGTGCAAAATATTATTATAAGCTTTGAGCCTGATTAGGAAATATAAGAGTTTGACCTATTGGAGCTTTCAAAGCTCACTTTACTTCAATAAAATGGCTGATGGAGGGTTGATCATAGGCAAGACGAAACTGTGGGGTAAAGATTTGACATAATTTAACCAATCACTGTGTGGTAAAATAGTTGCACCTTGGGGGACCCCCTCCAAGCCTATAAAAGCGGGTGGTCCCTGCTTAGGTGTTTGAAGTGAACTATAAGTGGGCCGAGGAGAAACCTCCAATGTCTTCACTGATTTAGCCTCATAGTTGGTGCAATATGACTAACTGAACTTGTATTATTTGTCTAAGAAGATTTAATAAGTGTTACCCTGATTTGAGGGGTTCCACTGAGAATTGGCCAGGGTCTTTTGGCTGATATTATTGTTATTTACCTCAGAACTGCTCTTCCCACAATATTAGACTTGTAATTGTCCAACATTACCGCCTTTTGGACTATTTTCGCCCAAAACATTCTTTTCTCTAAGCTGAGAGGGCAATTGTCTGACATCACCCCCCTCAAGGATGTTGGGGGAGAATAGGGCCGTAGGAAGCGGCCATGTACCCAGTTGATTTATAAACTATGTAGCCAATTATTTGATAAAATATTCAGCACCTCTCTTGTAGGTGATGACAAAAGGGACTTCCCTTATAGACCCAAGCTTACCACTTATAGGAGTGATGTGGTTATGATAATACAGAATCAGGTCAGACACTTGGAAGTAAGTAGTGGGGTTTGGAGCTCATTAGCAGCCTGCCTTTCTTTAGTCACGGTTTTAGCTAGATTGGTCATATCCTCAGATTGGAGCTAGATGATGCGCTGAGACAATCTTCTCATGGCTTTCTCAGGTTCCTCATCATTAGAGGAGAAGGCATCATCAGCTAAAGGGCCGGTATCCATGGTTATCTCCCATAAAAAACTTGGAATGGGAAATTTTTATAATCTGGTGATAACTTATCCGGTAGGCCTTAAAAGCACTGAGTAGGAATTGATCCCAGTGAATTGGATCAGAGGATGCCATTTTACGCCGGATTATGACCAATATTCCATTAGACCATCATGTCCCATTGGTAGAGGGATTATATGGGGCCAAGAAGAGTTGTTGGGCACCCATTGAGGTAGCCAGGATTTTGACTATTCTAGAGGTGAAGGTCTTACCATTGTTGCAAAGTAGTACTTGGGGACAACCATGACAATTGAAAATGTTTTTGATGTAGGAACATTGCAGTGGCCTTGGCTTTTTGGGCTGGGAGAGCCAAGGTTTTAATCCACTTAGTGAAATAATCAATGCCAACTAGGATATATCAATTTCCACCGGTTATCTGAGGGAGGGGACCTACTATGTCTTGGTAGAAGGTATGGGAAGGTTGTTAGGGGTAGTTGGTTGATATTGGTATCTAGTCTTAAAGCTAGACTTCTTCTTACAAGTGATGCAGGCTTCCAAAACTTCAACAATAGTTTCTATGATTCCTTCCCAAAGGTATCAATCCCATAAAATATTTGTAGTTTTTCTTTTATCCCCCATGACCTAGGGTGGAGTGAGCTTCCAGGATAGCCGGTACACGTTCTTAGGGATGAAGGTAAGACAGCCACTTTGCACCAACTGCTTGTAAAACTTCTCAATCCCCACTTTGGTGTCGTGGGAGTGATGAGTTAACATTTTCTGGTCTGGATCATCATCCTCCCAGTCATCGTGGTTATAAAGAGGTCTTATAACCTCACCGCCTCACTATTATCCAACTGAAGAACTGGCAGCCAAATTAACCCATCAACATTCATGTGATGGGTTCCAGCACGGTGTTCAATCTTCATGTCATAATGCTGGAGCTTTAAATCTCAGCGAGCTAACTGGCCAGTAGGATCCTTCATTTTCTGTAACCATTTCAATGAAGCATGGTCCGTAGCCATAGAGAAGGTAGTCTCATACAGGAAAGGGCTTTAGTGCTTTACAGCTAACAAAACGGCAAGGCACTCCTTCTCTGTTATGCTGTAGTTGCGTTCCGCCTTTGACAGCATCTTCTTAAAATAAGATACTGGATTATCTACATCGTTTTCATCCAGTTGGGCTAAGATGGCCTCAACTGTGTATTCTGAGGTATTGGTAAACAAGATAAACAGTTTACCATAGTCAGGGTACCTCAGGATAGGACGTTGTTGTGTCAGTTGTTTCAGTTGTTTCAGTATCTCAAAAGCGGCCTTCTGTTCAGCATGCCAATGAAAGGGGGTATTCTTAGTCAGTAGGCGGACGAGGGGCTCACTGAGTTGGGCGAACTTAGGGATGAACAGATAATACCCTATTATCCTTAGAGATACATGAATTTTCCGTAGATTCTAGAGAGAGCAACTTTGAGATCCCATAGACTTTATCCTGTATGGGTAAATTCCCTATTGAGAATGGCGCGTCCAAGGAAATCCTTTTTTGGAAAAGGTACACATGTAGGACTTTAACTTGATATTTGATTCACATAAGCGTTGTTACACCTCCTTCAGGTGAATAAATGCTCAAAAAAGGTCTTGAAAAACACCATGATGTCATTAAGGTAGACGATGACGCAACTTAACTTTAAATCCTGCAAATTGTGATCCATGGAACGCTGGAAAGTTGCAGGGGTGTTGCACAACCCTTAAGGTAAACAGGTGGGTTGGAAAAGACCCTCACTGCATATAAGAGCACATTTCTCTTGATCTTCATGGAAAAGGTCCATTTGCTAATAGCCGCTAGCCAAGTCCATGGCGGAGAAGAAGTTAGAGCCAGAGATTTGGGCCAGGGAGTCATCAATGCGAGGGATAGGATAGTTATCCTTTTTTGTGCGATTATTCTATTTCAGTAGTCCATAACTATCCAATGACCTCCATTTTCTTTTAATAAGCAATAGAGGGAAGACCAAGGGCTTTGTGAAGTAACAAGTAACCCCGTGTCTAGTAACTTTTTGAGATAATTCCTCATCTGCAGTTCTTCCACCTTTGACTTGTGGTAAGGTTTTGACCAAATGGGTTGGGCATCACCCACATGAAGTGGCTCCAGTCCTTCATGTGGCCATAGTCAGTATTTGACTTGGATAATATGTCACTATATCTTTCCAATATAGTATGGACCTTTTCCAGATCATCTGAGTCAGTTTATCCGAAATATGGACATTGGGTAAGGTACATAATAGGTTATCCACTGGAAAGCCCTTATCCAAAGTAGAGCCAATGAAGTAAATTCGTTCAATTTCCTCCACAGGGATTAATAAGCCTCTGCCAATATCCTGGTGTTTTTCTTATAACGATGTCCTTGCTGGTGAGGTTCGCCAACAGAATAGCAATAGGCCTTTGGTAGGCTGGGTCTAATTTTCCAGGAAATACCCGAGGATTCAAGGGGCTAAAGCCCTTAATAGTTACGAGGAGCTACAAGCAGTGGTGTAGGATTTGGAAAGTGATCTTTGTCAACCACTCGTTGTTAACCCGTCTTAATTACTACCTTTTCTGAGGCATAGAAAGGAACATTATCCTTAGCATCCACTGAATAATAAAAAAATTGTATTACGCTTAGAGGTGGTATAATTTAAAGGCAAAGCAGAAAGACAGGTACTCAACCAGGCAAGAATAAAAGTTCTGCTGGGATCTTTATTTGATAAAACTAAAGGGGCTTTGTAATTGAGTAACAAGAGGAAACCTTGCTTCATGTTGATTATTCCCTCATACTCGATCATAAAATTGGATACCTATGAGAATATCATAGGCGTTGTTGTCCAAGGCCACTTCAGGGGCCAATAAGATGAGCTTCCCAATTCGAATGGGAAGAGAAGAGTATGCCCCAATGGCGTGGGTGTTGTTTAGACCTGAGGTTCTAAAATCTTGATTATTTCCAAGAAGGAGACATCTTGATTTTTTATCAGCTTTGAGGAGATTACGTTCACTGGGGGACAGTATCCAGGATGGCCATCATCAGGACTTTTTATATGACCATTTCTACCTTGGTGAGGGTTCCTCCGAAGTTAGAAGACAGATCTTAGTCCTCCTTGGGCTGGAAGGTGGAGGTTAGTTTGTGAGAAGTCTCAGGGTAATTTTCCAAGATGGACTTCATGGTTTGACAACGCTGGAGAGGATTAATCAAGCCATTTGAGAGCTGATCAGAATCTGTGGTGGTATCAATAACCACAGGGCACCATAGAACTTGGCTGAGGTACGTGTCTTCAGTTATGGTGGTCTTGTCTACTCCACCAGCGCTCAAATGATCAGGAAAATCCATTTCAGCGGGTACTCCTAGTACATAGTAACCAACATCCTCATAACCCCATTACAATTCATCCCTGGTGGTATTTATAACAAGGGGTAATGAAGCAATTGAAGTAGGTGAGTCAGGCAATTGAAATTCGTCAGCAATAGGGGTGCCTAGCCCTACGCTGACATCTCTTTTCCCTGCTCCTCAATGTCAGCTTTCTTTTTCCAGCACACAGTCTCATAGTTCCCAACCTTGTTGTAGTAGTCACATTAGGAACGTTCAGACCACTTGGCTTTTGGTTTTTGCTGAGGGCCCATAATCTGAATGGTTCTCTTTTTGTCTTCAATTGCCAAAACCCAGGGCATGGGCTTTTGATCCTCAGTGGCCAGAACACGGGGTCTGAATACTACTCCATGAGAAACTTCAATCTTGTTGAAGTCAGCGAAATCTAGAAGAGCTCTTTTCTACCTTGGACATTGTGGAAATAGCGTTTGACTGAAGTGATGTGCATCGCCAAATGAGGGTGAGATGATAACCCAGTCAAATAGCGGCAACAGCGTCATCCAAGGTCAACATTTTAGGAGTTAACAACATTGGCTTCAATATATAACTTCTCCGTGAAAGAAACCACTGATTTTCCTTTTCTTATGCTAATGCGCATGATAGCTTGTTTCTTCATGATTAATATTTGTTTTGATCCAAACTTGGTAAATGAGCGCCTCCTTAACCTCGGACCAGGTGTTAAGGGCTTTTATATGAGGCACCATTACCTCCTGGGTTATGCAACCCAAACAAGAGAGGATATGTTTGACCTAATAACGGTCAGTAACCCCTTCCATAGCAGCTTCATAAAAATATAAAAATGACTCGATGCTACCTTCTCTGGAGATAAACTTAACCTTAAAAGTTGGTTTGAATGAAACATGGTCACCCCCAGAGAGGGTATGAACTTCAGGAGCATCTGTCCTCATGGTCTCTGAGCGAAGATCCAACTGATAAAAGGAGTGGGAGACAATCGAGCTGGTCTTGGATAGCTTCAATCCTGGTTCTCATGGCGGTGATGGGCTTTTGAAAAGTAGATTCACATAAAGCCAATCTAGCGTCTAACCCAGATTTTGATTTTCTAGCTCTTCAACCTGACTCTTCAGTGTCTTGACTTTGAAACGAATTTGTGACACAAGATATCTTAGGTTCTGTTGATCAACTTCCACCACCCACGCGCTTTTTAAGCTCCTCTTTCATCTTACATCTTTCGTTGCCAGGTGAGTGGAAGCCTTTCACATGTATGTCACTTATAATATCTTCATAACTGCGCTCAACCTGCATCAATTGAATAGGCACATCCTTCAACAGTGTGAGCCCTTAAAGAGAGGTCTTGATTCCTTAGGCTTCTTTTTCACATTTGCTAACCCATTGGGCTAAATATTTGGTATTCTCAAGAGAAGCTTTAAGTAAAAGCTCCTTTTCCAGTTGAGCAACCTCGACCTCTAGAGCGGGAGTAGCCCTATAAGGTTCTTGCAACAGACGCCGCTCAAATTCCTCAACGTGGAACAAGGCTTGGACCAGTTGCTGCTCCACCACAGCCACACGTTTCATCCCCAGGTTGAGGGGTGAAAGCGCGTTCCAAGGGGTCGCAGTGAGTTTACTCTTCATGCTTTTCAAGTTCCTTGGAAGACTCCTCAAGTAGAGAGCGGGCGCTAGAAGTTTAATCATTTAGTTCATCCTGGAAGATCATCATAGTATCTTTACATACTTTACTACGCCAGTATCCATGGTTATGAGCCACTCATACAACTGATTAATGAATTTGCGGTTTTCCTCCACACAAGATTGAGCTGTTCCAATATTTTCAGAGGTCAGATTTTATAAATTATCATAGCTAATCTTAGAACATCATGGTTTGCCAGGTGCTAATGCAGCTCTTCATGATGGACGGCTAACAGGTTAATCATATGGAACAATGAAGGATAGGCAAACTTGCAGACATAGGTAGTCATAATGGAAATCTAACAGTAGGCGTCAGGAAGGGTTTGAATCTCATAGAGGTACATTAGACGATCCTCTGCAGAAGAATCTCTTTCTCAAGAAGCAATATCGCCAGGGTTAATATGCCATGAGTTAGGTCTCTCACTACTTCAGCTGCAGGTCAGGTAAGGCAGTAGGACTCTGGTATCAGGATTCGTTAAACTGCTCTCCTCTAAAAAATAAGTTTGGGGAGCTATCCATACGGTCATCTTCTGCCCCATCTCCCTTTTTCACCCAGAAAGTAACACTTCCATCAGGTGCGCCCTCTATTTTGGTGATAATAAACGTGTGGCTTACAGGATTTTCTGTAGTGAGCACCACTTTGTGGGAATCCAGCAAGTTTTATGCTTTCTGGTGCAAAATTCAGCCAGATTTCCACAAATCATTTATAAATAAAATTAATACTTTTTGAATAAAAGTAAAAAAAACTTATAGGTTTTTATTAATTACGGCCAAGAGATTAAAAAATCAAACCCTCTTATGGTCTCGCTTCTTAGTATTTAACATAACTCAAGGTCCAAAAGCGAGATAGGTGCAAAATTCATTATAAGCTTTGAGCCTGAATAGAAAAATGTGGGAGTTTGACCTATTGGAGCTTTCAAAGCTCACTTCACTTTAATAAAATGGCTGATGGAGGGTTGATCATAGGCAAGACGAAACTGTGGGGTAGGATTTGACATAATTTAACCAATCACTGTGTGGTAAAATAGTTGCACCTTGGGGGACCCCCTCCAAGCCTATAAAAGCGGGGTGGTCCCTGCTTAGGTGTTTGAAGTGAACTATAAGTGGGCCGAGGAGAAACCTCCAATGTCTTCACTGATTTAGCCTCATAGTTGGTGCAATATGACTAACTGAACTTGTATTATTTGTCTAAGAAGATTTAATAAGTGTTACCCTGATTTGAGGGGTTCCACTGAGAATTGGCCAGGGATTTTTTTGGCTGATATTATTGTTATTTACCTCTAAAATGCTCTTCCCACAATATTGGACTTGTAATTGTCTGAAATTCCACCCTTTTTGGACCTTTTCTCCCAAAACATTCTTTTCTCTAAGCTGAGATGGAAATCCTCCAACACATGATAACAATGAACTTTGGTCATTACCTAAATTTTTCAAAAAAGTTGAACCTGTAACATGTAATCATGGAATTGAATGGGCTAGAAAATTGAAGACCATTTATAGAGCCCAATGAGATCATTGAGAGGACCTCCACTAAATTCTTTATCCTGAAAGGCTCACAAAGGGTTACCTCATTAATTAGATACATGCTAACTTTCTTAAGATCTACCTGCAGAGCACTGGCATAACAGCCAATACTTCTCAATGACCAAATCTAATCCTCACTCAGTTTTTTTCTTTGTTGTTTAGTCATATAGGAGAAAATGTTAGGACCTGGTCTGACCAATCATATGAAAACTTTTTTACTTAGGATTATTAAACCTAGATAATTAGACAGAGGCCTTCAATCATGTCATTTGTTTCCTTACCAGCGTTGATCTATATAACTAATCTACTGGTATTCTTAAGACGTCTCCTTAATATCAATTATTACTCTAATTGATCCAGACCTGCATCTTTACCAACTTGTAGCATAATTTACTATAGGCTGTTTAAGGATCAACAAAGATTACCTATCGCATTGATAAAACTTTTTCATACTTTTTTCATGTCAACTAGTAGTATTAACTTACTATGTTCTTGTCTGTAAAAACTGGTTTCCATACATGGTAATTCTTAAGGTTTGGACTTAGAAATTTGTTTCAATGACATTTGCAATTTAGTTCTCTGACAAGAAATATCTGTCAAATTTATACAAATTGATATAAAATTTTATTTAAGGTTTATATATTTTTCTGGTGGATTTACTAGAATTAGGCTCTAATCTACAAGCTAGTAGTTTCTGGGAAGGTGGCATTTGTTAGGCTTTGACGTTTAAATTATTATAGATTCATTTAGCTCTTTTGGCTAATTTCTATCAGTTGAGAGTGTTCCATTTCCTGACTTGAATTTTTATGTCAAAATTTCTCCAAAATTAAATTCCATTTTGCATATGTCAGGACCCAAACTTTTAGTTGCTTTTTTATTTATTTATATTTTCAATCCTGTGTGTCATCAAGATAAGCCCCAAGTTCTAAAATGCCACTTTGATATTTGTACATTGTTATCAATAATCCAGGGCAGGATAAACAGGATCTAATCAGGAGATGACATGCACGGATGACCAGAGGTAGGCATGACATGATTGCCCACCATACCTCAGCCTGTATTGTAGTCAGGGTTAGTTACATGCCAGCGAGCACAAACCTGTGATGCCTACTGACTAACAGAGGCCAGTGACATATAAAGTCCTGCCTCATTTAGGAATGTTGAGTTGTATTCTTTGGTTCTATTTTTTTGTGCCAATTTTTTTGGAATTCCCAACTTGGCTAGATATAAACTTACTTTTTTTATGGTTTGTGCCATGTAATTTGAGATTTGACGCACCTATTCCACCAAATGATTGTAACAACTCTCTTTTGGTTTAAGATTGCATTATGTTGAAGGGAGAATAAGTTTATGGTACCACATCTGTTACATTGTCATGCCACATTGCCAAAGTAATGGTACTATAAGATTATATTACTACTAGTCCCTTGTAGCCTGAGTGGCACTAATCTCCAAGTCACAAATTTATAACTAATTTAACTCACCACAGCTGCCGTGGACAACTGAATCACTTATTTGATTACCAGCTCTCTTGCCTAAGCGCTGTCAAAAACGCATCAATAGTAGTGTTTTTAATTATCTTTATGCATAAGCCAGAATTACATAAAGTAGATAAATTTTACTAAGGTAAAAGATATCTGAGGCTAATGCTTTAGTTTCCTGACTTTTAAAATTAACAATTGTCATGAGAGTCCTGGTTATTATTTAGTTAACAGTTGTTTTTCACCAATAAAACTAGGGAATTTTGTGGACATAGCGAAGGGACTGTCGTTTATAAAGTCAATATGTTTTCTATAAGCTTTTTTTTTAGTACTAGATGGTATTCTATAAGCTTTTCCAATGCCCAATTACAATTATTCAGATGATTTACCCGCGAGCTTTCAGGCCATTATATGTAATCAGAGTCTAAATTGTGCTTAGTAATTTCCATAATACAAACTGTTACAATACAAAAAAATGTTTCTTTTGGTTATTTAAGTTTTCTATCTTCATTAAGAATGCATTTTTATTAAGTTCAAACTGACCTGTTAAGTTAATGTCTGATGAAAATGCACCTATTTTAACAGCAAGCATACTTGATATGCAGTGAAAAGTTGACATATTAATGATGGAGTGAAAAAGTAGAGGAATAGGTGAAGTAGACATAAGAAAGCCACCGGGCATAACTCTTGGTGGAACAAACTAATGACTTGGTTGATGGGCTAAATGATTATCCTTAAGCTACTTATCAGTATGCAAAATAGTTTTTAGTGGAGGCACAACACTACCTCAGAATGCTACAATGGTAATTTATACACTAGAATATTACTTAAGTGGAAGGGTAAAATAGGTTCTAAAATAGTAATAATTTAATTTAAATAAAGTAAGATTAGATGACTAGGGATTTTGTGTTTGATTCTTAGGGTAACTTTGCTATACTATTATGTAATCTTATCTTTAGGCAAGATTTTGCATGTTCAACAAGTGCTTAATTATCATAACATAATACTAAAGATCTATATATATATATATATATGAAAAAAGGAAACCTATATTCTGATTAATTTATTATTTAATATAAGGTATATAGCTTGGCTTATGCTACATATTGGTAGATAATATATGGATACAAAAGTGATGTTTAATTCAATATTTATATTAAAAATCTGCTATATCTGACTATATAAGATATAGCGATGTTTCAGACTAAGCCCTAGTAAGGGGAAAGCCGCAATTCAGGGACCTCTTTTATTTTTAACTATCATTAATCCCAAATTTAATAGATATTTTAACTACACTTGCTTTCGTAGCTTAGCCAAAAATTATTATTAGTATAAAGTTCTAGAGCCATTACCAATTTATACACTAGAGTTTAATTTACAATAAAATAAAATTGGGTAAAAAGCCTCATAAGCTATCATAAATGATAAAGATAGGGTAATTGACCCAACTTATTTATCATGTCAATGTATTGAAAGAGTACTAATTCAATATTTATAAATCCAGTTATCCAAGTGTTTAACCTTGCATCGTCTATGTATACCTCCATTTATAAGTTTCCTAGTATTTAGACAAATACCACTTACCTGGTGTGTGATAAGAAACCACATGACTGGGATAGTATATCCTTAACTCACTTCTACATCCCTTGAATTTAATTCTTCTATTCAAAATATATGTTTAAACCCATATATCTCTACTTATATCATTTTTGGATAAATAATGACATATTAATATTTTTACTAGACTAATTAAAGTTATTATTTCTCTTTTTTCACCTCTTATCTGTTGACTACTTTGGCTCCATTTCATGGATATCTGTGATGTGATAAGCAAACCTGAGTATCTAATTATTGGGATTTCTGGTTCATCACCTGCAAGTATCACCCAAGTCAATTTTTACTAGTTTTTATAAGGTAACATGTATATTATTAGGGTGCGCTTAGAAAGCTATTATTTGTATGCATAATTCTTTAATTCTTATGTAGTTATAAGAATAAAGTATAGTATTTATTAAATTACAATCATAGTTGAATCCTATAAACAATCAAGTAAGATAACTTAATATAATTCATTTAACATATATATAGTTATTGCGGGGAAGGCTGACCAGGGGACAGACTCTTCTGATAAGACACCATAGAAAATGAAACACATGTAAGAGGAGGGCACCCCAGAGAAGTTAATGCTGTCTCCTGTTGCCAGCGGGAACGCCAATACTGGGAGGGGGCGTCATGTGTATAGGGGTAGGCACTACTATTGAGCATGTGTTTAGGAAGGGGTCTGATTTGATAAACCAAACTGGGAACCAGGATGAGACCAACTGGCGGCGACGTGGCGGGAGGTATCCAAACATCTAAGCTTGAAAGTGAACCACTAAGTGCAACCGGAACTGGCAGACAGCTTCTTGGAGGGTGGGGGTGGAGCCTGAGATGGCATCCAAGACAATCGTGTGGATAGTCCACATGCTGATTGCAACCACCAAGGCACAAAGGGCGGGTGGGAGAGGGGAGGCCATTGATAAAGAAAAAATGCCCCTAGAAAGACTGAAGGGCTGTGCCTGATCCTGGCAAAGTAGACATTATACCTCACGCCATATCACTTTAGATGGAGGGTACTTTTCCAGGCGGTGAAACAGCGTTCCATACTGGCCACACACGACACAGGATGAGTGCAAAGCGTTAGAGCTTTGGCATTATGGTACACCCATCTCAAGCACCAAACATGGGAGCGGATATGAGACTGCAGAAGAAGGTTATGGGCGTACTTCCAAATGGCTTTCTGGGTAGCAAGGGGATAGGGAATGTCCATCATGTTCAGATAGTCCACCCTGGACAAGGTATGGGGCCTCGTGGGTATCACTCCATTTAGAATGGGAAATCCCTGTACCTTCTGAATGAACCGAGGAGAGGGGCGCCCCATCTGGGCTGTGTGCCCACAAATACAAATCCTCCACTCAGCGCTCCGCGTGGAGAGTAGGATTCGTTTGTAGTGGGTTTTAGTCCTGTGAAAACCTGTGGCTGATGGGTGTGAAGCCAGGTATTTCATCAGGGAGTGAAGGTTTAATGGATTGTTAAGGCCCAAAGCGCGGGAGAAGTGGGCTTGGGCCACGCGGGACCAGTGTTGGGAGGGGAGTGTAGGGCGGTGACAGCCACAATCCAGGTGCCCAGGATTTTGGCAGCATGGGCTTTGAAGTCAAGCAGGCCCATGCCACCATGATGATGAGGGCCAAACATGACCTCTAGCCGTACTGGTGGTGGGCGGCCTGACCAAAGCCATCCTTGCAGCAGGGCATACAAGGATTTGAAAAATCTTGGGGAGAAGGGGATGGCGTGGGCTCCAAACCAGACTTTGGAGAGCTGCATAGAGTTGGCCAAGACGACCCTTCCAGTAAGGGAAGTAGGGTGGGCTCTGAGGGAGGCGATGCGCTTTGTCACGTTGTCTATAATACGACCCTCCATTACTGCTGATGCATACCTGCCAGCCTCCACCCACACGCCCAGATGGCAGACCAGCCCTATGGTAGGGCGTGGCACGAAGGGGAGCACCAGTGGGGCGGTGTGGGGTGAGCTGGGAGGGCGAGCATGTGTGCGAGCAGATGGGCCGGGCTGGGAACTGGTTGCTGGGGCCCAGCAGGTTTGATACCGACCAAGGAGGATGATTTTGGTTTTGGAAGCGTTCAGTGCAGCATTACTTACCCAGGAATACTCCTGGATGAGAGCTTCAAGTGCGCGTGCATCTTTATTATTAGACACCCCAACCACACAGTCATCTGCAAACGCCATCATCTTGACTGGGGCTTGGCCTGGTACAAGGACCTCAGTGAGTTGGGCATCACATTTCGAAGTAGTGGGCTAAGGGGCCCTCTTGTTGCAAGCCCCTTTGAGGGCGGACTACTTCCGTTAGGAAGCCAGGGCCACACACTGCCATTGTTGCAGATTCCGTGAGCAGCATCACCCAGTTGATGAAGCGATGGGGTAAGCAGAATTGATGGAGGCAGGCCTTGAGGTATTCCCAGTTTACTCTATCATAGGCTTTCTGTTGGTCCAAGAATACAAGTGCCCCAAAGGCTGTGGACTGGCATGCGTTAGCTACAGAGTGCACGTTGTCCCAAATTGACCTTCTGGGTATGAACCCGAATTTTTCTGGGGAGATGGTGACAGAAGCTACAATCCCTAAACGGTTAGCCATGATTTTTGTTAAATTTTTTGTATCCATGTTAGTTAAAGAAATGGGGCGCCAGTTGGCTTAGTCTAGATTGTCCCCTTTCTTGAAGAGTGTGATGGTAAAGGCCTCTTGTCCTCCTGGTAGGAGAAGCATTTCCAGAAGGCTCTGGTTAAATGAGGCAAGCAGTAGTGGTGATATATATTTGAAGTATTTTTTATAGAATTCATATGGAATGCCATCTGGGCCTGGGCATTTCCAGTTTGGTGCACCGCGGATGGCTGTTTATAGTTCGTTCAGAGTAATCAAATCCATTATTTCTGGGTATTGGGAAACAGTGCAGATGTTGGTTCAGTCAAGAAATTCCGCCACTTCAGTTGGCTGAATTGGATCAGATCATTATAGCTCAGAGTAATACTTTTGTATTTTGATTGCCACTTCAGCTGGCATATCCGCGATGGAATCATCCGATCTTCACACCTGTGTGCAGGCCACACTCTGGCGTGGTGTGAAAACTTTTTTAAAAAATATGCGGTGCACTTGTCACCCTCTGTAATGCGTTTGGCCCTGTTCTGAACACAAACCCAAAGTTTGTGTTGCCTTTTGAGCATGTTGAGGTGGGCAGCTGCCTCCGCCCACTTCCAGCCCCATGCAGGACTGTATCCTGTGGCTGGGATGTTGGACTCCAGGTGTGCCAACTCTGCCAGAGTGCGCGAGATGATGGCTGATGTGGCTCGTGAGCGTCGGGAGGAGAGGTGGCAAGAGTGGTGGATGGTATCCTCTTTGAAGGCTGCCCATGTGGAGATGGGGTCCGCGCAAAACAGTGTAACAAACTCTTTTTACAAAGTTGCTGGTTCCACCCAAGTGGAAAATCCTGGCGATGCAAGTTCAGGAGGGCGGAGTTTTCACCAATGTGGGGCCTTAGCCACTGTGACAGGTAGGTGGTAGGTTATTGAGACCAGCTGGTGGTCAGAGAATTTGATTTTTGTTGTTTTGAAGTTAAAATTTGGGTTGGAATTTCACTAGCGTAAGGATAAGGTCTATGCAGGTCATGGACCTTAATTGGCCGTTGTGGACATGGGGTCACATCATGTTTTCGAGCAACAGGGCTCGCTATGGCAGCGCATCCATAAACCAAGGGCTTTTAGAACGTGAAGTTCTACATGACCCTGGGGGGAATGGGAGGAGGAAGGCCAACAGTCCGTTGGTGTGTTTAACCAACAGTTCATATCGCTGACTATAAAAAAGGGTTTGGGGGTAACGGGAGGGATTTGACTGATGAGAAAAATTCCTGACATTCTCATGCACAGGTTGGGGCGTAGATGTTGACAATAGCGTGTGCCACATCAGCCCACGAGAAAGTGACAATGAGGACTCAGCCATTGAGGAAGGATTCTGATGATAAAAATTTGAAAAAATTGTTTATCTGAACTAGCACCTCACAGTGCTCTGACCAAAAGGATAGGGATGGGAGGAGCATGGTTTTCCAAGCTTCCTCAGAACCTCGCGGATAGTGGGACTCCAGGATGGCCAGGATATCCACGGGTAATTTTTCGTAAAAAACTCTATTTCCTAGCCTGGGATGGCGAGGCCTTGAGTCTGACGATATTCAACGTCCCAAAAGTGAAGGTTTCCCCCATCACACCTTAGGTGCAAAGGGGTGGGCACCCGGGCCCACTAGCCTCCTCTAGATCCCCATGGGCCTTCATGGCAGCGCAGGTGTTTACAGTAATGCTAGGGGTAGTTTTGTTGATTTTAGCAGAAAGGTTCACATTGGCTTTTGCCTTTGCTTTTTGTTTCCCAGACTTCAAACAAATTTTTTCAGTGTGGATGAGTTCAGTGCACCATTGAGTGGGTCAAAAAAAGTTTTTAGGTAAGTTGGACCCCCAATTCAGTTTTGACTGGAGCTTGGTTACAAAGATCAGGTGAAATCAAGTCATCCCATTGGATCCTCAGATTGGGTGGCCCAATTGTCATGGACTTTCTAATCTGATTGGTTGATGGATTCCCTAGTTGCTTCTGCCGTGAAGGTTTCTGTAACGCACTGGCTCCTTCCAATGAGCCACAAACGAGTTGGGCAACAGAATCCATGTTACAGACCATAGGGCTTACAGGGCTCCTGATACTACTCTCCTTGTGCGCGCGCTACAAGATTGGACAAGCACCCCTGGAAGACAGTTGCAAATATACTTAACCCCAGCAACATGCCTTGACTCCAAGACAAGGTATAAAGGGAGGCAATAGCTCTCCCAAGCTCACTCTCAAAGTCCAATTCTTGTTGTTTCAAGCCAAACATGGCTGCAGTTAGGCAATATTTTAAAATAAACTCAAAGTATAGATATATGAAATTTTAAGTTTTTTTATTTATTATTGGCCAGGACGATAGAAGACAGAATTGAGAAGCCTCCAGCTCCCAGTTCCTTCCCTATATACACATGCTACAAGCTTATATAAAATATAACACAAGCTTATGGTGCTAATCTGACTGATGCTTGGTGTAAACCTTACAGCAGGATCGCGGAATCCTCACTCAATGGTTCTGTGCCAGTTCCGACCCTCAACAGTTCCGCACCAGTTCCATTTTAAATTCCAAATGAACCGCGAAACTTCCAAGCACCTGTTCCATTCCATTCTTGATTCAAATCCAAATCGAATCTCAAAACTCCCCATGTTACTTGATTCTCGTTTTTCCTCGACTTGGACGCCCATCTGGCTCCTTGGCCTCCTTAAAGCTCCTGCCCCTTAGGCGTCCCTGCCAGGACCAACTCCCCCTCCTCCTCCATACATCCAGACACAGCCTGCCCTGTCTTACCAAAGATCAGGGCAATGTGATGCTGAGGATAGACCTCAACCGTCACAGTTTCAATGTCCTCCTGCGTTGGGAGTGTGGGATAGTGGTGGTGACTTTGGCCGCTTCATTTGCCGTGGCTCTGCGGGCCTGCTTGGCCTTCTTCCGCTCCTGTGTGGAAATTGGTTTTACCAGTAGGTAGCAGCCTTGTGCTCCCCACGGGAAAGCCTCTTTGGTGCTTGCAGTTGGTTTGTAGTGCGCCTCTCCGCTGGCCATGGCCGCTGAGGGGTGCTCTTGGAATGTGATGCCCTCCTTGGTGGGGCATACATGTGCCTTATGGCTGAACGCGTCACAGTGGGTGCAGATGGGGGGCGCGCTGTCCACGGTTACCCAGAAAGAGTGGGTGGTATGACCTTCAATATTGATATATGTGGAGTGCGGGATCTGGGTTAGGTCCTTTGCAATCTCCTTGGTTGGGGTCAGGACTGTGATGGATTTGCCGGTGCACAGGTGTGGCATCAGCATAAAGCGTTGCATCTCAAAAGATTGTATTTCGCCATAAACTTGAGACCATTTTAGGTGCTGCTCCAAAATGGCACGTTTTACCATAGTAGGCAAAAGTCAAATGTGAGGGAAATTTGGTTTGATTTGTCCATCTGGTGCATTTGGTTTTGATGACCCATTGCCCTTTGTGGAGGTTGATCACTATGCGCACCACAGCAGCTTCATCTGCTGCCTCCTTGTTTTCAAAACCGAGGTCCAGCCAACCATGTGACATGGAGTGAGGTGCAACGTACACCGCAGTCAGGAAAAAGTGTGCACATCCTCACAAAATTTTTCCCATAGAGCTGTTTGTTGGATGTCCAGAAACACACGGACTCCATATTCCACTGACAAGAGTGGTTGGAAGTGCGGCGTGTTGATGTACTGGTTGCATCGCGCTTGCCAAGTGAGGATTTCTGGGGAAATAGTGACCGCCAGTTTTTTTTTAATTTTTTTTATATTCTGCCATTTTTCCGGGGCATTTTTGAACGTTTGAGGCTGCGGGCCTACCACCTGCTCCTCTTACCTTACTTGCTCAGCTGCTCCCTGACATGGGCGCAGACTAATCTCCTCTGTAATATTATCAAACTAGAATCAGACTTAAATTGAATAATTTGCAAAATTGATTGCAAAGAGAGAGAAAATTTTTGAACTTCCACATTGGGACA
Organism: Massospora cicadina; assembly: GCA_022478985.1. NCBI lineage: Eukaryota > Fungi > Entomophthoromycota > Entomophthoromycetes > Entomophthorales > Entomophthoraceae > Massospora > Massospora cicadina. The sequence goes on from JAKSZP010018390.1 coordinate 277,749, forward strand.
TTTAAATCTGGTATCAATATCTAGCATCAGTTATAACCCCATCATAATCTTATGGGTGGGAAGCGTTTTCAATCCACAAACCACTTGTACTTTCTTATTTCCTTCATTAGGTGCTCCCAAACCAGAGACTGAGCACTCTAGCTCTGGTGCAGATGCTCTTCAGCAACAAGTACTTCAGGAGAGGACAAGGAAAAATAATGAATGAGGGGTTATACTCCAGGGTAGCTTTGTAGGGGGAGAACCTTATTGATGAATGAGTGGCTTTGTTGTACACTCTGCTCCATGGGAAGATTGGCAGCCCAGATATCCTGCATGACAGAAGCATAGCGGCGGAGGTACTGTTTGAGGATGTGGTTAACCCGCTCTATCTGACCATAAGACTGGAGATGATATGCCGTGGACTGACATGGCTGGATTTTCTTAATAGCCAAAATGGTTGCCCAAAACCAAGCCATAAACTGTGGCTCCTGATTGCTTACCACCACCTGGGGTATTCTGAACATCAATAAAACATGGCGGACAAAACGTGGGACAAATCCTCAGAATTAATAACAGATATAAGAATCAAAAAGGGTAATTCTGTAAAGCATTCCATGACCACAATAATTGCGTCAAACTAATTGAAACGTAAAAGCTCAATCATAAAGTTGATGGATACTGAGGTTCACGGACCCTGAGCCTGCTGCATGGGTTTAGGAGACTATTCCTACACAATTGATTCAACTTATCGCATGCACATGTCATGCAGATTGGTGATCTACACCACAAATCTTTGGAGATGCAAGCCAAATTTAACGTTTACTTGGTCAGACGATCCACTATTTGTGCCTGGGGTGACCCACCGCCAGGAGATCATGTAGAGTGAATATTACTTCTTCTCTGAGTTGGTGAGGCACCCAAACCTGGCCACAGAACATAAGCTAGCCCTTTGAAATCGTGTAAGGAGTACACTTGTGGCTTAGCGCACTCAAATGGTTGAGCAGTTCCAGCCCCTCCAAGGAGGCTGTCTGACCCACCAGCATCTGAGATACATGCGGCACATCTGACGCCCAGTCAGCCCTAGAGATTTTGGGAGGAGCAAAGGTGATATTCTAAGTGAGAGAAAACACTATCATCAACTTCTGCTTTTATTCCTCCTTCAGACTAGGTAAGAACTGCACTCACCATTTTAGGTAGAATGTTTAACGCCCCCCTTACAAATTGGTATCTAAAGTTATAGCTTCACAGGTCCCATAACGTCCAATCCTAAGAGTGCACCAATTTCTGCAGCTTATAAAAGTATATGAGATCCTGGTAGTCTGTCCGGAAAACCACTTCTTGGTGCGCCCCTTGCAGAAGAAACCACCAATGAATGAGCGATCATGATACCATGTCAGGCTCCTTATCATAATTGACCCACTACTTCTCCACAGAAAAAACTTCAGGGAGAAGTAAGCGATGGGGTGTTCCACCCCCTCATGCTTCTGCAGTAAGTTTGCTCCCACAATGGCTGCCAAGGCATTTCAGGCTACAATAAAAGGCTGGGAGGAATTGATATGCTTGATGACTGTCAGTGCTACAAGACCTCTTTAATATTCTTGAACGCGCGTTGACAATCCGCCATCCACTTGAACAGAACATTCTTCCCTGCAGGGGATGAAGAGGCGCCGCCAATTTGGAAAGTTCAGGTGAGGTTTTCTTAAGGAAAACTTATGTTGCCTAAAAAGATACACAGTTGCTCCTGCATGGTGGGCGTGGGCCAGGAAAGGATCACCTTGAGTTTCCTGGGTGGGAAATTATAACCATACCTAAAACAAGATTACCCAATAAGGTGACCTTCTTACTAAAGAACTCACATTTTGAGGGCTCGAAATAAAGATCAGCCTTCTTCAGCACCGCCATTACTGCCTACAGGTCCCTCATAAGCTGTTTGGGGGGCGAGAAATGCACCAGTATATAGTTAATGTATGCCCCCATGCACGTGAAACAAAGATTGCCCAGTACGGCATCAATCATTCACTGAAAGTTAGTGGGCGAATTTTTGAGGGCAAATGGCATCACGCGGATTCAACAAATATCCCGCCAGGTATGTATGTTATCTGCCACTCCTAGACTTCTGCTACCTGGATTTGGTGGAAAGAATTCACCAGGTTGAGCTTGGAGAACACCCAGGATCTTGCAATCAAATGGTTGATGGTTTTCTTAAAGGGGAACAGATAGGGATTGTGCACAGTGATGTTATTCACATGACCATAGTACATGCATTGCTGTAGCGTACCATTGGCTTTTTGAGTGAAAAAAATTGGAGACGCTATGGGAGAAATTTTCTTCATTATCCACCTCTTCTTAAGCATTTCTTTAAACCACACCTCAGGGCCTTATCCTATTCCTCCGTTTAAGAGTACAGAGGACAGTTAATTTTGATTTATCTCACTGTCAGCTGAAAAACCAGATCATACTCAGAGTGATTGGGAAGACAATTAGCCTTCTTCATGACGAAAATATCCTTATATTGCAACAAGCTAGGAGTGATATCCATCAGCAACGCAGTGGGGGAGGGATCAGACATGATCAACCCCACCACTCAGTCTGGGAAAAAGTATCAATGAGCAGTAATCTATCACGTGTTTACTTATTCACAAAAGGCAAAAGATTAGGTTCAAGGTTAATACTAACCTGTTGTCGCCACCTCCAACCAACCCCAAGGATACCAGAATATCGAAACTCTTGCACCACGGTGAATCAGTCACAAAAACCAAACTCATGTACAAAGAATGGTATGGGCAGTTCACCATATAGCAAGATATTGTTTCAAAAGGCGCGCTCAGCACTGGGGACCCTGCATCCAGATCTGGATCCAAATTCTGAGCAACCTGTAAGCTCATAAAGTTTCTTGCTGCCCCAGTATCCAAGAGAGCCTCACATCATACCACATGAGACCCCAACTAAAAAATGACCAGTAACAGGAAATAAGCCTATCTTAATTTCTGGCAACTGTATGTGACATAACTGGGGTGGAAGTGATAATCACTAGATCATCCGCCGGGCTATCCAAGGGATACTTAACTTTGTTTCTGGACACCTGAACCACCTACACCTCCAGCAGTTTTCCAGCGAATGACAAATGCACCATTGGAGTCACATACGTAGACTCCCCCAGAGCATCCAAATCCACTGCATGACTACTATCACCCAAGCACAAAACAGCAGATCAAGGAGGCTGTGAAGTGGGCCCTGAGATGAACAACACACCCACACTTGACCCATCAAAGCTGGCCAGGGCGTGGGGTGAAAGTGGGACCAAGCTCATGTACATGGTATATAATAGTAAGCCTTATCAAAGTCTTGGTTAGGAGATACTCCATAGTTGCGGCGTAAAAACTATGATCAAAGAACGGTCTATCCATTCATAACACAAAACAAATGCAGCATCCTTCTTACAGAAAAGTGTGGAGAAGGATTAAAATTGTGGTCGCTCCATTATGTCATGGAGCATGCTGATAATAAAACTGCGCTGGCCCTCAGGATGGGTTACCACCCAAAACACCATCCATAATACATCTAGTACAGCCATCATCATTGATAAATGAAAAAGGATAAGGCCACAACAAGTACTAGCCATTGAATCCAAAAGTTGGAGAAAATTTGTCATTAAATACCCAGAGGACTTCTTAAATTTACAGATTAATTTGGATCTTTTAAGATTTTCAAAAATAAAATGGTGAAAAGGGAAAAAAATGGGGTGACAGCAGTAAATGATGGAGACTGCTGTCATATATGCTTACTGAATGGGGAACCGGGACCAAGAGCACTACTGTCAGAATATTTTATGTTTTAATCATAATATTGACTTTATAAATTATTGGCAATCCCAATTTGGATCCAGCCTGCCTAGTCAGATTATTATTGAATTTGTTAGTAAGAATATCATTCTGCCACAATAATTCTTGGTGCAATGGTGATGACTCCTCCAGTGGAAAGCAGGTTACGCCCATGCCAGGCCACATATGGCAGTTCCATTGAGTAGGGAAAAAGGTTTTTAGCGCCTATTCTTTATAGGGATAAGCATCTATAATACTAGTGGAGTGGAAGAGTGGACGGGGTTTTTAAGTCTCAAAACCTGGTCAATTTAATTACGCCAGTTACTGATTTCTTTCTTCCAGAAGAACTCAAATAGTGGAGATCGCCTTTCAGGGACAATTGCTGCCCACCTTCCGCTTGTTAGCTTCTAACTACCTCCACCTACTGAAAAAACCTCCTGAATTTTTCTCACCAACTCTTGGGGGATGAGCAGATGAGGAAGAAGCGCAATTCTTGGGGATATGTCGTTAACCATCTCTCATCTACTACATGGGCCAAATCGCTCAGGGTGATGAGAGGGATGGCAAGCAGCTTCTTTCCTTCCTGGTTTAAAATTTGAAATTCTCTCCCAATTTAGCTGTAAGGGTTGTTCCTCAAGTCTTACTGACAAGCTCATAGACCATAAAGCCACCACATTATATAGAGATCCTAAAGCTGTACTGTTCACAAAGCCGCCAGCCCCACATGGGATGATATCCATTCTCTTCATTGCCCAAAAAAAGGTATAACATATGAGCAACCAGGATGTCAATAAGGCTCTTCTGGAAAGATCATTCCCCCATTAGATGTAACGGTTTTTGATTAGGGACTGAGTAAAAGGCCCATACTAGAACAGCCATACTTGGAGCAATAAATCAGCATCACACAAACAATTTCGACATGAATTAAACTGATGCAATATATCAAGTGATCACACAAGCCTGATAAGTACTTCTGATAGGCTTTATGAAAATAAATTCCAAAGGAAATTTGGTCAAAACTTAAAAATTGATAAATTGTAATATATCAGAAACGTACTTTTAAATAAAAAACTTTGAGGCAAAAAGAATGAAATAAATGGTGTAAGGGGACCTATTTTAGGTATAACCTATATTCATTAACTCAATATCTTCATGAGTAAATGACGATTTGACATTCCAAATCATAGCTAATTTTGAAATTTTACATCAACTAAGCTTGAGAAATTGCAAAGAGATCAGGCTGTACTTTGTAGGTACTTTTATTGAACTCATCAGACAAAAGTATTATTATTCCTGTGATGAGGAAGGTTTTTTTCAATTTGCAAGAAGATTTGATATCTACACATAAACCATGTAAATGCAATGATACTAGATGTAGATCCATTTTAGCTGGATCATAATAAATTACTATTAAAAGCATATCAAAAATCATGGTAATCTCTTACAGGCCTTCAGTTAGATTCTAAGGGGATATTAAACAAGTTGTCCCTTACATGATTAAGTTAAAAGGGGCAGGGAGCCCAAATTTGCGTTGGAAATAACATCACATTTCTCATAGAAGCACTTTAGGCAACAAGCAACTAGAAGCGCTATGGTTCCTATGCCCTCTATCTAGTGAGGATTAGACATTCAAGTGAAGCATGTTAGCCGTTATGTGAGCCACAAAGCTCAAGCTTCTTTTACAAAAATGGTAGTACCAAACAAATTAAATGATAAAGTACGTTATCTAAAATATAAAGGGAATAAAAAAGCAAAATAGACCAGTGTCCTTACAATTGAGGGCACTGGTCTACATAAAGAAATGGTGTTTTGGGGATTGCTATGCTGTCCTTGAGTGCTGCAACTGCTTGTTAGGCTGCATGTACCTAAAGGTTGCACTTGGGAGGAAAAAGTTGGAAAAGTAAAATTGACATAGAGATTGGGGTCAGGAGAATGATTGTGCAGACCATGATTGAATGGTCCCTAATTAAGCTACCCCAAACTTTTTAAAATATCTAAAATGAGATGCTCATCATCCTATGAGTCCTAGCGCTTCATTGAATACAAAAATTTGGAAATTAAAAAGGATTTAGGGAAATTGTCAAATGAAGAGTCAAAAAATGGGAGATATTAACTAAAAATCCATAAATAGAATTATAAAAATACACCACAAAATCAAAATAAGATTGGGAAAAAAATGTAGGGAAATTGAGGGATTTGGAAAATTAGAAGATTTAAAAATAAGGAGAAATTTAGGAATTAAGGGTAGCAGTATGGAAGAACTCTGTAGAGTAAACTCTGCCATTTTAGTGTTGTTTTAGTTATTTCTCTACACAAGAGCCTGATTCTATCACCATACAACCAACCAGGCATTGTGATGATGAGGGCAGAATTTCAAGTTAAATGGTAGTAGGCGCCAGAAAGCCTTTCAATAATGAACTCATTCATAAAGTTTAGAGTTAGTCTGAGACAACAGGAATGCTCTTTTTCAAGCTATAAGAGTTTGAGCTCTATCAGGATTTGCCATGGTATAGGTGAAGCACCAACTTGGGTCCTAAATTATTTATAATAATATTTCAAGTCTCTCAAGTATCTACAAATATTTATTAATAATAAATATTACATTAGGCCTATTTTACATGATATAAAATTATCATCTTATTTAGATTATTAATCAACAGCAATTCCTATCAAATAACATAGATTTAAAAACTAACAAATTTATAGCAAATTTAGGTACTATTCTTATTAGGACCTGAGGAGCCCATGTTGTCTCTAGTTTCAATGTGGCTGGCTTTAATCAGCCATCAGAATAACCAAGCAGCTTCTGTAAGTGTGGCCCCAAAGCCCTCTAGTTGCAAGGATGAGAGCCATATTTTTGAATGCATTGAAATGGCTGCAATGATCGCCATGATGCACAGAGTTTTAAAGTTAGTAAAATAAACTGAAGGAAGGGGAAATAATATTATTATAAACCAATAAAAGACTTAAAACAAAATAGGCCAATACCCTTACAAGTAAGGGCACCGACCACTAAATAGGGAATAGAGTTAGTAGCTGGCAGTACTGTTTTTGATACTAGAACTCTTGGATTGGAACTTTTCACAGGTTGCTGGTTATTCCTAAGTTTTGCTCTTGGGAGGAGAGGGTCAGTTTAGAAAATTGTCACGAGAATTGGGGCTGTGAAAGGTCATGGGGTTTGTCATGATTTACTGCCCCTAATTTAGCTTTCTTGAACTTTTTGTAAATTTCAAAATTATTCGCTCTCCATCCTAAGAGTTCCAGCGTTTTTTTGGCAAATGGAAGCATACTTGTAAGAAAATTGGGGAAAAATGAAAGGGAAGAGTCAAAACTGGGCATGAAATTAAAATCCACATATACTTGGAAAATATCAACAACGAATTAAAATAAAAACGAATTTGAGTTTTCAGAAATGAGGGAAAATTTGAGAAAATGTGCGGCAGTAGTGAGAGAAATACCTGATTTACCTTTTTGATTTTGGCCCAAAGTCAAGAATAATTTCTTTACACAAGAGCTTAATCTATTTAACATACAAAATACTAGGCAGTGTGGGGATTGGAGTGGGAAAAATCTGGGAGGTTTTCCACTATAAAATTGGCCTTAATAATCTGAAATGGGGTAATAGGCACCACCTGAAAAATTGTTCTTTAGGGAAATCTTACCAAAGCTCTCACCTAGTGTTTAAACGACTGATGGTATTAAGCAGACTTCCTTATAACTTTAAAATACTTATTATCACATGAGCTGTTGAATATTCACCCTATTTTACTATATAGCGGTATCTCCAAATATTTTAAGTTCTACATCTCTAGATTTCCCTAATTGACGTAATATATAAATATTACTAATATGTAGTTTGTCAGAAGCCTTATAACTCCTAAGGTTTAATAATTCTTAGAGTCATTATTCTGGTACATCAATCTATAAATGTCTGAGCTAGACTTTGACCATTTATTTTAGGAATATCTGTGATGTACTAAGTATATATAGATGTTTATATTGCCAGGTTTTCTGGGATCAAGAACCACCAAGCAAACATAAAGCAGAAAGTTTACAACCTTGACCTTGAAACAATTCTAAGGATCACCGCTTTCCAGAAATGCATGTCAGTTAACTTGAATAAATAGTTCATGCCCAAAACAAAGAAGATTCCCTAGTTTAAGGTTATTTGACACAATTTGCCCTCCTCAAGTTTAATTAGTAATCAACTCTTTATACCCACAAAATTGACTTTATATTATACCAAAAGTTTTTAACTTCTCCTTGAGAGGTGTCAACCAATACTTTCTCTAATTTAGCTTGTCTTAGATAATCTCTCTATCTAAATTTGATTATGGTTTTTGTTTCTTCTGGGTTATGGGTTTCTGTCTGATACTATTGGGCTGCTGGTGTCATTGAGAATCTTACGCCAATCAATAATTTTCTTTTGGAAATTTTTTTCCAAAATGTGCTATCAGTAAAGTTTATTCATTAATCACTAATTTTCAGGTTAATTTCTCTGGATTTTACCAACAACTATGTGCCTTTGTTGACCTAACACATCACTAAAATCCCAATTCTGTAGATTATTAGTCATGCGCTACAGTTAGCTCATTTACCCTTTCTATCATTTAGCAGGAATACTCCTTTGTCATTTTACTGACTGCTATCATTTTCTGTCAAATAGACATTAAGGTGACAGACTATTTTTAGCACCTGTGGTTTAACCCAAAAGGGGAAGCCACACGCATCTTTATTAGTAGATTAGTCAAACAAATGGATTACAAAATAAAAAATCTTATTAAAGCTCCTAAGTTATCAGCCTAAGAAGCCATATCAGATGGTGAGGAAGCTTTGGGAAAACTTTTGTCCAGAACCCACTTCAGCTGGCGGATTATGGCAGATAGCATATTAATTTGGGGCTTCAGAGAAGTGCAGCATAAGGAGGTACAGCTGGGGGATTAAGGTGCCATCCTTTCTACTTGACTAACTCTCAGGGGCGGCCAATTCCTTTCCTAGTTAGATCCTACTACTTCTATCCTTTTAAATTCCCACAGATAGTTCTCTTTGTTCTGTAATTTTTAGCACTCCCATCTGCGTGAGGTAAAGCAACCTCAACTAAAAAACTATATCTTTTTATAAATCATAAGTATTACTGATAGACTAACAAAATGAGTGAGAATTTATGTTAAATGAAAAACTGTTCTCTATCGTTGCAATCGCTTTTGCAACTTATTCAATTCAAGTCTGATTCTAGTTTGATAATCTCACAGAGGAGATTAGTCTGCGCCCATGTCAGGGAGCAGTTGGGCAAGTAAGGTAAGAGGATCAGGTGGTAGGCCCGCGGCCTCAAACGTTTGAAAACGCCCTGGAGAAACCAGCAGAATAGAAAAAAATATATAAAAAACTGGCGGTCACTATTTCCCTAGAAATCCTCACTTGGCAAGTGCGATGCAACCAGTACATCACGCTGCACTCCCTACCACTCTCATTGGTGGAATATGGAGTCCGTGTGTTTCTGGACATCCAACAAACAGCTCTATGGGAAAAATTTTGTGGGGATGTGCACACTTTTTCCTGACTGTGGTGTACGTCGCACCTCACTCCATGTCATGCAGTTGGCTGGACCTCGGTTTTGAAAACAAGGAGGCAGCAGAAAAAGCTGCTGTGGTGCGCGTAGTGATCAACCTCCCCAAAGGGCAACGGGGCATCAAAACTAAATGCACCAGATGGACAAAATCCAACCAAATTTTCCTCACATTTGACTTTTTGCCTACTATGGTAAAACGTGCCATTTTGGAGCAGCACCTAAAATGGTCTCAAGTTTATGGCGAAATACAATCTTTTGAGATGCAACGCTATACGCTAATGCCACACCTGTGCACCGGCAAAGCCATCACAGTCCTGACCCCAACCAAGGAGATTGCAAAAAACCTAACCCAGATCCTGCACTCCACATATATCAATATTGAAGGGCATACCACCCACCCTTTCAGGGTAAGCGTGGACAGTGCGCCCCCCATCTGCACCCACTGTTATGCGCTCAGCCATAAGGCACATGCATGCCCCACCAAGGAGGGCATCACATTCCAAGAGCACCCCTCAGCGGCCATGGCCAGCGGAGAGGCGCACTACAAACCAACTGCAAGCACCAAAGAGGCTTTCCCGTGGGGAGCACAAGGCTGCTACCTACTGGTAAAACCAATTTCCCCACAGGAGCGGAAAAAGGCCAAGCAGGCCCGCAGAGCCACGGCAAATGAAGCGGCCAAAGTCACCACCACTATCCCACACTCCCAACGCCAGGAGGACATTGAAACCTTCCTGGCAGAAGCAACTCAGGAATCCATCAACCAATCAGATTAGGATGCCCATGCCAATTGGGCCACCCAATCTGAGGATCCAATGGGTGACTTGATTTCACCTGATCTTTGCAACCAAGCTACAGTCAAAACTGAATTGTGGTCCAACCTACCTAAAAACTTTTTTTGACCCACTCAATGGTGCACTGAACTCATCCACACTGAAAAAAATTTGTTCGACGTCGGGGAAACAAAAAGCAAAGGCAAAAGCCAATGTGAACCTTTCTGCTAAAATCAACAAAACTACCTTAGCATTGCTGTAAACACCTGCGCTGCCGTGAAGGCCCATGGGGATCTAGAGGAGGCTAGTGGGCCCGGGTGCCCACCCCCTTGCACCTAAGGTGTGATGGGGGAAACCTTCACTTTTGGGACGTTGAATATCGTCAGACTCAAGGCCTCGCCATCCCAGGCTAGGAAACAGAGTTTTTTACGAAAAATTTACCCGTGGATATCCTGGCCATCCTGGAGTTCCACTATCCGCGAGGTTCTGAGGAAGCTTGGAAAACCATGCTCCTCCCATCCCTATCCTTTTGGTCAGAGCACTGTGAGGTGCTAGTTCAGATAAACAATTTTTTCAAATTTTTATCATCAGAATCCTTCCTCAATGGCCAAATCCTCATTGTCATTTTTCATGGGCTGACGTGGCACATGCTATCATCAACATCTATGCCCCAACTTGTGCATGAGAATGTCAGGAATTTTTCTCATCAGTCAAATCCCTCCCGTTACCCCCAAACCCTTTCATAGTCAGCGATATGAACTGTTGGTTAAACACACCAACGGACCATTGGCTTTCCTCCTCCCACGCTCCCCAGGGTCATGTAGAACTTCGCGTTCTAAAGGCCACCCTTGGGTTTATGGATGCGCTGCCATGGCGAGCCCTGCTGCTCGAAAACATGATGTGACCCCACGTCCACAACAGCCAATTAAGGTCCATGACCTGCATAAACCTTATTTTTACGCCAGCGAAATTCCAAGCCACATTTCACACTATAAAACAACAAAAATCAAATTCTCTGACCACCAGCTGGTCTCAATAACCTACCACCTACCTGTCACAGTGGCTAAGGCCCCACATTGGTGCAAACTCCGCCCTCCTGAACTTTTTGTCGCCAGGATTTTCCACTTGGGCGGAATCAGCAACTTTGGAAAAAGAGTTTGTTACACTGTTTTGCGCGGACCCCATCTCCACATGGGCAGCCTTCAAAGAGGATACCATCCACCACTCTTGCCACCTTCTCTTAACGCTCATGAGCCATATCAGCCATCATCTTGTGCACTCTGGCAGAGTTGGCACACCTGGAGTCCAACATCCCAGCCACAGGATACAGTCCTGCATGGGGCTGGAAGTGGGCGGAGGCAGCTGCCCACCTCAACATGCTCAAAAGGCAACACAAACTTTGGGTTTGTGTTCAGAACAGGGCCAAACGCATTACAGAGGGTGACAAGTGCACCGCATATTTTTAAAAAAAATTTCACACCCCGCCAGAGTGTGGCCTGCACACAGGTGTGAAGATCGGATGATTCCATCGCGGATACGCCAGCCAAAGTGACAATTGAAATACAAAAGTATTACTCTGAGCTATAATGATCTGATCCAATTCAGCCAACTGAAGTGGCGGAATTTCTTGACTGAACCAACATCTGCACTGTTTCCCAATACCCAGAAATAAAGGATTTGATTACTCTGAACGAACTATAAACAGCCATCCGCGGTGCACCAAACTGGAAATGCCCAGGCCCAGATGGCATTCCATATGAATTCTATAAAAAATACTTCAAATATATATCCCCACTACTGCTTGCCTCATTTAACCAGAGCCTTCTGGAAATGCTCCTCCTACCAGGAGGACAAGAGGCCTTTACCATCACACTCTTCAAGAAAGGGGACAATCTAGACTAAGCCAACTGGCGCCCCATTTCTTTAACTAACATGGATACAAAAATTTAACAAAAATCATGGCTAACCGTTTAGGGATTGTAGCATCTACCACCATCTCCCCAGAACAATTTGGTTTCATACCCAGAAGGTCGATTTGGGACAACGTGCACTATGTGGCTAACGTATGCCAGTTTACAGCCTTCGGGGCACTTGTATTCTTGGACCAACAGAAGGCCTATGATAGAGTAAACTGGGAATACCTCAGGGCCTGCCTCCATTAATTCCGCTTACCCCCTCGCTTCATCAACTGGGTGATGCTGCTCACGGAATCTGCAACAATGGCAGTGTGTGGCCCTGGCTTCCTAACGGAAGTAGTCCGCCCTCAAAGGGGCTTGCGACAAGGGGACCCCCTTAGCCCACTCTTATACAATTTCAGCCTTGACCCACTACTTCAAAACGTGATGCCCAACTCACTGGGGTCCATGTACCAGGCCAAGCCCCAGTCAAGATGATGGCGCTTACAGATAACTGTGTGGTTGGGGTGTTTAATAATAAAGATGCACGCGCACTTGAAGCTCTCATCCAGGAGTATTCCTGGGTAAGTAATGCTGCACTGAACGCTTCCAAAACCAAAATTATCCTCCTTGGTCGGTATCAAACCTGCTGGGCCCCAGCAACCAGTTCCCAGCCCGGCCCATCTGCTCGCACACATGCTCGCCCTCCCAGCTCACCCCACAGTCCGCCCCACTGGTGCTCCCCTTCATGCCACGCCCTACCATAGGGCTGGTCTGCCATCTGGGCGTGTGGGTGGAGGCAGGCAGGTATGCATCAGCAGTAATGGAGAGTCATATTCTAGACAACTTGACAAAGTGCATCGCCTCCCTCAGAGTCTACCCTACTTCCCTTACTGGCAGGGTCGTTTTGGCCAACTCTATGCTCCTCTCCAAAGTCTGGTTTGGAGCCCACGCCATTCCCTTCTCCCCAAGCTTTTCAAATCCTTGTATGCCCTGCTGCAAGGATGGCTTTGGTCAGGCCGCCCGACACCAGTACGGCTAGAGGTCATGTTTGGCCCTCATCATCATGGTGGCATGGGCCTCCTTACCTTCAAAGCCCATGCTGCCAAGATCCTGGGCACCTGGATTGCAGCCATCACCACCCCTACGCTCCCCTCCCAACACTGGTCCCGCGCGGCCCACTCCAACTTCTCCCGCGCCTTGGGCCTCAACAATCCATCGAACCCTCACTCCCTGATGAAATACCTGGCTTTACTCCCATCAGCCACAGGTCCTCACGGGACTAAAACCCACTACAAACGGATCCTCCTCTCCATGAGGAGCGCTGAGTGGAGAATTTGTATTAGCAGACACACATCCCAGAGAGGCTGCCCCTCTCCTCAGTTCACACAAGAGGTACAGGGGCTAACCATTTAAGATGGCATGATCCCCACACGACCCCATGTCCTATCAAGGGTGGACTACCTGGACATGATGGACATCCCTTACTCTATTGAGACCCAAAAAACTATCTGGAAATGCGCACACCATCCTATGTTGCAGCCTCATAACCGTTCCCATATGTGGCGCTGCCTGATGAGGCTGTACCATATGGCTGAGCGCTCTAACGCTTTACACTCATTCTGCGTCATGTGTAGCCAGTATGGAACGCTGTTCCACCGCCTGGAGAAGTGCCCCACCTCTAAAGTATTATGGCGTGAAGTCCAACGTCTGCTAGGCCAGGATCAAACACATCCCTTCAGTCTGTCAAGAGATATGTTTGCTTCATCAATGGCCTCCCCCTCCCACCCTCCCTCCGTGCTCTGGTGGTTGCAATCGCCATGTGGACTATTCACACGATTGTCTTGGATTCCATCGCTGGATCCACCCCCACCTTCCCAGAAGCTGTCCACAGATTCCAGTCTCATTTGGTGGACCACTTTCAGGTGTGGATATTTGGATACCTCCCACCACGTCGCCAACAGCTGGTCTCCTCCTGGTTCCCAGTTTGGTTCATCAAATCAGACCCTTTCCTCCACACGTGTTCAATTGTGGCTATGGCCCCTTCACACGTTCCCTCCCCTCCCCATAAGTGGCGTTCCCGCTGGCAACAAGAGATAGCATCGCTTCTCTGGGGTGCCTTCCCTGTTACTAAGTTTTGTCTCTTTTGGGTCAAATTTGGAAGTGTCCGTCCCATGGTCGGCCTCTCTCACAATAAATTTAAAAAATTTAAAAATTTAAACCAATGTGGAAGTTCATGAGCAAGCGTTCCAGTCCTCATATGGTGGAGTAGTATTTAAGCAACAGGGCCTTTCAGTTAGTCCTTCCCTCACATTGGAAACAGCACCCAATCTTCCATGATTCCCAGCTTTCCTCATTTAAGAGGAAGGCACTCGTGGACCCAGAACCTGTTGTTATTGAGAGCTCAGAAGAAACGGAGGTGGATGCCATTCTGGCATCACAGAAATCCCGTTGCTTGGTCTAATACTTAGTGTCCTGAAGGGATTTTCTTCTTCCAAAAACATCTGGGTGAGTGCTCAAAATTGTGCTAATTGCCGCAAATTTGTGAAGGCCTTCCACATCTCCCATACAGAGGCTCCCTGCACCCCTCAGAAGGTTGCCGCTATCTTGACAATATTTTTACATAAAGCGCAAAAGAAGGTCATGCTTGCCCAGGTTCCTATTGGGGGTGCTCTTCCAGTTCAGCAATAAAAGAGTAATGTAAGCCTTTGGGAACAACCTTTGCAGCTAAAATGGCAGCGATTGCCACTTCAAAACCAAGACAGGGGAAGAAGTTGGCACCCATTTTGCTCATCACCTGGCTATTTTTCCCTTGTGGTAGATGAGAGATGGGTAACGGAATATCCCCCAAGAATTTCTCCTTCTTCTCCTCTGATCACCACCTAAGAGTTGGTGAAGAAAATTCAAGAGGTTTTAGGTGGTGGCGGTAATTAGAATATATCAAGTGGAAGGTGAGTAGCAATTGTCCCTGTTAGGTGCCCTCCACAATTAGAGTTCTGCTGGCAATAAGAAATCAGTAGCTAGTAAAATTAAATTGTTTGAGTTATTATGGGACTAAAAAACACCATCTACTCCTTCCCACCATTGATATTATGAATGAGCCTGTCCCCAACAGGTATGGTTGTGACAAACCCCTTCCCTACTCAATGGAACTAACCATATATGGCCTGGCCATGAGCGCAACCAGACGTCCACTTGAAGAGTCATTGCAATTATGCCAAGCGCAATTGCAGCAGAATGAATATTTTTGCTAGCAAATTCAATACTAATCTAAACAGGCAGGTCAGATCTGATTCAAGATCAACAATTATTTAAATGTCAATCTGTCATAATCAAAGCATGAATTATTCTCAACAGTGGCGCACTTAGTCCAGTTCCCCATTCAGCGTTAATATAGGGCAGCAGTCCCCAAAGGACTGATCTCACCTCCATTTTTCCCCTTTTCACCATTTTATTTTTAAAAATCTTAGAAGCCCATATTTTTTGTTAATTTTAATAGATATGCTGTATATCTAGTGGTGATAATTTCCTATTTTGGGAGTCCACTGGATAGCAATTATGGTGTAACTATTCCTTTTGCATACATCAATGTGGATGGCTGTCCAAAAGGTATTCTGGATGGTGTTTTGGGTGGTAACCCATCCTGAGGGTAGCCTTTCCTGAGGGCCAGCGCAGTCTTATTATTATCTAGCACACTCCATGACATTTCTAAGCATTATAAGCATATAACAACTTCTTGTCAAGGAAGATTAAACAAATGCTGCATAATTGGTTGCTATGAATGAGAATTCCCAAGAAATTTTAATTTACAGAATGCTGCGGTACACAATGATTTAAATATCCTCAATTAATGACACAGTAAATTAAAGGATAATGGGAATCCAAAGTATAAGGATAACTTCATTGAGCAGAATGTAAGTATAAAGGTAAGATATTCATATATAAGAAAATAATAAATAACGTTAGAAAACAGTATATAGAATAATATAGTAGATTTAAAGTCATTAACTTCAAGGGGAGCCAGTTGCTTAAATTCAATTTTTAAGGTAGGAATGGGGGTTCAAATGTCTTTTTAAATCTTACAACTTAAGATGTTCAATTATGCAAAGCTTCTTAACTCATATGTTTCTGCCAATCCAAATGTAGTTTTTAATATGATTTTAATTCTATTTTTTAGTTCCTTTTACATGAGTTTTTTACTATGATTTAAGGTCTGATTTTATCATTTATATATTTAAGGTGAGTTGACTCAGGGATGATACTGCACCAATTAATAGATAGATGGGAATTGAAACATATGTAATGGAGATAGATCCTGGTAAACCTCCACACGCAGCATTATGATAAGTCAGGTATTCTATAGACCGCATTGCTATTTATTATCTTGGTTTGATACATAGGTGCACAACTGCCAACACAGTAATCTTCAACCCCCTGGTCTAGGTGAAATGTTTTGTACACTTTTGATTGAGCTCATCTTTTAAGCTTTGGGTGCTGTTTTGGGTGGTTTGTTCACTAATTGGTTAAAAATGATTCATATTTAATTTTACTTTTATTGATGTACACCCCAAATTTTCGTTGGTGGTGTTTCTGATTATATTTTCATTTAGCCATGATTCAGCTGTTATAGTTATGGCAATTTTAAGCTTAACTGTTGCCAATCAGATCTATATATACTTTAATAGAAAAAATTAAAATCTTATTATCAAGCTTTTCTACCCCCATCCAGGTGTAATAACACTCAATTAGAGGTAACAGAGTAAACTATAAAGCATTATAAAATGATCTTTGTGATTTTCCAATAGAATGATTGATACAACTATTACATTTATGTTTTTTGATGTAATACCATACCATATCATATATATCTCTAATCTGATATTATAAAGTGATGTTTTAACCTATATCAATCTAATCTGATTCTAAAAATTTAAGTTTACCTATATTGCACATAGGCAATTAGATAAGTTTTATTAGTATAATATAATATTTAGCATTATCTAAATAATATGATCTGATTAAAAACAGTTTTAGTTTTGATTTTCTAAAGTCTTAACCCTTTATTGTATGTATGCATTGGGTAAATCTTATAAGTGTGATTTCTGTTATCTAATTAAGATAATCTTATTAAGAAATGGGTTTAATTTGGATCTAACAAAGGAGTTTAAGTCTTTATCATATGTAGCCAATTGGGAAAATTTTATAAATTTGCCAATATTTATTTGATCTAATATAATTTAAAATGGCTCTAGTTTTGATCTAAATTTATCACTTTCCCTATATCATATATAATTAATTGGATAAACTTTATAAGTTTGATTACTTGGCTTTAAATAAAAAGTGACATAATATGAGTTCTAAACATTTGATTTTTTCTGATACAAGTGCAACTGATTAGTAAAATATCAATTAAAATACTTTAAATTTTGTTCTTAGTAACCTAATATGCTTTTTGTTTATTTTAATTTGTTCTATAAATGTAGCCAATTCATATGAATTTTAAAAAATCTTAACTTCTGTTTTGATAGCCTGATTGATCTCAAAAAAAATTTATACTTGATTTAACATATCACATTTTAGCAAAATTTTCCCTGTTTTGCTTGGCTTTATAATTTAACACATGATTCTGATCAGAAAAAATTAATTTTTATATAGATAGATGATCATCAATAAGTTTTGAAACATTAAACCTATTTTATTATCCAGCTACCAACTACTCACCCAAAACTTATTGAAATTCAATTTAATTAGATCATTAATTATTTACTAAAATGTTAAGCCCGTTGAATCAACATAAAACCACCAACATCTCACTAAAACCTAGTGTACTATTAATCTTAATTTCTAAATGAGGCATGCCAATCAGGGGATGGACATTTCTGAGCACTACCAAAAGAAAAGTCATACCAAAAGTTGAAATGACATAGCCAAGGCCCTGCAAATGGCATAAAAAAATTATGAGCTAAACACCAACCAAGTCAGAAGCAAGAACTGCTAACTGACCATGGTGGAGGGAGAGGGGGACCAGGAGGTTGAGCTAGCTCATCTAGGTCCAATAGGCATTGGCACAAAGCAGAGAGCAAGGGCATAGGCGCATCATGGGAGTGGGGGTCCAGTGAGGGGAATGGGGCTGGCCAAGGGATACCTTTTTTTGAGGCAGTCAGAAAGAAAAGCAGCAAGGGACTTCTCACATCTAAGGTGGATGTCACGCAGGGTAGAACCTACTTCTTTAACTTTGGGGGTGAGGCGGGTCCTCATGTTAAACTTAGATTGTTGCGCCAAAGCTTTGGGATTGTTGTTGGCAAGGTGGAAAGGGCGGAGGACTTCACATTTTTGTGGGAGGGTCAGCGCGGGGTCCATGGGAGGGAGGCCAAGGCCTTTTGATAAAACCTCAATGGCCAAACTTGCGGCATTTTGGAGCGATATATCAGTTGGGGAGACAAGTATCTCTTCAAATAACTGATGGTCAGATCAGAATATGGGGGCACCTGGGTGAGGTGCATAGTAGCGAGGGGGAGCTGGGCTGCATAGTTGGCACTGATGAACTCTTCAAAGCAAGGGGGCTGACCAATTCGGATACAGGCTCACCTGATTCATTGACTTTGTCCAAATAATTTCAGGGATTTTAGTTAATGATAATTAAATTTGGAGAATGTATTGGCATGGGGGAGCGTGGCTTGGGGTAAAGCAAATGTGGCTTAGAATTAACTGGAATCCAGTTGGACCCCTGATTGGTTGGTTGAGAAGAAGTGGCTTGAGGACACTGCTCCTGATTGGCTGGGGCAGGCCCAGCTGCAGATTCTTGCTTTTTGATAGGAGGGGAGGAAATTGCCCCAGGGGAAGAAAGTAACTGGGTTGGTGATTGGGTCATCATGCAAAGAGTCAGATGCATTGGCCACAGCTCAAGAGTTGGAGGGGCAACGCCATTTTGAATGGTCTAGTTTGAGACAAGTAGGGCAGATGGTGCGCCCTCCATCCACGTGGGCCCATAAATGATGGTCTGGGGCGGAGGGAATGATGGTGCGAGGGGGAATCGAGAGGGCAACCTCCAGGGAAGTGGGATGTATGGTTGCAAAGGCCCGAGGGCCTGCAAGGCGAGAGGCTCCCATGGAAAAACAAATTGGAGGATGGGATCTGAACCGTATGCCAACAAGCCAGCCAACAGTTCAATGTATAGAATATTGGGGGGAAGGTGGGTAGGGAGGCCCACAAATTGAACCACTAGAGTGGTATCAGTGGGCAACCAGGTTTGAGTGGTAGGAATGGGTACACCCTGGAACACCAGGGGAATGGTGGCTGCAACTACTGCATCGGCCTAGTGTACTATCAAATTAACTATATTTATCAACTACTTACTTAAAGTATTGAGCCCACTAAAATAAACCTAAAAACACCAACCACTCATTCAAAAACCAAAAGTTAAACTTATAAATATCTTCAACCCCATAGTCTAAGACAATCACGGTGGTGGCACATAGCTCATCAGTTATGTGGGCAACAGCGAAGCTGCTAGTCCTAGTGGTCAAGCATAGCAGTGGCACAGCCTTTAGGCTGTGTCAGTGTGAGCTCATAAATTGTCCCCTACCCAAAGTTCATCTATTGGGGTCAAACTAAGGAGGCAATGGTCATTAAGTCCATAATCTGCCACTAGGGTACCCTTCGTTTTTAGGTCTATTTATGGAGCAAATTGTGATAATATTTAGTGCTATAGGAGGATATATTATATTGCTTTTAACCATAACTTATTAGAGTTAGGGATTGATATTTTGTATTAATAATAATCTCTTCATCACAGCTTTTTTTCTCGTTGCAAACACTTTTGCAACCTATTCAATTCAAGACTAAATCTAGTTTGATAATCTCACAGAGGAGATTTGTTTGCTCCCATGTCTTGGAGCAGTTGGGCAAGCAAGGCAAGAGGAGCAGGCGGAAGGCCCGCGGCCTCCAACGTTCAAAAATGCCCCGGAGAATCTGGCGGAATAGACAAAAATCTCAA
Organism: Massospora cicadina; assembly: GCA_022478985.1. Classification (NCBI taxonomy): domain Eukaryota; kingdom Fungi; phylum Entomophthoromycota; class Entomophthoromycetes; order Entomophthorales; family Entomophthoraceae; genus Massospora; species Massospora cicadina. The sequence continues at coordinate 297,779 of JAKSZP010018390.1, forward strand.
AAAACTGGCGGTCACAATTTCCCCAGAGATACTCACGTGGCAAGCACGATGCAACCAGTACATCAACACGCCACACTCCCAGCCACTTTTGTCGGGGGAATTTGGAGTCCATGTGTATCTGGTCATCCAAAAAACGGCCTTATGGGAAAACTTTTGTGAAGATGTACACAAAATTTTCCCAACCGTGGTGTACATTGCACCTCACTCCATGTCACACGGTTGGCTGGACCTAGGTTTCAAAAGCAAAATAGCAGTAGATGAGGCTGCAGCGGTGCGCATAGTGGTTGACCTCCCTGAAGGGCGACGGGTCATCGAAACCAAATGCACCAGATGGACAAAATCCAACCAAATTTTCCTCACATCTGACTTTTTGCCTACTACGGTAAAACGTGACATTTTGGAGCAACACCTGAAAGATGGTCTCGCCATATATGGCGAAATACAATCTTTCAAAATGCAACGTTTCACGCTGATGCCACACTTTGCACTGGCAAAGCCATCGCAGTTCTGACCCCAACTGAGGAGATTGTGAAGGACCTAACCCAGATCCCGCACTCCACCTTTATTGACATCGCAGGGCATACCACCCACTTATTCCGGGCAACTGTGGACAGCGCGCCCCCATTTGCACCCACTGTGATGCGTTTGGTCATAAGGCGCATGCATGCCCCATCAAGGAGGGCGTCACATTCCAAGAGCACCCCTCAGCGGCCATGGCCAGCAGAGAGGCGAACTATGAACCAACCGCAAGCACCAAGGAGGCTTTCCCGTGGGGAGCACAAGGCTGCTACCTATTGGTAAAGCCCATCTCCCCACAGGAGCGGAAGAAAGCCAAGCAGGCCCATAGGGCCACGGCCAAGGAAGCGGCCAAGGCCACCACCACCATCCCACACTCACAACGCCAGGAGGACATGGAGACCTTTGCAGTGGAAGTGACTCAGGAATCCATCACCCAATCAGATTGGGAGGCCCATGCCGAGTGGGCCACTCAATCTGAGGATCCAATGGGAGATTTGATCTCACCCAATCGCTGCACCCAAGCTCCAGTCAAAACCGACTTGGGACAGATCCCAACTGAAAAATTTTTTTTGACCCACTTGACGGTGCACCAAACTTATCCGCACCGCAAAAAATTTGTCTGACGTCAGGAAAACAAAAAGCGAAGGCCAAAGCCAACGCGACTCTTTCTGCAAAAATTAACAAAAACCCCAATAGCGTTGCTGCTAATACCCACGCTGCTGTGAAAGCCTGTGGGGACCTTGAAGAGGCTGGTAGGCCCGGGTGCCCACCCCTCACACCTAAGGTGCAATGGGGAAACCTTCACTCTAGGGACGCTGAATATCGCTGGACTCAAGGCCTCCCTGTCCCAGGCTAGGAAACTGAGTTTTTTACAACACAATTTACCCGTGGATATCCTGGCCATCCAGGAATCTCACTGACCACGAGGTTCTGAGGAAGCTTGGAAAACAATGCTCCTCCCATCCCTATCCTTTTGGTCGAAGCACTGTGGGGTGCTAATTTAGAAAAATAATTTTTTCAAATTCATATCCTCAGAAACATTCCTAAATGGCTGAGTGCTCGTCATCACCTTCTCATGGGCTGACATTGCGCACACAATCGTCAACATCTACACCCCAAATGGTGCACACGAGCGTCAGGAATTTTTCTCATTGGTCAAATTCCTCCCACTACCCCCTGATTCTTTCCTAGTTGGCGACATGAACTGTTGGCTAACCTCACCAACGGACTGGTGGCTGCCCTCACCCCATGCCCCACAGGGTCACGTAGAACTACGCGTTCTAAAAGCCACCCTTGGGTTAATGGATGCACTGCCACAACATGCCCCACTGCTCAAAAACATGACGCATCCCCATGTCCACAACGCCCAATTAAGGTCTATGACCTGCATCGACCTTATTCTAATGCTGGCAAAATTCCAACCCCACATCTCCCACTTCAAAACAGCACAAATAGAATTCTCTGACCACCGACTGGTTTTGATAACCTACCACTTACCCATCACAGTTGCAAAGGCCCCACATTGGTGCAAAATCCGCCCCCCTGAGCTCACGTCGCCAGGATTTTCCACGTGGGTGGAAGAAGCAACTTTGGCAAAATCGTTTGTTGCACCGTTTTGCGCAGACCCCATTTCCACATAGGCAACTTTCAAAGAGGACACCACTGCCACTATCACCATCTCTCCTCCAGATGCTCACGAGCCACAATGGCAGTTATCTCGCATGCTCTGGAGGAATTGGCCCACTTGGAGTCCAACATTCCAGCCACAGGATACAGCCCTGAATGGGGCCAGAAGTGGGTGGAGGCAGCCGCCCACCTCAACGCACTTAAAAGCCAACACAAACATCGGGTTTGTGTCCAATACAGGGCCACACGCATCACTAAAGGCGACAAGTGCACCGCATACTTCTTTAAAATAAATTTCTGCAGTACGCCAGAGCATGGCCTGCACACAGGTGCAAAGATCGGATAATTCCATTGCGGACACACCAGCTGAGGTGGCAATCAAAATGCAAAAATATTACTCCAAGTTATACCGAGCTGAACCAATTCAGCCAGCCAAAATGGCAGAATTTCTCGACTGAGCTCATATTCGCACCATTTTCTGATACTCAGAAATAATGAATTTAATTACTCTGAATGAATTATGGACAGCCATTCACGGTGCGCCAAACTGAAAATGCCCAGGCCCAGATGGCATTCCATATGAGTTCTACAAAAATATTTCAAATATATATCCCCATTGCTGCTAGCCTCACTTAACCAAAGCATGTTGGAAACACGCCTCCTACTAGGAGGACATGAGGCCTTTACTTTCACACTCTTCAAGAAAGGGGATAAGCTTGACTTAGCCAACTGGCGCCCCATTTCTCTAACAAACACAGACACCAAAATTTTAACAAAAATCATGGCTAACCGTTTAGGGACTGTAGCATCTGCCACCATCTCCCAGAACAATTTGGTTTCATCCCCAGAAGGTAGATTTGGGATAACGTGCACTCTGTGGCTAATGTATGTCAGTCCACAGCCTCTGGGGCACTTGTACTCTTGGTCCAACAAAAGGCCTATGATAGAGTAAACTTGGAATACCTTAGGGCCTGCCTCCAGCAATTTCGCCTACCCCCCCCCACTTCATAAACTGGGTGATGCTGCTCACAGAATCTGCGACAATGGCAGTGCGTGGCCCAGGCTTCCTAACAGAAGTAGTCCGCCCTCAAAGGGGCTTGCAACAAGGGGATCCCCTCAGCCCACTCTTATACAACTTCAGCCTTGACCCACTACTGCGAAATGTGAATGCCCAACTCACTGGGGTCCATGTGCTAGGCCAAACCCCAGTCAAGATGATGGCATTTGCAGATGATTGCATGGTGGGGGTGTTTAATAACAAAGATGCACGCGCGCTTAAAGCCCTCATCCAGGAATATTCCCAGGTAAGCAACGCGGCACTGAACGCCTCCAAAACCGAAATCATCCTCCTTGGTCAGTTCTAGAACTGCTGGGCCCCAGCAATTAGTTCCCAACCCGGCCCATCTGCTCGCCCACGTCCACGCCTTACTAACTCAACACACACCGCTCCACTGGTGCTCCCCTTTGTGCTACGTCCTACCATAGGACCGGTGCGCCATCTGGGCGTGTGGATGGAGGCAGGCGAATATGCATCAGCAGTAATGGAGTGCCGTATACTGGACAACGTGACGAAGCGAATCGCCTCTCTCAGGACCCCCCTACTACCCTCACTGGCAGGGTTGTTCTTGCCAACTCTATGCTCCTATCCAAAGTCTGGTTCAGAGCCCATGCCATCCCCTTCTCCCCAAGCTTCTTCAAATCCCTGTATGCTTTGCTGCAAGGATGGCTTTGGTCAGGCCGCCCTCCACCAGTATGGCTAGAGGTCATGTTTGGCCCTCATCATCAAGGTGGCATGGGCCTGCTTGACTTCAAAGCCCATGCTGCCAAGATCCTGGGCACCTGAATCGCGGCCGTCACCGCTCCTACACTCCCATCTAACACTGGTCCCACGCGGCCCGCTCCAACTTCTCCTGAGCCTTGGGCCTCAACAATCCATCAAACCCCCACTCCCTGATGAAATACCTCGCATCACACACATTGGCCACAGGTCCTCACGGGACTAAAACCCACTACAAACGAATCCTACTCTCCATGCGAAGTGCAGAGTAGAGAATTCGCATTAGTGGACATACAACCTGAAGAGATCGCCCCTCTCCTCAGTTCACACAAGAGGTACAGGGGCTACCCATCCATGATGGCGTGATCTCCATTTGACCCCATGTCTTATCCAGGGTGGACTACCTGGACATGATGGACATCCCTTATTCCACTGAGACCCAAAAGACTATCTGGAAATACGCACACCATCCTCTGTTGCAGCCTCAAGTCCGCTCCCATGTGTGGCGCTGCCTGAGGCGGGTGTATCGTACAGCTGAGCGCTCTAATGCTTTACACTCATCCCGTGTCATGTGTGGCCAGTATGGAACGCTGTTCCACCGCCTGGAGAAGTGCCCCACCTCTAAAGTAATATGGCGCGAAGTCTAACGTCTACTGGGCCAGGATCAAACGCATCCCTTCAGTCTGTCAAGAGATATGTTTTCTTCATTAATGGCCCCCCCTTCCACCCTCCCTCCGTGCTCTTATGGTTGCAATCGGCATGTGAACTATCCACACGATTGTCTTGGATGCCATCGCTGGATCCATCCCCACCCTCCCAGAAGCTGTCCACAGATTCCGGTCTCATTTGTTGGACCACTTTCAAGCGTAGTGTTTGGATATCTCCCACCGCATCGCTGACAGCTGGTCTCCTCCTGGTTCCCAGTCTGGTTCATCAAATCAGACCCCTTCCTCCACACGTGCTCAATAGTGGCTACGGCCCCTTCACACGTCCCCTTTCCCTCCCCATAAGTGGCGTTCCCGCTGGCAACAAGAGATAGCATCGCTTTTCTGGGGTGCTTCCCCTGGTACTAATTTATTTTTTGAGTCATATTCGGAAGTGTCCATCCCATGGTCGGCCTTCCCGAAATAAATTTATAATATAATCTCTTCATCACCTATCTTCAACTCTAGCTACATAATTTTGGCCATAATTCTCAAAGTATAATTGGTGCCCAAGCACATTAGTTTCACTGGCTTAAAAATTTATATCTGTGACCTTACACAATAGGCAAACATTTGCCTTTTAGCTGCAAGAAAATTCTGAGCTACCAGCTTTGAGGGTGGGTTTGTATGAGCAGGGATAGCTTATTAATTAAATTATTAATATTTATTCTATAGAATTGATCCCTAATACATCTTCTTTATGGGGAAGAAAGAAAGCCTTGGGGTTTTTGAGAGCTTACAATTGCAATTACAGATGGAAGTTTTTTTGTGAGGATCAACTCTAAAATGTAAGATTGATTACATAGCTGTTTTTTATATGTTACCAATAAGGTGATCAAGGGAAGAAGATACCTCATGTGAGGGTGAATTTGAGGGAATTATAGTAGCAAGAATGGATTATAGTTAAACCTGGAATCCAGCAAGACACCTGACCATATTTGGGGTACAAAGTAGAAGATATTTTCTGATCATATACCATATACCCATTTTAGCCTCTGGTAAAGTATGTCAGTAGAGAGATAGGTCATAAGGCTAATAAGGCTGACTATAATGGTGGTTTCAATTTGAAGATATATTTAGGTAGTGAGTGTCACGTAAACGGCAAATAAGATTGAGACTGGCCTGTCAGTGGAGATGTATGAGCTTCAGAAAACAACCCAGAATGCCGATGGCATTGCCACCTAAAAAAACTTTATAGCGGTCAGGAAGAGAAGTGAACAGGGAGCAGCGACTAGTGACAACCATAGCCAACATCCCAACTAACAATCAGACTGGGACTGCTGTGGAAGCCGTGGGTTTCATTGCAGAGAACTCTAAAGGAACCATGGTGGCTCAAGATGCACTGATGAACCACTGGGTGGGGAATGATTGGCAAGGTCATGAAACCTCTCCCAGCAAGGAGAGATAATCCCTAATAACAACAGTATGTCTCTATGCAAGAGGCGTCTACAAGTGGGGATATCCCCAACAGGCCACTTGCACAGTAACCCCATTTGATAAGAGGGGGTAGCAGTATCATAATAATTGCTACTAGGGCTATGTCATTTTGCAACCCTGGGAACATAGTTCTGGGTAGCGAGAGTACTAAGAACAGAAAAATTAAATAACTAAAAATTTTACCTGGACTGGTTATTGTTTATTGCAAACAAAAAATTTTAGAATTAACCACCAACCATACCGGTGGTGGATGGTTGCCTTAAGACCTAGGGGCTTGGGGAATAAGTGGGAACGCATAAACGAAGTTGCTGCAATCTCAACTGATCTTTGTCAGAATGAGGTCTCACAACTAACTCAGCGCCAAATTAACCTTCCACTGTCCATTTGACTCTGACTCAAATTTCGCTACTAAATTGTCTCTCCCATCGCAATTCTGCCTGGCTTGACAATGCTTCATTCAGCAGGCGACTGGTAATGCCCATGGACAGGCTATGGGGGCCAGTCCCATTGGATATTAATGGTATTTGTCAGCCTCAATTTCACTGAATTTGGACCTCTCAATTTATCTGGATTTTGCGCCTCATCAGTGGACCCAAATTGTTGCTGGAGGTGGACTCACCAAACAATTTAGATTTTTTCGTCTCTTTGATGGACCCTAAGGTTGTCATTGGGGTACTAGTTCGCCATTGCCCTTCAGCTGGAGTCCTCTAACAGCCGCCACTTCCAAACATACCCCACTAGTTTGCTGAAGTAGTTCTTTCGTGGTCAGATAGAGGGAAATGGGGAAACCTTAAGGGGTACGCCATCACCCACCTCTAGTTCACCACATGGGCTAATTCTCCTTAGGTGATGAGGGTGACAGCCACCTTCTTGGACTCCTTTTTAATGCAAAACGGGAATGCCTCACAGTTGAAGCACAGGGTGCGCTCCCACAGACTTACGGTGAGGATTAGGATGCCTTTACTATACAAGCTACATTAAGGTTGCAGTAGCAGTATCATCCTTATAAGAGATGACAAGATCAATAGCCCTTATAAGAGCAAAGTCAATGAAGCTGGCTAGCTCCATGGCTGTAAAGATCATCATGAGAAATTAGTATTCTGCATCAAGGAAAGATACTCTTTGCTTGACCAGCAGTCTATAGAATATATTGCTATGTGGAAATCTTATGGGTTATGAAGAATAAGAAATATATATTGTAGGTGGTAATCTAGGTCCAAATATGAGACAAAGTGAATTGGAGATCTAACATACCATATAAGTTCCCCAAAGCACAAATTTGAGCAGGCCAATATATAGAGCCAAATGGTGTACCCCCACCCTATATAGTAGTAGTGAGTGTTAGATCAGATGATGCTAGAGTCAAAAATGAAGATAAACAACGGCAATTCTAAACAGGAATCATCCCACAGCTTGATATTTTGTTTCAAGCAGAAAAAGGTTGTCCTTACCTTTTTAAATTAAGATCAGCAGGAGGGCCCTTGCCTGTGATATTAAATAAAAATATAGTATAATTAATTTAACTTATCTAAATATTTTTAATGGTTTATGATTTAAGATCTGTATCTGATAAATAGTTTGGTGGGAAAAGCTTGTGATTTGGTCTGCTAACTATTCAATGCTAAACTATCTTTTAAATTATATTAATTAAATCCTTAATTAAGATTAAGGGTTTGATTCCTTGGGCTTTGATACTGATGTCAATCTGTTAAGTTAGATTACAACAATTCCCTAATTACCAATGCTAATCCATTGTATTCAATTATGGTGGATCACCTTGACTCCGCGCCCAAGACTTTATATTTAGCTATAAATTGATAGAAATAAATCATTATAAAATTGCCCTGATCAGCATCAAGGATATCTATCAAGGGTCGATTTCTTTTCATCCTGCTGGCAAAATCCCCCAGATCAATTACTATCAATTTATAAGGCTTCATGGCGTCATAAATCAAACCCCTTTTATTATACTATCTCCCTTGCCCAAGCCAGCACAAGACAGTTGCTAAGGTTAGTATCCCTAATGTCTTGGGCTAATATTTTCTACCTTTTTCCATTATAATTAAGCACTGCTGGGTTCTTCAGTTAGTTTATTATGATGGGAGAAGGATATTGAGAAGGATATTCTCTTCCCCTAGCTTGTAAAAAAGCTGCCTAATAAAAACCTTAATAATAGCTTATTTAATGTTTATTTTAGGGCTACTAACTTCATACAAGACACTTTAATTTCTTATATAAAGTTTCTAACCTGTGCAGTTGTATATCAATGCCTAAGCGCCAATTGCAACTTTTGGTTCTCAATACAGGGGTTACTTTTGGTACTCTAACTTCCGCTATAGAACCATTAAAGATGTCATTGTCTGATGACAATTGTCATAGTGACCTGCTATATCCCTTATGATGAACTGGACTTTGAAGAGCTCAGCTGAGTTCTAGCCTCGTTGCTCTATTCACCAAGCTTTATTTCAAAATGAACCAACAGACCTAATGAATGAGCAACCCTCACGACCTCATGTCACCTTGAAAGCTCAGAATCACCAACATAAGATGCAGTTCCTGCAATCACTTAGATTAAATCTGTAGCTATAACTTTACATATTCTGGTATAATCTCAAGAACAAGAAATAAAGGTTTAAATTTTAACTTAATAAATTCTATAAGGAAGCAGTAGAAGGCTAATTAAAAATTTATGACAGTTTGACACCACTTTGCTAGCATAGTAAAGCAACTCTTCCAGGATCTCAAGCATGCTATTTTTTTGTTTAAACAAGAGCATAGCAAAGATTATTTGTCAAATTAAGTTCTGACAATTCTATGAGATAGTTGTAACTAATTTTTCCAGCGTAATAACTACTGTACCCCTATCAGCTGCTCCATAAAGCCCTGCCGCTGTGGCCACTGCTTCCATTAGCTCAGACCCTCAAGCTACACCAACACCTTATCCTCAAGTTAACCCAGTTAACCTACCCAAATTCAATAGGTATGGAATATTTATACCTTCATACATTTATTTAAAATCATGATTGGAAGTACCAAAAAATATACCAAACTGGCCACGCTGATAAATTTGTTGGATCCTTATAGTCAGGAATTAGTTTTACCAAAATATTTGAAATTGGTATGTCTTATCTTAATGCCAAAACCATTAATATGGTGAGCTTAATGGGGAAGATCTGCTGATAGGCCAGAAAAACGCATTTCTATAAATTAACTTTAAGCCTGGCAAAGAAATTTTAGCCTTTGTTCATCATTTTTACTATGAGGCTCAAGTGTTGTATGGGTCCAGAGTTCTGAGCCATTATGACACTCAGATTGCTTTCCGCCACACATGTGAGCCTCACCAAGAATTGTATTGGGCCATGCTAACTGTATTTAATTCCAATAATACCATTAATGAGATGGTATAAAACCACAGACGCTGCGCCCTTACTTTCAGTGCCCCTAATACCAAGCCTGCTTTAAAAGAACTTGGAATTACCAATTCGACCGCAACTAAAAATAAGGGCTTGGAAAAAGCTCTGGTGTAGTATAAAAAGGGGTATTCTACATCCTCAAAAAGTTCAAAAAATCCAGTTAATGACCTAAACATAACAGAATGCTCCTTTTTGGTGAAACGTCACCTATGACGCTAACCATAGAGTCTGCTACACCTTTGAGGCCACAAGCAAACAGCATTTTTATAATTACTTAGTCAAGCAGGTATTCATGACATTAATATTCTTACCAGCTCAGATACTCACGCTGAGTGCACCTAAGTTGAACTTAGTGTGTATAAAATAAAAGTTTGGCAACCATGGACAGCAGGGCGACCATCAGCATAATTTCTTCGATGCTAATGAAGAAATGGATACTAAACCCAATATTAACACTGAAAAGAATATTGGACTGCGGTATCATACGCCACTAACTTACTAGATGTGAATAGCTACTTGCTATTGAGGCTTAAACTAGAGTGTTGTCTGCTACAGCTATCATTTTACCTCACTATATTTTTGAGCTAATTATTGGTACCTCTTACATGAGAAAATATGGGCTTAAAGCAAACTTTGAGATTGATACTTTGGATGCAGGGGGACAAATAGGTTCCATTACATTATACTAAGGAATCCCTTGATAATGAACGCGTCCTGTTGGTTTTAGTTACCAAGAGCTCTGTTGAGATTACCAATGTTGCTTTGCTGACACCAGATAAGGCTACGATGGGTGGGCCATACAGTCAAATTAATCTGTTTATTCTACGGATTTCTCATCAGGGATGCACCACATACTAAGTGACAACGTGTATACTGTGCCCTCGCAACATTTAAAGCTGGAAAAAGTTGAATCTCCTTCCCATCTTGATTCCACCTCTCAATCTTCTTTAATTGTGAACGTTTAGTCTAGCAAGGGAATTTTTCCCATTGGATATCATAAGGGTTGCCAATGCACCTTAAAGTTACCTTAGTATATATATCAAATTCCAACGGATTTCCCCTCTGAGCTGGATGAAGTGTACTATTGAGCTGGGCCACCAAGCCCTTGTCAGAATAGATATACTTTACAAATTCCTGATGGTTTGCATGGTAAAATCCTTCTGCTAATCCATTGATCTAAAAAGAGTCCTGATTCTGCTTCTGGTCTATCTAACCTCACCAGGGAGAAATTAAGGTGTCTCTGGAAAGCACCTACTCTTATGCAGGGCACATCTAAAAGCATCTAATTAATTGTTTATGTTTATTTGTTGCCTGTCCTAACAGCCTTGTCATCTTAGTTAATATCTAATTTCCCTCAGTTACATGCTTAATGTTTGGCCAAGTGAAGGAAATGTCGTGATTTGGTCTGGCCAACCATTCAATTTTTATATATTTTATTTTATTTTTCATTTAAGTCTATATTTTAGATAATGTTTTTGATTCCTCGTGATCTGATGCTGATGTCAATCTGTTGAAATAGGTTATTACAGCTTCCTTCAACGCTGATGTAAACTACCAGATTCAATTATGGCAAAACACTTGCCTCTGCGCACTTCTTTATATGTAGCTAGTAAATTAATATTTAAATTACTATCATTTTGCCCTCAGCTACAACAAGGATATCTATTGAAGGTTGATTTAGTCCCAATCCTCAAGAAATATCCCTAAATCACTTACTATCAATCTATGAGGCTTTACGGCGTCATAAATAAAACTACTTTATATTTTTATATTTTTCTTTGCCTCAAGATGACATAAAACATTCACTAAGATTTTTATTCCCAACTTTCTAGGCCAATGATTTCTAACATTTTCTATAATGATTATGCACTGCTGGGATTCTTCAGTGTACTTTATAAAAGATGGGAGAGGCAAATTGAAGGGCCTTTTTCTTCATCTAGCTTGTAAAAAAATGTCTAATATAAAAGCTTGACAATTAGGTATTATGTTTTTTATTGTAGGATTAATGTCTTCATACAGTTCTTTTTCTTTTTTTATTTAAAGTAACTGACCTGTGAAGTTGTATATTAACACCTAAGCGCTGATTGCAACAGAAAATTTATTGCCACCCAATAAATATGGGTTTGAACTCCACATAGCCACACCTTGGCGTGGAAATATAAAGTGACCCGCTTCAAATGGTTTTTACAGTTCATACTATTTGGGTATCCAATCCTTAGCGCGTATATAATTTTTTATGGTTTATGTGATAGCTTTCAAGTTGGTATAAAAACTATTTATTGTTTTATAAATAGTAATACTGTAGGAAATTAAAATAGCGTGAAGAAATAGATGCTTAATTGATCTTTCCTCAATTGAAAATTGTTATAATAAATTTAACAGTTTCCAGATGTTATGTAACATAATCATATAATATGCCTAGATAATAAATTATCATAAATGGGTTATACATAATTTTAATTATATTAGTCATTAAAAGTTAGATGCTAAATCAGTTTTTAAACTTTTTTATTGGATTCTTTAGATTTGCAATTGTATCACAGCCTAATATACTCAGTTGCTATAAATATTATACCACCAGATCTTTTAAAAAACCATCCTTTGTTCTGCTACTAATAAAGTAAAAAAAATCTACCTTTTCTTATTATTAGATGGTCCCAATTTAAAATGTATATTTCTGCTATCTAAAAAGTTCTACATACAAGCTTTTCTTTCTCATAACAATCACTTTAGTTACTACAATTTGATTCAAACAGCAAATTTGGATAAATCACACACAGGAAAGATGGGCGACTTTAATAACAAAAATAATACAAAATGGGTGAGCGTTGCAGCAAGCGGTGCACTTAACAGTGCAACTAAGGGCAAGAAACGCCCTGGAGGGGGCCAGGAACCCAATCTGCAAAGAAATCGCAAACTCAGACACCATCTGGGTTTATGGTATTTACTGTAAAGCATGCACAATACATGTACATTCAATTTAACCAACCTTTGTCAAAGGTGGAACATGGGATCAGACTCTTCCTTGGGGATGAGTCATCAACCCTGTGGGAGAAAACATGTGAGGCACAGCCCTCACTTTTCCCTCACGCGGTGTACGTAGCCACCAACAACATGGGCCACAGCTGGATTGATATTGGTTTTGAAACAGCCGATGAAGCTGATGCCGCAGCAAAAATCTGCGTGGAAATTGCCCTCCTAAGGGCAAAAAAATTGTGCACACCGCGCGCACCAAATGGAACAAAGCAAAAACTTTGTTCATCTCTTTTGACTTGTTCCCCGCCAACCTTCCTCATAAGGTAATTGAGGAGGAGCTCCACAAAGGTCTTGTGGCCTATGGAGAAATCCAACAACTTGAATTACAGCAATTTCGCTTAATGCCCGACCTGTGCATGGGCAAAGCTATCACTGTAATCAACCCCTACCCAGAAGTGGAAGAGGATTTATCCAAAATTCCCCGCGCAGCAGAATTTCACTTTGCAGATGGGGGCCAGTTGGCTGCATTCTGAGTTACACCAGTATGTGCACCACCCATTTGCAACCACTGTGGCTCACTGGGCCACAAGAAACATGCATGCCCTGTAAAAGAGGGCTTAATGTAAAATGATTTTGTGAAGAAGCTATGGATGAAGATAATGAAAACTTCATCAAAATGACTGATGGCCACCACCCATTCCGCTGGGGTGAAGATGGACTATACTCCATTGTGGACCCAGTTACAAGTAAACAGCGTAAAGCAGCACAAAAAGCCCGCAAGAGAGCAGCGGCTGAAGCGGCGGCACACACGGAACCTGCCATTAACCACGGACAAATTCAGGAGGATATTTCAGATATTCATTAAACCAACCAATCAGAACAATATGCCCAGGTTGAAAATTTTCACAGTAACCAGATTGAGCCACAAAGCGTCATCAGTCATGCACATACTGAGGAACAATGCAACCGCAATTTGGGTGATATGCGGTGCACAATGCAACAAAGTTGAACCTCAAAAATATAAAATCCAATCAACAACCCGCATCAAATCAACATGAGACCTGTTCAGGAAAAGTTGATGCAAATGCAAAAAACCGCAATTCCCTTGAATCATTGGGTCAGATCAAGGGAACCAACAATGGCATTGAAAGAGTTGGAGTACAGACACAGAGCATGGCCAAAATGAGCCGCGGTGGGATAGGACCAGAGGGTCCTCCCAACCGCTCCTGAGGCGCCACGGGCACCTCAGTGTCAATAGGGACATTAAATATCGCGGGAGCCAGGGCTCATACGTCCCAAGCCAAAAAGCTGGCATTCCTGCAAAAACCTCTTGTAGACATCTTGGCCATCCAAGAAACCCACTGCCTACAAGGGGAAAAAGAATCCTGGTCAACTAGGGTCGCACCATCACAATCAGTATGGACATCTCACTGTGGGGTGATAGTCCAAAACAACAAAAAAATTTAAAATTACAAACTCATCATTACACTTGCACGGTTGAGTCCTGGTAGCAACAATCACATGCCAAGATGAAATAATTTCATTAGCATGTATCTACGCACCGTGCACTGCAAACTGAGAGAAAAAAAAATTTGAAAAAATTCTACCCTCACCCTCCCACCAGATATCATCATGTTAGGCGATTTCAACTGCTGGGATAACCCCAATACAGATTGATGGCCTAATCCCAGGGGATACCCACCTGGACACATTGAATATTGCACAATGAAGGCATCTCTTGGATTACAGGATGCTCTTCCTCCCAATTCACCAATCCTTCCCCATATGACAAGACTCAACATACGTGAGGGACTGCTCATATCAATGAGTCGTATTGACCACATCCTCATCCCACAATCCCACCACTCAAGAATCTCCAAATTTACAACAAAAAAGATCAATTTTTCTGATCACCAATTAGTTACGGTGCAGTTAGCGCCAACCCAATCCTACACACAGGTGTCGCCTTGGAGAAAGCTTCACCCAGAAAATATAAGATTGCCTGAGATATCTGACTGGGTTGAAAACAAGGCTACAAACCCAGATTTTACAGCCCCATTCACTTCAGATCCCATCGGAACATGGGAAAATTTCAAAAAAGATTTAATCAACAAAACCTGACATTTTGCATCAAGCAAGTTCACCGGAGACACAGCCACAATCAGCGTACCTTGGCAGAACTAGACCACCTGGAAATAAATACTCTGAGATCTGGCTATAGCCCTAATTGGGGATGCAAATGGGCAGAAAGTTCAGCCCAACTTAACAATCTCATCTTTGAGCACCAACACAGAATCAAAGTATTGAACAAAGGTAATTTCATAAAGGAAGGCGAAACCTGTTTGACATACTTTTTCCGCCAATTCCACTCCCGCAGAAACCAGCCCACGTGCACACAGGTCCGCAAGACCAACGGCACTGTGTTAACTGACCCTGAGGAGGTCAAGGCGTAAGTACACCGCTATTACACCGAATTATATCACAATATGCCAACAGATCCACAAAAAATTAAAGAATTTATTCAAACTGCCAAGATACAAAGTACACCACCAAATTACAATATACTATCCCTTATCACACAGGAGGAGCTTTGGGAAACAATTCACGGTGCACCATGTAGGAAATGCCCAGGGCCTGATGGGATACCCTACGAATTTTACAAAAAATATCTTCAACAAATCGCCCTCCTATTGGCGTCAGTAAACCAGAGTTTGTTGGAAACACGCCTATTACCAGGAGGCCATGAATCCTACGTTATAACCTTGTATAAAAAGGGTGACAAGTTGGACCTGGCCAACTGGCGCCCAATTGCGCTCTCCAACACTGACACAAAAATTCTAACAAAAATTCTAGCAGCTAGATTAGGCGCAATTGCATCTGACGCCCTATCACCCAACCAGTTTGGGTTTATACCAGGGCGATCAATCTGGAACAACAAACACCCTGTTGCAAACATTTGCCAATTTAAAGCAACTGGTGCCCTGGTCTTCTTGGATCAGGAAAAGGCGTATGACCGTGTTAGCTGGCCATACCTAAAAGAATGTCTACATGCCTTCAAACTCCCACCAAAATTCATAAAATGGGCGATGCTCCTAACGGAATCTGCAACCATGGCTGTATGCGGCCCTGGATTCCTAACAAAAAAGATTAAACCACACAGAGGGCTCAAACAAGGGGATCCCCTCAGCCCACTGCTATAAAATTTCAGCTTTGACCCACTCCTCCAAGTAACTGACTCACGTCTCATGGGTATAACCGCACAAGGACAACCAACAGTCAAGATACTGGCCTTTGCAGATGACTGCGTAGCAGGTATAGCAAACAATGAAGATTCCCGACAGCTGGAACACACTCTAGAGGAATACTCCAAGGTGAGCAATGCATCGCTCAACAAAAGGAAGACAGAAATCATCCTCTTAGGCAGATACACAAACAATTGGGCCACAACATCAGAACCTCACACCTACACTCGAAGAAAAAACCCAATTATTTTACCATTTGCAACACCTCCCACCACCACTCCTGTCTGACACCTTGGAATCTGGCTAGAATCAGGGGGATATGCTAATGAGACAATGGAAAGTAACCTGTTACAACGGGTGTCCAAACGCGTCGCCTCCCTCAAGGGAAGATCCCCAGGACTAACAGGACGAGTACAGTTGCCAACTCGCTCATCCTCCCAATACTGTGGTACCAGGCCCACGTGATAGCCTTCTCACCTACCTTTATAACCTCAATTCGCGCGCTTATCCAGGGCTGGCTGTGGCCTGGCTCTCACCCTCCTATACGGATGGAAACACTATTTGGCCCACGCTCAAGCGGAGGCATGGGACTAATAGATTTTGAGAGCCATGCCAATCACATCCTAGGTACCTGGATAAAGGAATCCTTGCTCCAGACCTCCCGCAACAACATTGGTTCAGAGCAGCAAGGACTAACTTTGCACAGGCGCTCAAATTAACCAACCCACATAGTCCACCCAGACTACTTTCATACCTTGCCAAGCACCCTACTGCAACGGGTCCACATGGAACCTCCCCTTATTTCAAACATATCCTCCGAACTATCCGCCATATGGGATGGACCATAAAGAACATGGGTAATATACAGGGAAGGGGATGACCCAGCCCCCAATTCAAATTAAGAAACCCAGAAAACCACCCCCAGAGGGATATGCTCGCAACAACCCCAAGCATAGCTAGGATAGAATACTTAGATATGCTGTACATTCCCTATGATTTAACCACACAGAAAGCAATGTGGAAAATGACACACCACCCACTCCTACAACCAAGGATAAGAGCAAACGCCTGGCGCTGTTTGAGAAGGACCTATAGGATGGCGGACCTCTCCAACTCCCTCCACAAAACATGTGCAGTATGTCGAGGGGAGGGATCCCTACATCACCGCCTAGAAACATGCCCCCCAACCAAAGCTATATGGCAGGAAGTCGCACGCCTGCTCAAGATTCAAAACCAACAGGAATTCTCGATATCAAAGAGTATCTTTGCGCTCCAGATCGAGTCACCAATCCCATCTACCCTCCGCTCCCTAATAATACCCATTGTAATGTGGACAATACACACAATTGCATTAGATGCGTTCAGGGCACAGTCTCAACCATTCATGGGATTATTAACAGATTACGTGTCCACTTACTAGAGCACTTCCAAGCCTGGCTCTATGGATATATGAGACCAAGACAAAAAGCGCTCATAGAATCATGGTTCCCACTCTGGTTCCTCCACACAGACCCTTTCCTTCACACCTGCTCCATAGCAGGGGAAACCCCCTCGGAGTAGTGCACCAACCCCCCATACCTGGCAGTCCCGCTGGCAACAGGGGTAACTTGAGTACCCTGGGGTGCCCAATTTTTATATTTCTTAGTTATTCTCTTAGTTTCATATATATTCGGTAATGTCTGTCCCCTGGTCAGCTTACCTCGGTTAAATAAAAAGAAGTTCTACATACAGTTTAAGAAAAAGGTCAGCTATCAAACATACATAAGTGTTTATAAACATAAAACTTACAACTCATTTATAATTATTGTAAAGTGCAAATTAACTGTAGACTGAAGTCTCTAAATAGATATAAAGCTATATGTTATAATAAAAATTTCTTTTAATATACTGTTACTCTCTTTTTAAGGGGGTAGAAGCTGAGTCAGTAGGGCGTACAGCTACCAACCTGAAGGTTGCAGGTTTTATTCCTGCCTTTGCACATTGATTGGGGTGCATCCAAAGGAAGCTTTTGACGGTTAGTAGGTCTAATAACACAAAAACCTTATCCATGACATAACCAGAAAAAT
Source organism: Massospora cicadina (assembly GCA_022478985.1). Lineage (NCBI taxonomy): Eukaryota > Fungi > Entomophthoromycota > Entomophthoromycetes > Entomophthorales > Entomophthoraceae > Massospora > Massospora cicadina. The sequence goes on from JAKSZP010018390.1 coordinate 315,539, forward strand.
CTGATTCATGATCTGGAGGTGGAAAAACTTTCTATGACGGAGTTGACCCTGCTCAAGTTTCATGTCAATACTTTCTTTCTCTATTTCGTTGATGTCTGTCCCCTGGTCAGACTGCCTCAAATAAGTATAAAGACTGTTACTCTTTTTCTAAACCATTTGAAATAGTCACTTTGATAACTTATAGTTTGCATTTTAAAGTTTAATTGTGTTTAGAGAATAACTGCGCTAACTTCAAATTTCTCATGAGTATAATTAGAAACCTAGCTTGAATACATTGGATTTATGTTATCCTGATGCGGGTAGATTATCCAGAAACTTGATTGGGTAATATATGCATCCTCCACATTTAAATTAGATCTGATGGAGTAATATGTATTTGTCTCCATATAAATTTATGAAATATTTGTCTATTAGACATTTTTTTAGTAATTGAGGTGTGTCAACCTTGGGACAAATATACCCCACTGAGATTTTTATAGCCAGTACAGGTTTTAAACATGTGTTGAACAAAACCTGCACTAGAGGCGAAGCAGGCTTTACCCTACCAGGCTAACCACTCTTTGGCTATTAGACATTTACTTGTTTGTTTCTTAATAGTATCACATTATGTTTACCCATACTATTATCTCGCTTTTGCTTCAATAACTAAATTAAAGCCAAATTCGGATTTTAAAAAAAATATAAGAAATGACCGCTCAATCAAGCCAAAACTTACCAATGTCAATGCAATCAACGCCTGCTGCACCAGCTTGGTGTGGTGGTGCACCACCATCTGGCATCTTTCCAGCTGCCAAAGCATGCTCAGGCTGGCTCTGCTAGCCCTCCCAACGTTACCATGCGTTATGTCCACCCATGGCCTTGGCCCACCACTTTGCAGACTCCCAAGTGGTGCTCCAGAGCCCTTTGGTGCTCCCATGGAGCAATTTGCGTTTTGGCCTCCGGGTCAAATATGGTAATCTCTTCCCATATGCAAGTGCAGTCATCAAGATGGCCACAGCAGTTTTTAAAACCCACCAGCTATATTGACTTCTGCCCCTTTAAGGGGTACTTTGATCTCGTCTTCTTCTCTGAAGCTGATGCAGCAGCAGCAGCCAAGCTGCAATTAATTTTTTAAAAAAATCCCCCTCCCCACCATTCTAACCTGGCTTCCAGATGAGGCCACTTTGATGGTCCAGTTTGCCAGGTTGCCTTCCCATCTTTCCCACAAATGCCTCTTCCACGAGCTCACAGAGGGTTTGGCCATTTATGGTGCAGACCCCATGTTGCAGTTCGTGGTGCCCAATGGGGCAGATAGTTTGGCAGGGCCTCATGCCTTTGCAATGATCCACCCATTTCATCGCAATTCCCCCTTGCGCTATGATCATATCTACCCCTGATCACCCATTTGGGTGAATGTTAAAAACAGCTGCGCCATTTTCCCCTTGTGCTTTGAGCTTGACCACTCAAAGTGAAAGTGCCTCACAGTTTCTTCCACTGCTCCTCTCTTGGGCGTTGAGCTGGTGGCCATTTTGCCCAAATTTTTCAAATGTGGCTTAGTACTCCCACCCCAACCTTGAGAAAATTTGGCACTGCTCCCAAAGCGGCGGCCAATCAAAACCAAACCTTTAAAAAAATTAATAATAATTTGACCAAATTATGAAATTCTGAGTCAATAGCTGCCCCAGTTTCAGCTAAGCTGCTGTGGTTGACAGCACATGGCCAATCAGCTCCTGCCACTGCCCCAATTCTGGTTGGTGGCCCAGCACTGGCTGATGCCAATCCATTCAAGGCTCTCAAATGGATTGATGAGGATGAATGGGCGTACTATGTGAAGCCAGATTTTGCTTTAAAGAAAATCTTTATTGACCCTCCCAATTCACATCCACACCATTTTTGCCCTCAAAACAGTTCCCAGTCTATAAAAATATTAATAAAATTGTAGTAGAGGCTGTAGCTGCCCCTGCTAACACCCTATTTCGCCAGAATCTTCATGGGGCGATGGAGCCCCTTGTTGAGGGCATCCCTATCCCCAATTTTTCCCATGAAATTGAGGAAGATGTGAAGTATTAAATTGAGGAGCTTGCATCAATGCAGCAAAAACTCTCTTTTTGACCCCAATTATCCCAAAACCTCTGGCACATCAGATTGTACACTTGTTTGCCTGCTCTCATAACTTTTTCTGAGCATCAACTTGCTCAATACGTTGAGGCAATGGAAACTGCCGCCTCATTAATGAAGAATACCCACATTTATACTAGTTTTGCCACGTGCCACTGATGCCCCAACCCCTATGTTGTCCACCATGGTCTGCCAGCTAAAGCGGGCGCAAGACAAAAGTTTCCCCAAAGCTTCCTCACCTTCTGGTATGGCTTCCTAAGCTGTTAGCTGAGGTGCTATATCAGAAAATTTTAATCTATGATAATCCCTTTGGTTGACCCATTTGAAAACAAAGATGCGTGGCAGCTCCCCTTTTTTGGGTTAGGCACCATTAATTGTAAAAAAATAACCATACAGATTGTATAAATTAATTGACATAGTCTTATAAAATTTTTAATTGACTCTTTTATTGATTAACTGTACATCATAAAGATGGCATTAGATGTATCATGACATCTGTTTCTAAAATCTAAAAATTTTAATAAATTAGTAAAAAATTGTGATTATCTGTATCACCTCCAAGTTAGATTATTATAATTATTGTGAGTGATACTTTTTTACAGCATGTCATATATTTTATCTTTTTAATGCAATCATATCTCATGAGCTCTGGTACCTCACATGACTATGAAATGTATTAGTCTAACATCTCCCTAAGGGTAAAAAGTTATTTTACCCATAAATTTATCAAATTTACACAAACCTTGTAGTGCTTTATTGAGAGCTTCTTAAGATTGATATAAATATACTATCACCAATATGCCACCTGGAAGTTACTACAATAAGCATCTTATTTTAATTTTACATTGTAAATATACTTTTAACTGCTAAGAAAGGTGGCTCAATAAAAATAATTTTAGAAAAGTAAATTAACCCATATGTATCTTTCAATTGATCCATGTAAAAAGTTTATATATGAAGATGTCATTTCTATACAACCTTAGTTAATGGATACTATGTTCAGTCAGAACTTTAATCTAAGTTCAAGTTTGATAGATATATTGGCTTTTATAAAATAAATGGAATATTAAAAGTTTATTTGCTTGTTAATAGACAATATAAAAATTGATTTTCATTTTAAACCTTCACATTAAATCTCAAAAAGATATCACCAAGCCTTTTTTAAAGCCTCATTGTTTCATAATCAACTATTCTTAATGTGTTTGGATATAGTGAGTGTTTAACTGACTTGTTATCTCACCTTCCAATATTGACCTAAATCTATTGTCTCTCATTTTTTAGACATGTAGATTACTTTCCATGTGTAGCGTGATTTCCATTATGCTAAGTTTTCATTTGAACCTTTCCTTCTAAGGAGTGTTGATTCTTAAAATTGACCTTCTTAAATTTAATCTTCTTGATGTTATGTGCTACAACCAGCAGTTCACTGATTAAGGCGAGCTAAGGGTTAGTTAGAATGTCTTTTAAGTTACTTTAGTTCATACAAATACTTGCAATTAAAGTCACAGTGTGTTAATAAACTATAAAATAAATTACAATAAAATTGGATAAAAAATTTAGAAAATGTGTTCAACAATCAAACCATCTCATAAAATTTTATTTTTTCTGATATTTGCTATTAACTATAGATGCCCTTTAACCTTTCATGAGCAGCGGTGTAAAATTTACTCTTTTATAAGTTTTTATATTTATTAAATTAGTAGTCTAAGGGAGTGTACCCCAGTGTAAGAATATGGATTCACTACCGCTGAAACCCAAGTTTGATCCCAGTAGATGGACTTTGGGTAGGGGATGATTATGACTGTTTTGGCAATGCGCACCAATTCCCAAACTGAGATAGCAAACAGCAAGGTGGTCTAAGGAATCCTGGCCTATCATAAGCCACATGTGGTGGTTTTCCAGGTTTTATCCTCCTTTCCCATTCTCTTCAATTCCCCTTAACTAGTGCAGTATTGGCCCCAGGTCAGCCCACCTCAAATAAAATTTAAAAAATTTACATTAGTATTCTGAACATTTTATTGGGTTGTAGGTAATTCACTGGATTTAAGCATGCAATTTCCATTTATTTTTGATATTGCTACCTGCAATAAATATGGCTTGGCCTATCAGAGGGTCAGCATAAAAACTTTTTTTATTTGAGGTGGGCCAACCTGGGGATTATACTGCACCAACTAAGGGAAATTGAATGAATGGGAAAGGAGGATAAAATCTGGAAAAACCTCCATGTGCAGTGTATGATAGGCCAGGAGCTCCATGGACCACCTTTGCTATTTGCTATCTTAGTTCAGGGCATTGGTGTGCAACTCAGCATAAAAAACATAATATCATAAAATTTGATATATTCTTAGTAGTTTAAATTACTTTTAGTTATCTTTTTGGGTATTTCACTAAGTACAAAAACCTGATTTCAGTGGGTCTAAAATGGGGTTTTTGATAATAATAACAATTTCACCTACCATTACCAAAAAATTGAAAAACCTTCCATTGGATATCTGTCAGGAGTATGCAAAATTTCTCAAAATTTGGTTCAGTAGATTTTGAGATTACCATAGAAAAATGTAGATCCTCAGATATTTAAATTCTAGATCATTTAAAAATAGATAAATACTTATTGGATAGTTGATTTATTATATAGAAAAACATTTAATTGATACTATGATCCCAATTTGGGGAAAGTATGGGTTATGTGCAAATCAAATTAAAATTTTGGTTGATACTTGTTTGGAGCTGTTTTGAGTTTTTCAGCCCCCCTTAAAATATTAATTTAGTTTAAGTTATTCATGCCAGTATTAAAAACAAAAAAGTTATAAATTTTACCTTGTGGTAAAAGCTAAAGAGCGTGTATATGAATTAGCTGGGTATCTTAAAAATTTTCTGTACCATTTCATCTACTGTAATGCTGTGTTACCGTAATTATGGTTTATCACTTTAATCATTTAAAATAGACAACTGAGATAGTTAGATTTCCTAACTGATTAGTTGGATTAGCTTATATTGAAACTGTGAGCAACAGTACCCAAATAGCTGTTCAAGATAATTCAAAATAAAAATAGTTTAAAATTAGCTAGTAATTAAATGAAAGTGATTTAGGAAAACATCTTATAACTAAAATATTGTTATTGTCAGACAATTGAATGTCTGCTAGTTCAGAAGAATGATTTGGAACTGAATAATGTACGTACTAACAAAATTTTTTAGTCAATTCTTGATTGAAACTTTTAGTTAGGAGTAATCCTTATACATAAAAACTCCAGCTAGTAACCCTAGATTTTAGCTCATCAACTCCTTTAAACCATCATCAGAACAGGCCAACCGACCTGGAACTCCGCTCAAGCACCAGCTTAGTTTGGTGAAACTTCCTAAGGTAAAGAAACCCCCATTTTAAAGGCCTGAAAGGGGTTCAGGGGAGTGAAAACATTTTATTAACCAATTACCCCTTAGGAGCTCAGGTAATTGGCCAAACAAGCCCTATGTACAAAATGCTAACTGGGAGGATTACATTAAAATGCTTCCCCCATGATTATGTCATTCCAAAAGTCAAATTTATATCTAAAATCCAAGCAAAAAATGAAATACTGTGGCCTAACCTGAATTCCCTCGACCCTCACAAGTAGACCCAAAATATCATATATACTAAGTGACGCCAATTTAATAAGGGTTCTTCTTCTCTGATCCTACAGATTTGTTTATTAATAAAAACAATATATAAAAACAGCTTCCCCTTTTATTTTATATTAATCTTCTGTTATATAAAAAATCTATTGCAAGTTTTAAATACTCTGGCAACGCTATATTGTTGAAATCCCGTTCCCATACCACCTGTGAGCATCTTCCAAAGCCAGGATTCCAACAAGCGGTGCTCACTACAGGGGGCAACCTGTACACCACAATTTTTGTTAATAAAAAGGCGAATGTTTGAGGGTTGGGTTTTCAACCTCTTTGTTAAAACTAAACACAGGTTATCTGCTATGGAACAGCAGCTAACCAACGCTCTGTTGCACATTAAAAAGCCTGAAAAGCCCCTTGGGTTGGGACCATCTAGTACTAAAAAAAGCTTGAAAAGCACCCATCTGTAAGTCCAGGGAGCGCCCCCTTCACTTGGACTGGGTGACATTCCCATTCTCATCAAAAAAGCTCCTAGAAGACCAGAAGCCCCTCTTATCTCCCAGGGTGATCTCACCCATGTGGTTGATGAGCTGTGGGTAACAGCTTATCCTTTGAGGACCCCTCCACCCATCCCAGTATTAACTTTAGATGTGTTATAACTATGAATTTAGGGGATTTTCTCTAAGCTATCAGGAAGTCAACATCCTCATGGAAGAAGATTTGAATAAATTCAATGGTAAAAAGCCTTTGGAATCAAGGCCTGAGATCCCTAAACCCTCAACAACAAAGCTCAACGGCTCATACCTTCAACAAATAAAGCGTCTAGTGTCAAATACTTGGCAAAACTCGTCAATAGCATTGGGCCATTGGGAAAGTTGTTACCAGTTTGAAACTCTCCCCTAAAAATATTGGGAATAAATCCCAACAAGTGTGTACCTTCTATGAAGAATGCGCTTAATGTCAAATCATTGGTGAAACTCGTTGATGGAATTGGGCCATCATTGAAAGTCATTGCCAGCTCAGAACCCTCCTCAAAAATATCAAAATCCTCATCCAATGAATCCTGCTTGGTCAAATGGACGCCAAAGTGACTGTGTGCAGGTGGATTAGGCACCCCAAACCCAATCCTGACCTCTTGTGACTGTCCCTATGTGGGGTGGCCTTGGGAGGTTCCTGTTGCTCATCAGGTGAGACGCCCTCACGCTAACCATCAAAACCATGGTAAAACTGTAATTCAGGCGTCCATGGACAAACTTCAGTGACTCACCCATCTTCAACTCTTTTGAAGTCAATTCATATGAAGTTCTTTTTTCTCCCCTCACTTGAAGTTCTCCAGGTTTGGTCAAATCTTGAGGGCCCTAACCCCCACTTTTTCAAGTTATTCTTCAAATTGATTGTCTATTTAAGCAGTTGTAACACACTGGGGTAATTGATGGTCAATTCTCTTATTTTAACTTTGATAAAAAAAATTTCCTGCGTTCAAATTTATTTAGTCATGTTATATTTTTCTTTCTGAACCCCTGTGACAATTAAAATGAGACCCATGGCCCGCGTATCAACTGGGCTGTCTCAGTCATATTTTTACTTTTGATCCCCACCATAGTCACTTGGGCCTATTGTGTTAAGACCTTTATGTACTTTTCCTCAATCTCACAACTACCTACAGTCTGGACCATTGGCCCTGGGGCTGCATCAGCTTAGTTTCTCGCCGGGGTGTTCTTTGCATTTACAGCCTGTTGGCGCCTCCTTGTATGCATATCCCAGTACACTTAAACGTCATTTATGTGGCAATGCTCCTGGCATTCTGCTCACCTTTTGGGTGCTTCTGCATCCTGACTGGAAGGCCAGTCTAAACTATATATGCCGTTGCCCTGACACCCTCTCTACCTCCTCATAAAGTTGCTCCTGCTGTATATACCCCCAAAAATTACCCTTGCCCTCTTCAAACCCATGCTTAAAGATAAGTTCATTCCTGGTGTAGGCAGTATAGTGTCATTTCTATATGCATATTAACCGCCATGGATGGAGCGACTGAGCACCAAAAAAACCAGCACATCCTCCCTTTCCTAATGTCGCCTTGCTCAAGATGTAATGTTTCTCAAATGGACATCCTTGATACCTGGGCGAACGTAAAGGAAGCGCTCATTGAATAATTCAGATCAATGCAGAGTTTAAAGCGGAAAAAACAAGCTTTTATGTGCCTCAGCATGAGAAAGGGAGAATTTCTGGCCACTTTTATTGATCAGTTCTATAGTGAAGCCTAGCCCTTGCTACTTGCAAAAATGTTACCTCTTGACAACGCCATTGCTGCACTTCTGTCTGGCTTAGCTACTCACCCCTCCATAGCTATGTACATTATTTCAGTCAAATGCAACTTTTGTAAGGTTCACAACATAAAGTAAGCTGTATTGAAGGTTGTAGATTTTCATAAAATTGAGATGGGCTAAGCCCCTTTAGAGGATTTCTCCACCGTCACTTTGCATAAGGAGTCCATGATGACTCATCCGGCCTCTCATGTGCTTGTTACTGTTTTAAGCCTGTTCCTGCAGCAAAAGTCAAAACAGACCTCTCTATGCCATAGAAGAATGGCCCAAGTAGCTTATATTTGACTGGGCCACACTCTATTCTGTCTTCTGCTCCCCAAAGTTAAAGTGCATGTTCTGTATAGCCTTTGTCACCCTCCACATCTCCCACTGGGAGGTTTTCCGCAGTAACTCAAGTGTCACATCCTGTGCAATGCAGTCCCTAGCACCCTTGGCAACTTCGCTAGATGTTCACATCTCAAAAGCCTCTTAAGGCGCCGCCTAAACTCTTTAACCCATCTGTAAAATTGCCCTGGGCCAAGGCTGTTTAGGCCAAAATGCCCTCGTCTAGGGCCAGAATAGTAGTTGAGCGCCCCGGGGCAACTGCGTGCAACCCAAATAGGCTGTTGCTAAAATGTGTCAAAGGAAGCTGCCCAAACAGCTTGATAGTCCTGGCTCTAACTTCTCTCCTCTCACATCTCTGCCATGCGTCAACAATCCCTCAGATGATGAATATGAAGGTGGTTATGAGGATTTTGGACACTACGTCCTGTGAGCCCCAGTTGAAATAGGAATACCAGACCAGCTAAACCCTGAAGGAGTAAATAAGGCCCAGATACCCAGATGACACCTATCTTAGCCAAGTTATGGGGTGCCTCAAGGTCATTGATACTGCATGTGATGCTGATGGTTTCTTGCCTCATTAATTCGCCCTATCCACCATATTTGTATTCTACAAGCAAGTAAAGATAAATATACTGAAACCGCTAAAAACTTGCCTCTACTTTCTAGCTTAAGGAGGCTTTAGCTCTTCCCCCCAAATTTGGCAAGGCTGCCCTCAGGTTGAAGTAGCCATCAACAAGGTGTGGGTCATGGCTACCCTTGACACTGGCTCCCCCATCAACATGATCTCTTTAAAACTCATTAAGAAGATTAAATTGGAACCTGTTGGGATTTTTGCCCATATTCCCAGACTGCTAGATTACCTGGTGTCGCTAAGGGAAAATTCCCTAAGGCGAAGTGAATTAGAAATCAGTTGGCCTGAGTTTTGGAGGAACTACATTTGGGGGTTCTGGGATATTCACCTGTTTGTATCTGTTGGGGATCAATCTGGATGAATACCTAATATCTCATTAGGCAGAGTGGCCGACGAAATAGGGGCATCTGATAGTGATTAACTAGAAGGTGTACTGATTGGGATCAGTCATGTTTCATCACCAACTGATTGGGAATGAATAGTGAGTTGTGAGGCGGGTGATGCTGCTGGCAACTAGTGAATTGATTAGTTGGTGAAGTGACCTTCCATAATGGGTAATAAGTCCCATTACCTAAGCAGGTCGCTAGCCAATTATGGTTGGTTCACTTGGATCGAGAGGAAAAATGTTAGGGACACTTTTTCTGACTCTTTCCATCTGAGGTCTCAAGGATGTCCAATGACAGAATCCTAGCCAGGATGGGGAAGACCATTGCTGCCGAGATGAGGAAGGGTGATTCAATGGCAACAGCTGCCATTTCATCAAAGAGGTGTCAACTGAGGGTTAGACAGCCAAATCCCCTACTATATAATTCCCTAGGATTCACTATAAGAAAAACAGTAGTATTACCAACAGTATTAAGAGTATTATTAGTATTATTAGTAATATTGTCAATTCAGTGTATAGTTAGACTATCAGCATCCATTGTGACGTTCCATCTCAAGGATATTATTGCAGAAGGCAATAATTGGAAAACTCTCAGAGAGAAGAGTAGAGATCCAAGCGGGGATCTAGAGACAAAGGGAACCGCAATCAGGGATATCTGCCAACTGTGTGTTGGTCCAAAATAGACTGTCACTGGGGTATCTGGACAAAGATTGGGTGGATGGGAATATAGGGAACGAATCCCTATGAGTACAACTTATAGAGTATTTAATTGGAAGTACTGGGTGAAGCGTTAGGCCGAATAATAGTTCAAACTCAACTACAGATAATAGTCTCCATACTATTATCAGATAATACATTCTATACAATGCAAAGTGCACAAGGAAATTGAATTTGTGCAGTAAAAAGGTTACTGGTTTGATGACCGATAATCAATCCTTAAGTAAATTTTTACAACACCTGATCTGGACTACTCCCAAAAATATGGAACTGCAGGTCATGCTAGTACTTGTGCTATTGGGGCATATTCTTCCTTACCCCTCAGATTTGGAAAGCTCACCTTGTCAGCCCCTGCTATGGCCTTGGAGAGTAATTATTATGACATGCTTATTGGCACTCAATTCCTGGTTTTTTACAATGAACTATAAACCTGAATCAGGGTTATCTTTCCCTTCTCAGCTATGAGGTGCCTCTGGTTCTGACCAATAAAAAATTCCAAAAAAAGAGTATTCCTTCTTGGTCAAGTATCCATTTTCACATTATGCTGCATTACACCAAATCCTGGCGCCATACAAAAATATTTCTAGAGTCAGTGGACGCCTCAGAAGGCATTTCCGTTTACGCCTCAGAGGAGTTGTTTATTAAGTTGGGTAACAATGAGTGGTGGACACTAAGGTTACTTTGCAAATCCTCTGGAACTACTTATTCCACATAATCAATATTGATGGAGTAAGTCATCTAGGGCCCCAAGTACTTCCTGAAATCCTAGTTTTTTCCTACCAGCGACATATTAATATTCTTCTTGGGAACCTTACTAAGCAAGTCATGATTGTGAAAAAAACACCATGAGATAGGAAAGGGTCTTCTCATCCTCCTCAATGATAATAGAAAGTTCACTGCATCAGAGTTATGTTAGAAATGAGCATACCTTGTGATAATCTGTTATGTGCTCTTCCTGATGTTCATATCTCAAATGACTTAAACTCTACTAATCTTGAAGATGTTCACACTTTATTAGATGCCTATAGTAATATCTTCTCAAAGTCTGATCATGATTATCAGCATGAAGGATTGGAGCCATACAAGTGATGTCAGTGATGCCAGTCCCATTAGATCTAAACCCTAACGTATGTCAAAGGTTGAAGACAAACAAATGAAGATGGAGATCAATCAGTTGCTAGACGCTGGGCTACTAGTACCGTCTGAAAGCCCTTGGGTGTCTCCTTTGTTACTTGTTAAAAAGGAAAACGGAGGTCATTGGATAGTTATGGGCTACCAGAAATTGAACAACCTCACTAAAAAGGACAACTATCCCATCCCCACATCACCCATGCGCTTGCCCAACTTTCTGGTTCTAAATTCTTCTCCGCTAAGGATTTGGATAGCGGGTTCTGGCAGATGGACCTTTCTCCTCAAGACCAGGAGAAATGCGCTCTCATTTGCAGCGAAAGCTTATTTCAGCCCACCCATTTACCCCAAGGGTTGTTCAGTGCCTGCCTCATTCTAATGAGCAATGGATCATATCCTTCAGGATCTCAAGCTGAGTTGCATGATAGTCTATCTTGACAACATCACTGTGTTCTCTATAGCTTTTAACGATCATCTGGATCATCTGAAGGAAGTTCTTAGCGCCTATGGGCCCCTAACATTAAGTTGAAACCATCCAAGTGACACTCTTTCAACAGAAACTATATTTTCCTTGGACATGCTATCCCTCAAGAGGGAATTTAACCCTTACAGGATAAGGTGGAAGCAATTTCCAAGATGCTTTCTCCAAGAACCTTGAGACATCCAGGTTTTTCTTGGTTTTATGGGATACTACCATCAATTCATCCCTAAGTTTGCTCAGATCATTGAGCCTCTCGTTTGCCTACTGGCAAAAAACACTCCTTTCTCTTGGGGTGTTGAACAAGGCGCTGCATTTGAAATGTTAAAAAAGGTGCTCCAAAAATGCCCCATCCTACGCCACCCTGACTATGGTAAACCCTTCCTTCTATTTACTAATGCTTCTGATTATGCCTTTGGCGCCATCTTGGCCTAATTGGATAGAATGGCGTGGATCAACCCATGTCATACTGCGGCAAGATGCTCTCAAGGCTGAACGCAATTACAACGTCATTGAGAAGGAGTTTTAACTTTACTACTAGCTGTGAAATATTACCGCCCCTTTTTGTATGAAACCACCTTTATCATAGTTACTGACCATGACTCCCTGAGATGGCTTCAGAATATGAAAGACCCTACTGGGGGGCTGTCACGTTGGACCTTAAAGCTCCAACATTATGATATGAAGATTGAACACCAGGCTGGAACCAGCCATATGAACATCAATGGGCTGACTCGCTTGCCTGTTCTGCATTTAGATAATAGCAAAGCTGAGAGGTTGCACGGACCTCCTGATGGCCCCTGACGCGTGGGATGATAAAGATGATCCCTTTAAGAATATGTTAGCAAGACACTCTCGCAATAATAAGGTAGATAGTGGGAAGTTGTACAATAAGGTAGGGATCAACTGGATGCCCTATCTTTGACCCTCCAAACGCATCCTTGCTATCGTGGAGGCTCAATCTACCCTTGAGCGCGGTGGGGTTAAGAAAACTTATGAGTGAATTAAGGACTGGTTCTACTGGGAGGGAATTATGGAATCCATTATCAAAGTCCTGGAGGCCTGCTTAACCTGCAAAAAGCAATCAGGCTCAAGACTAAGTACTAATATCATCATACTACCCTGCAACTCTTTCACATGGTAAGTTTAGACGTTGTAGGTCCCCTACCACAGACTATCAGCGGAATTACTACATAATAGTAGGAATTGATCACTTCACAAAATAGAATGAAGCAGTAGCTCTCCAAGCCCAAACTACTAAAGCTATTGCTACTTTCCTCCGTCAGTCCATCTTCACCTGTCATGGCTATCCCCAGGTCCTTCTCTGTGACAATGGAAAGAACTTTACCATTAGAGTAGCCAAAATATTAGCTATCTCTATGGGAGTGCAACAGCTCTTCTTGGCTCCTATAACCCATCCACTTATGCATGGCAGAATGAGCCAATGGAACCTTGGTCTCTATACTATGTAAAATGACCACTTCAGACCCTCTCCACTGGGTCTATACTTGCCAAGTTCCCTCATGGCTTATTGAATCAGTTACCACCAGATCCTCAGAATGTCCCCTTTCCACAAGTTGTATGGATGAGTACCTGGGGTGCCTGCTTTATTAGCCAAAGATATTTTCTCTGCTAGTACTGATCCAGATCAAGCCATGAGGAAGTTGGCCCAGCACATCATCCAGTTTGAATCTGAGGACATGACTAATTTAGAAAAACATTTCACTAAAGAGGGCCAAGCTGCTAATGAGCTCTGGGCCCCTACTCCTTCCTATCAAGCATCAAACTTGATACTTTATTATTACAACTGTGTCACTCCCAGAAGCGAAAAGCTCAGGTCCAACTGGGAAGGGCCTTTTGTTGTCACTTATAAGATGGTAATGAATACTCTATCAAATCCCTCACTTCTGCATTGCTATCAATGAGTCCATGAACAATTTTTATGCCCTTATTCTCCCCTACCATTCTTTAAGGGGTTAATGTAGGACAATTAGATATCCAGCTAGTTCAGAAGAAATATTTGGTGGTGAATAATTTAAGCACAAAACAAAATTATCTAGTCAATTCTTGGTGAAATCCTTCAAATTGGAGTAATCCTTCTACAGTCAAACTCCAGTTAGTAACCCTAGCTTTTGGCTCATCAGCTCCTCCAACCCCTCAGCAGAACAGGCCAACTGACCTGGAATCCGCCCAAGCACCATCCTGAATTTGGTAAAACTTCCTAATAGAAAAAAACCCATTTTATAGGCCTGGAGGGTTTCAGGGGAGTGAAAACATTTTATTAACCAATTGCCCCTTAGGAGCTCATGTAATTGGCCAAAGAAGCCATATGTACGAAAATGGCTGACTGGCAGGATTACATTAAAATGCTCCCCAATAATTATGTCATTCCAAAAGCCAAACTCATATCTAAAATCCAAGCTAAATTGAGATATCCGTGGCCTAACCTAAATTCCCTCACCCCTCACTATTAGACCTAAAATATCATAAATACTAAGTGGCGCCAATTTAATGAGGGTTCTTCTCTGATCCTACAGTTTTGGTTATTAATAAAAAACATATAAAATTAGTGTTCCCTTTTATTTTACATTAATCTTCTGTTTTATATATATAAATAGCTATTGTGAGTTTTCAATATTATGATGACTGCTATATTGTTGTAAAACTGTAAGCATACCACCTGCAAGCATCTCCCTAAGCCAGGATTCCAATATATATGTAAGTATATCTGTTCACAATTCCCCCTAAACAAATGGACCAAAATAACCAAACTTATTACAAATCTTTTATCAATAAGGAGATTCAACAAAGGGTGGTTTTCCTTATTTTTTGCTTATAAAAATACAAATATAAGCTTTAAAAGATATAAAAGTGTTATATATGACTTTAATCAGAAATGATATATCATTTTGGCTGAGCAGTTTGATATTATTTGTTTTGTTTAATAGGCTAAATGATTTTGTATAAGAGGTTGATAGTTATTTCTGTGAATTGATTAGCCCAAAAAATATACTAAAATTAAAATTGCTATGTATTTTTAATTTTATTTGAGGTACACTGACCAGGGTATGGAGATTACCAAAGCTCGAAGAGCTAAAAAAACAAACAAAAAGAATACTTGAACAGAAGATTGACTGCCCAAAAGGGGAGGTGAAACACAACTGAATGAGAAAACAACCAACCAGGTGGGACAGCAACAAAATGCTCAACCTACCATGGCGGAAGGGGAAGGGGGATTGGGTGGCACATCCTCAGCACCAGAATCCATATCAAATGCAAGATTGCGGGCCAAGGCAGAGAGCAATGGTGTGGGGTGATAGTGATATGGGGAGCGAGTTGGCTGATGGTTGTCTGGTTGTAAAAATTACCTGCATTAAAATAACACCAAGGCATTTGGAAAAGCAGCTTTCCACATGACGGTGGATGGAAGGAAGCTGGAAAAATAGAGCTAAGTTGGCATGGGTGGTTTTTGTTTTGGCCTGCAAAGTGATAGCAACTCTCTGGATGGCAGCATTTTCTTGTTTGTGTAGGTTTAGGATGCCCCATTTTCTCTGCGGGGCTATGGTCAGAGCAAAACTGGGAGTAGGGATACCTTTGGCAAGTATTGCAACTGACTCCTTGGTTATCTTATGAGTTTTGATGTTATCTGGGTTTTCAGCTGCAGCAACTGCGGTCTGGTATTCAGAGCAGAACACAGAAGCATTTGGACAGGGGGCATATAAACACTGAGGGACCTGAATGGGGTGCCATACCTGTATGAATTCTTTGATTGGGGAATTTGAGTCTTCAATAACATTGCCCATTTCATCAGTCTCATCCAATGAAGTCCAGGGATTAAAGTTGAGAGGGAAATCAGGGTCAATTATTTGTTGGTTTGTGGCTGGTGTTTGAAGAATAATGTGGGACCAAAATGTTGTCCAAGCCATTTCCTGATTGGCTAAGGTGCAGGTGGCACTGTATTAAGGAGGGGGCTGTTTGGCCGTTACCAGCTCCATAGTGGCAGCAGGCTTTGGGGGAGGGGGGAGGATTGTACTTCAAAATGGTAAGGGCATGGGGTGTTGGGTCAAGTGGGAACCAGATAGAGACTAAACAGGGCATGCAGAAGCAACAAGAGAGAGGCATTTACACTTTAAGTGGTCTAACTTGAAGCAGGATGGGCAGATGGTCTGCCTGCCCTTGATACGTGCCCAGAATGGGTGGTCAGAGGATGAGGGAATGACAGTGCTTAGGGGAATTGACAAGTTGATATTATTTAAATTTGGGCTAATTGTGGCAAATGCCCAAGGCCCTGCACGATGATTGGCCCCATTGGGGACCACAAACTGAAGGATGGGGTTGGAGCCATATGCGGCCAAGCCTTCCATCAGCTCCTGATGGAGCACCATGGGGGAAGGTGGGTGGGCAACCCCACAAACTGAACCACTATAGTGGTGTCAGTGGGGAGCCAGGTGCGTGTTGTGGGGATAGGGGTGCCCTGGAAAATAAGGGGTACAGTGGCCGCAGTGGTGACATAAGATTCATGAGTGAAGCCTAGATCAAAATACCCCTTATAGGGGTGGAAATCTATGAATCTGGATGGCAGCATCATCACCTGGGCCAATTAGATAATAGATTTTTCTTCATATGGGAATAATTTCCCATATTTGACCTGCAGGCTGAAATGCAGCTGGGATTGTGGGAGAACAAGAGGGCTGCAAGGCACTGCCTGGGCACATGCCAGGTGGATGGCAAGATCTTTGGGTGGAATGAACTGACCTGATGATTTAGGGGGACTGGCCAAGCCAGTCTGAGCACGTTTTCCCATCAGACAGAAAACGCTGGGTGGGGTTTCACCGCTGCCCCACACTGGAGCAGCCAGTGAGAATCTGAGGTCATTGGGGAGTGGACAGGGAGGTCAACATAGTCTAGCAGGCACTTTATACTTTTATTTTAATTAAATTTGCTTGAAAGTTACTCTGAGCATAAAGAAAGCTATTAAAATAGCTATGTACAATACTTAATTTTATTTGATTCAGCTTAATTTGGTTTGTCCAATCTCATACTAAAACTAATGATAGTCATCAACAATACTTAATTTAATCTATCAATTTAGTGATCTAATTAGTTTAATTATTACATACTAAACCTACTAATGGCCATCTACAAACTTAATTTTATCTATTTATATAGCTGATTTAATTGATTTGGTTATTATAGATACTAAAATTACTAATGGCCATCTGCAATACTTCATTTAATCATTTATTAGTTAGTTGATTTAACTGTTTCAACTATTAAATATAAACGACTAATTGCCATCTACAATATTTCATTTAACTTATTTATTTGTTTAATTGTTTTAATTGGTTCGATTATTAAATCCTAAACATACTAATCGCCATCTACAATACTATAGGCTCGTCACACTATGCCATCTTTCATACCTCGGATTTGGAACTTGTCCCCAGCTATAGGACAAATTTTCAAATTTTTTTAAGTTTTATTCGAGGTGGGCCGACCTGGGGACGATACCGCACCGATTAGGTAAATCGAATTAATGGGAGAGGAGGATAAAACCGGAAAACCTCCGGCGCGGCATATGATAGGCCAGGAAGGAACTCCATGGACCCCTTGCTATTCGCTATATCGGTTCGGGGCATTGGTGCGCAACGCCAACACAATCATAATCGTCCCCTACCCAAAGTTCATCTACCGGGATCGAACTTGGGGAGGCAGTGGTAGAGTCCAACTCTACCACCGGGGTATTCTCTCCTTAGCTATAAGACATATACATGTCAAAAGAGTCTTTCTACAACTATTCATTTTTAACCCAACGTTACCAAATAAGATGAAAACCCTTCATTTAGGAATTTGATACGAGTGTACAAAAAATCATCAAAGTTAGTTCGGTAGTTTCTGAGATTGCTGCGAACAACCTAGACCCCCTTAGAACTTTATTCATATACAAGACAAGTAGCTTCGATCCTCAATTTCCACTAAAGGGATAGAGGTTGCAAGGTAGGAAAACAGCGGTTACCAGTTTTTATCTGAGCTTCTGGAAGATGTAATTCTGTGGGAGCGGATTGGAGGGTAAATAAAGTTGCATAATGCGGATTTTACGGAGGTTGGCATAATAGGCAACTATGATATGGCTATTAGAGTAGTACTTTATAATAAAACTACCTGACTAATTATGTTAAAATCTGTATCGATCAGGTCGCTTATTTCCCATCTAATCGTGCCTCTAGAGCTGAGTAAACAGTATGAGCCGATTAATTTATCTCTTTGGGTGCTTTAATGCGTAACAACCCTTGGATAATTGGTGATACCGAGAATTTATTTTTTAATATTTACTTCTACGTGCCTTACACCGTTAACCGAAATTTAACGGTACCCTGAAAATAAGAATATGCGTTCCACTCTAGTTTGACCCAACATGCAGCTTTAAGGTTTGAATTCCCAATGTGCCACGGGCAGCAAACTGACTTTATGGTTGTGACCTCTCAGTAAGTTTGAACATCAATTTCGGATGCTATAAGTCGATTTAAGGGCTAGAGTAGTTGAGTGGCTTGAATAACACATCCTTCTGACAAAGCTCTATTTGAACATCTTTCCCTCAAAGTTTGGTGAGCATGCATCTACCTGTTCTATCGTCATCTGCCCCTTGGGTACGTACATGTTTTAAAACCACTGATTTTTGAAAGGCCAAAAGTCGCAACTCCGTTATATTTTCCCTCATCTCTATTGTCCAGGGCTTATTAGTCATCCTTGTTGAGAGTATCCTGTTTTCTATAATCAATTCTCTGCATACCAGTGCAAGTAAAGAGGTTTCGGAAGTTTTATACTCTCTCCTCATCTACCTCCTAATCTTTATGGGCTCTCAAATCTTTCAAGTCGTCATCTCCATCAGATCTGTAAGTTTATTTCACCACCTTATTTAAGCCTTAGGTCTTTTTCAAGAACACGCTGCAGATTTTCGGGGTTATCGCGTTCAACATTATGGCGCTGATATATTCCGTCTTCCAGTGTTACCAGATCGAGAATGCGAAGAAACTATTTGGCGCCAATAACTTCAACGTTGAAAACGATCGCATTTTCACCCTCGTTGGTATAGTTTCTGGGACCATTACTTTGGGTCAGATCTTGCTTTTGATATTCGGGTTCCGCCTTTACAAGGAGTTTGGCTGGAGTATCTATCTAAGGCTAGGTTCAGATCTAACCTTGCGGAGTAAGTGCTTCAGTCTAGTATCCGCTTCTCTCTTGAATTTTCGTACGTTGCTTACGCTTGTCTTCTTTCAGGATATTTCATGACGTACCATCTTCTCTTGATGTTTCTCAAATTCGATCTCTTCTTCTTCTTTGGGTTCATCCTGCAATTTTTGCTTTTCACCATCAAGGAGCAGGATCCCGAACTCTGGATCACGCTGATTTTTATTCCCGTCTCGCTATTGGTGGGGTTTTTGTCCATAGCGGCGGTCCAAAAGGAAAACCCTCCCCTCACCGTGGCCAGCTTGTTCGGGCTGTTGATGGGGGTGGTGTACTTCCTGTTTAAAATTTTCCGGCTGTTGACGGTGAGCAAGTACGCCAACTTTAAGAATTTCCTGTCGCTGTTCGGTAATTGCCGCTTCTCTATGCTATGCTGACGTTTTTCAGCCTTTCTGTCCTTGTTTGTGATCGCGGCCAGCGCTGCGCTGCTGGTTTCTTGCTACCGCAATTTTAACAAGGGCCTTGGCCCTTATAGTAAGTTTTTAACTAAAAGTGTGGGTTTACGGGCTGATATTTTTTAGTTCAGCTATCCCTTCACTCCTATAAAAACAAAGCTGTGAGGCCTCACTCTTTGAATCTGGAGGGCGAATGAAACTTCTGTTGGGTGGGGTAAACTTGGTTTCTCCACACGTTGAAAAGTAAGCTCTAATAGGGTTCATCTGCTTAGTGGGTACGCTTCAGCTTGCTTCAGCATCCTTTCACCCTCCAATTGTTTAGCTGCAATATGTATTCCTTTCTAAGTAATCTATGAATCATTTGTTTGCTTTGAAGGCTATGGATGTATAGATAATATATCAAGACAGCTGTATGATACTATTATTAAAGTTGATTTTTAACCCCTAGGTTAATTTTATATATCACCTGCTTTCCATCTTTTGAACTAAGTTTTAGTCCTTTGGTTTTGCTACAGTTTTTTTTCCAACTAGTAAAATATTTTTGGGAAGCTTTTAGGATACAATATATAGCAACTCGATGCACCGATATTTCCTGGTAAAGTATTTTGCAATACAAGCCAACGTAAATAAAGTATCGGCTGCGGAAACCTAAAAGCCTTCATTAACTATCTGCAGGTCTATTGCTTAATTGAGACGGAGTTGCAGTATTGCTAAATAGAACGGTGTAGTCAGTAAAGTTAAGTTAATTTAGGCTTGCTGGTTCGACAAGCCAAATTTCACGGCCGATCATATTTAGCGTTATTTATAGTGGCCATACCTTAACCCTGCAGAGTCTATAGACGCCAAACAGATATCAAATTAATCTAAATCCAAACTGAGGTAGCCTAAACTATCGATTGTTGAGGTATCGTAGCGTATAGGAAAGATTGCTAGAGTTTAAAAGTTGAGGACTTTAGTTTAGTCCTATGGCTGCTGTATTTCTAACAGCGCTTTAATTAACTCATTACCATAAAGTATCTTAACCCTTTACGCATCTTAAGCTTCTCGCACGAGGCTAGAGAAATGATTTCAGCAACGTCTCATTATTTGACATTGGATACATTGTACTACTTTCATTCACACCCTCCCTTTAAAACCGCTTCCAGTTACACGACCTTGCTTCCTACCTTTAGACTTGAGGTGGTTAGAATTTAACCCAACATGGCCGTCCTTAGATACATATGATTACGGTTATCCTAGTTTTAGTATTTTTCATTTAGGGTAATAACCTATATGAAATTAGTCGGGTTTAATATATAACTGCTAAATCCAGGTCAAGTTGGATGAAGCTTCAAGCAAACCAAAATGTTATCTCAGGGTTAGCTTAGGCTTTTTTGATTAAGCAACTATATATTGTTGCCAGTGTCATAGGCTTAGGTCAAATTAGCCCTTAGCTTAACAGATACTTCAACCTGCTTGTTTCTATATATGGAGGGTTACAAGCCTCTAAGCTCGCATAGGTATAGCGGTTTGCAATTCGCCTAGAAAAAGCTAGCTACCTAATAATTTTAGTTTATACAAGGTTATCATCATAAAACTTGTGGTGGGGGAGGTGGCGCAACCTAGCGTGCAAGCCGGATAACTTGGCCTCCCCAGCTCAATACCCGGTGGAATCTTACCATAGGATAATTTGACTAGAGGTCTACAGATTCCTAATCCAAGATAGAATAGCCATGCGGACTGTAGAGTTCTCCCATGATACCAAAGCATGGGGAGACCTTCCAGGGCTACTTATCCTCCAACCCAAGATTTTATCCCTTTAATCCATTTAGAATCTGCCTCAGTATATTTATCTCAAGGTTGACCTACCCTAGATAAAAATGGTAGAGGGTAGTATATCTTTTATTGATATTTGAAATTAGTAGACAATGGTTTACAATGGCATCAACCTAGTCTGGCTTAAACTAGGCTGGCAAAACTATTTTTATTGATAGGGCTATAATTTTTACCATACTCATTTATATAAAGTTTTCAGGCCCTTAAGATATGAGTAGGCCACGCAGGCCACTGACAAGCGAGGGAAATAAGATGGAAAGGGTCCCTCCCAATAGCTACAAATAGTTGAGAAGGAGAGCCCAAGTTACCGCTTATAAGCAAGGCAGTAAGCCAGAGAAGTGATCCTTAATCTGTTGGCTTGAGGTACCTATAGGTTGTCATTGGTTTGGCCAACCATCTGGGGTATATTATTTTATTTATTTTATTTCATACTTATCTAATAAGTGGATAGAGAATTCAATTAGTTCATAGTAATTGTTTTCCCCTATAAATATGCTTTTATAAGTCGTGACCCAACGTTTTTTGATTTACTATTAATTGAATCCCCAATCCCCACCAGCGCAACTCTTATTCTCTAAATTTATGGACCATCAAAGCTGTAGCCTCAAATGCCATATTGTCATCTATCTTATTTTAGTATAATATCTTACTTTGCCCATGCCAGCATAAAATTATTGATAATAGGGTCCCTATATTTATTATAGCCATCTGCTAATTCTTGATTGCATTTGACATATTGCAGCATTTTATGGAAATGCTTCAAGCCCCAGTTATTCACCTTCCTTGTAAGTCCAGGGATGTCCCCTCTGCGTGGATCAGGCAATTTATTCATTTCCTAACAAAAAGAGTCTGAAGAGGACAGATGTACCCCTCATCACACAGGGCAACCTCACCCATGTGGTAAACAAGTGTTGGGTAACAGCGCTTCATCTAAAGATTCCTCCCCTAGTCCCCACACTTACCTCCAAAGAGTTAGTTTGCCAAATATAGGAAATCTGTGCCAAAATCATCAGAAACCATCATCCCCACAAGTTGGATGGACTCTATAAAGCTGATGGCACAAAATCCTCAAAAATTAGAGTCAAAATATCCAGAACATATGGGATTAAAGCCTGTAGGATACATAACTCATAGCTGGAAGGGGACAAAAAATGAATTCTCAGTCAAAATTGCCAATGACATCATGCCATCAAGCAGTATGATTGCTGGCCCTAAATTCATCTTAAAATTGTCAGGCCTTGCCCCCAAAGGGCATATATCACCATTAGGGATTGTTGCCAATAATTTGAAACCCTCATCACAAAAATCAGGATCATCACTTAAGGAATTCCACTTGGCTGAATGAATGCCCCAGCAACTGGGCACAGACAGGTTGGTTATCCTGAACCCATTTCCAACCCATTGGGACTGTCCCTATATAGGGTAGCCCTGAGGGGATCCCCATTGCCTGTCAGGCCAAATGCCATCACACTAACTGCCATAAATTTTTAAAGCCTTGGGTCAGGTGTCTTCATGTGGACTGTTAGTTACTTGGCCTGCCACCTAATTGTTCAATGTAGGTTCAGATTAAAGTCAATATTCCCCCTCCCTCA
This sequence comes from Massospora cicadina, assembly GCA_022478985.1. NCBI lineage: Eukaryota > Fungi > Entomophthoromycota > Entomophthoromycetes > Entomophthorales > Entomophthoraceae > Massospora > Massospora cicadina. The sequence continues at coordinate 338,276 of JAKSZP010018390.1, forward strand.
AAATCTTGCCAGGATAAGTCAAAATTTGAGGGCCCTGATCCTTGCTTTGACTTAACTACCAAATCAAACCCTATTTAAACAGTTGCTTTGCACTGAGGAAATTGTTGGTTGATTTTCCTTATTTAACTTTTAATAAAAATCCCTATACCCAATTTCAGTTTTTTATTATGTTCAAATCTAAACCTCCCTTCCCACCTATATTTCCATAACCCATGCGGCCCATGGTTGTGTTCACCTAATTCTTTGCTAGGTTCCTATACACAACTATGGCTCATGGACACTCAGTGACAAGGTTCCTATCTGGTTTTATAATAGTCATGCAAGTAGCAGTGCCACTGGCATTCAGATTTGTCATTTGTGTGATTTGGCACTTCAGTTGGCAGGTCAGTCTAGAATTAACTTGCTATCTTATTAGAATAATCAACCAACCATTATTCTTATCCATTTCCGCCCTTCTCATTGAGATGGGAACAGCAGTGGTCCTTTTGTTTCAGCTGAGTAAGGTTGTGAAGAAGTTCTACTAGGGCCACAATAGCCTAGCCCCTCTCAAATTATCTAAGCCCACCCTCCAAAATGGGGTCTTCATGCTAGGAGCTGCTGAGGTGGCCTTGATTTCAAATACTTTGAGTTTTTGTGTGCCCATTAGGGCACCCAGTGCAGGCACCTTTGCAGGATGCAACCTGGGGTACTGCCCCCCATCGCACTGGGGCTGCGCAAATCTAAGCACCACCAAATTGGCCTGACCGCGGGTGGGGTGGCTCACTGTCATGGTTGGATGACTTAATAGCGGGAACTAATGCCAAAGATAAGGCTGGGCGACAGGAGGCCCAGAAGTTGAAACTTCAGGCTCTTCCTGACCTGAAACACACCTTAGACCAACGCTGGGTGCAAGAAAAACATGCCCAGGTTGGTACTAATGGTGTGCAAAATGCACAGCCCCTTATCTTGGCCCAGGCACTGAAATGAACAATCTACATAACAAACAAAGATGGTTCAATTTGGTTAATTGGAGAACAAGGGTTTGAATCCTGTTTGAGTTATGAAATCATGAGCTCAAGAAAGTACAGCTTCAATTAATCACTTGAGTGAAGCCACTTTTGGTGTATTTTACCAAAACTGGATGGAAGCGTTTGTTTATTGGAGCATCAAGGCTTGGGCACGCTGCCGCAGAACCCTAATTACCCTGACCCACTTTAAATATAGTTTTTGTGACCAACATTCCTCATCAGTCAACTTTTGCAAATAAATTTACCCATTTTATTCTACGTTTTGTTTATGGTTCCTTGGGTGAACTTGGGTTTGGACCTTGTCAAGGAGGTCTCCAACTATGTTGGCGACTACATCCTATCAAAATTTACAAAAATTCCAGGTGCTCCCTTGGGCCGCTCAGGTCCCCTCCAGATTGAGGCACCCAAGCCTAATAACACCGAGTTACAAATGATTATGGACTCCTCTCTGGGGTCCACTCAAGCTGTGCTGTTTCTCGCTTACCTGGTACTGTATATTGCGCTCTACACCCTTGCCTTGGGTCCCTTTTGCACAGGCACCATTCAAGGTGCCTTGTTTTCCATTCTCCTAATGGCTAGTTCCCTAGAAGTGTGGGTTTGCATCCCACACCATCTTGCTGGCAACAAGAGAGTTACAGACACTCTCTTAACATTAGTTGACCAACCTTTTTATTATATGTGCATGAGAATTATCCGTGTGGGACTTTTGTTATTAGTAAACTGGGTGCGCTGGCCATTTGTCACTGCCACAATGGTGCTCACCACAGTTTTCTCATTTGGTTTTGTTTTGGTGCATCTCAGTGTTATTTTTGCAACTACCAATTGGGAAGTGCCCACTCTTCCTGCTTGTACCTGGTGGTCTCAAACTTTTTGTGATCCTGTTGTCACAATTCCCCGCCTTTCACCCAAGATTCACTTGGAAATTCAACAGGCCTTGGCTTCCCTTGAGCCAAAACCCTCTTTAGGAAATAATAATTTGTCTAGTTTACGTCCGCTTTTGTGGGGAGTGGATCTGTTGTCCCGGTTGTCTCCTGAAGCAGCCAACTGGGTTTTTGTGGTATTCCGCACCCAGTCGCTCTTGTGGCGAACAGTGGAGGGCTTGGAGCTGGTCTTGGAGCAGAGTCATCCTGATAAAGCATCCCACCATTCCTTCTATGAGTTCTTTTCACTGCGTCAAGTGGGTCAGCCAATGAAAGCATATTTAAGTGAATTCTGTGAAAAAGCCCAGGCTTTGCCATTAACCAATGAGGTTAAAACATCGTTTCTCCATTTGACCTTGGATATATTGATGCAAAACTCCCCAATTTGGCAGTTGCCTCCTTCCAACTTCAATCATCTTGTCAAAACCCTTTGGGGTAGTTTCCCCACCCCAACTTGGAAGGGGTCAGGTAATTTGGCCATCATCAGATTGAACCCTATAAATACAGAAGTCAAAAAGTCATGTGCGTCTCTTGAAATGAAGGAATCTTATCCTTTTAATCCTTTGAGTTCTTCTGAATTTGAACCTGAACAGGGGTCTAGCCCCAAGAATGATTTAAAGGTTTCAGATGATTTTTCCATGATGATGTCACCCGTGGGCGCCCTATAAATACCGCGTCCTTGACTAGTGATATTTTCTTGAATCGTGAGGTGTTTCCCACTGATTTCCTCCCCATCTTGGTGGAAATTGGGAGCATTGGAGGGTCCAAACCCAAATTTAACCAAAAAGGGACTCAGTTATCAGTTTTTTCTTCCAAAGATGTTTCTGAGGTGCATGCCAATGCATCAGTTCTGGGCTTGGGGGTGATGGCCCTGGATATTGATGCACACCGAACCATTGGAATAAGTGTGGGTTTGATGGAGCCTGAAAACGCGTTTTATAACGTGAGCGATTTATCCCAAAATGAGCCGTTTATATGCTCATATGGCCTGGATGAGGACCCTATTCCGGTATATCAGATTACCCCTGAGAATCCTCGTTTGACCCCTACCATGATCAGAGGTTCTCAGGAAGTGGAAAAGGAACTTCGTTATAAATATAAAGATGTATATGCACCTGCAGAAGGTGTAGTGGATATGTGGCCTCATTAGTAAGAGTGGCCCACTATCCCTCCCCTTCTATGATTCCAAAACATACCCTGATGGCTTGTTCAAGCCAGAGGAAGAATTTTCTGGTAAGATGGTGGCGTTTTCTGCTTTGAATAAATCCCATTATGGATACTTCTTGTTGACTGCTACCCTTACATCCTCTTTTGGAAAGTTCAGCACAACTATTTTAGTGGATACTGGTGCCTCAAATAATTTTATTGACCAAGACCTTGCTGACTACCTTGATTTGAGTTAATCACCAGGTGGTATGGTTAGAGGTGGGGCTTCTCAAGGTATCCCCACACTGAACATCATGGGGTTAGTTGACTTCCAGGTGGGCTCCTATCTATTGTCCGACCAGTTTCAAGCTATCAGAAACCTCTTGTTCCCCATTATTTTGGGTGTAGAGTGGTGGCGGAAGTTTGACGTCAGGACTAATTTGAAAGAAAACACTCTATCCTTGTCTTTGATAAACGGTCACCAGTTGATTGTTCCTTTGTCTGAGGATAACGCCCAGGGCAAATTACCCCATTGGCCCAATGTTCCCACTCCTTATCTTGCCCCTTTGCTGAAGCCCTCCGTGGGACTTTCCTTACCTTCCTGTTTGGAGGAGTTGGCATCTTCTTTTGATGCAGCTTCAGCTAGTACACTACCAGATCATTCCGAGTTTGATTGTGAGTTTAAACTCACTGTGGATCTGGTGCATATTTCTTCCCCCATATACCCATTGACTGTCCGGGAGGAAGAGGCTTTAGATGTGTGGGTGAAGGAGCAGTTGGCCAAAGGTGCCATCTTTCAGCGTACCTCCCCTGTCTGCTCCCCACTTCTCTTTGTGGAGAAGGCTGATGGAACTTTATGCCCTTGTGTCAATTATGGAAATTTAAACAATGTGACTGTACCCTGACCTTCATCCCATCCCTTTAGATTCCCAGATTGCACGTTATGTAGAAAAGGCAAAAGTTTTCTCCAAGTTGGATTGCCTCAATGCGTTCAATCAAATCCGGATAAAGAAGGGCCAGGAGTGGTTAACTGCATTCTGCACCAGAAAAGGAATTTTCCAGTTCTGGGTTATGCCCTTTGGGCTTAAGAATGCCCCTGCCATCTTTCAACGCCGTATTGATGCTGCATTGGGGACTTGTTGGGGTATGCGCAGTTGCCTACATGGATGATATCCTGGTGTTTTCCCCTGATCAGGAGTCACATGCAGTACACCTTTGACAAGTGGTGGAGAGATTGAGGGCTGCTCGCCTTACGCTCAAGATTAGTAAATGTGAATTCTTCAAGTCCCAGGTTACTTTTCTGGGCAACGTCGTTTTTGACCAAGGCCATATGATAACTCCAGACAAGGAGAAGGCTATTCATGAGTGGCCCACCCCCACCTCAGTCAAGGAATTGAGGAGCTTTTTGGGGATGTGTACATTCCTCAAGAAGTTCAGCCCCAATCTCTCTGAGGTGGCAGCACCATTATATAAGGCCAGCGGTGCCAAGGTGCTTCAGTGGTCCCCCGTTTTGGAGGATGCTTTTCAAGCGGTGAAGTGCACCCTGTTATCCACATCCATCCTTCGCCATGTTGACCCTGCAAAGGAGTTCATTGTGTCCTCTGATGCTTCCAACTTTGCCATTGCGGCTGCCTTGTTACAGGTGGGTGAAGATGGGACTGAGCATCCAGTGGGATATTTTCTAGGAAAATGTCTCTGCATGAGTTAAACTACGCCGTATATGACAAGGAGTTATTAGCAGTTGTGGAGGCGCTGATTTATTGGCGTCACCACTTACATGGCTCCTCCCAACCATTCTGTGTATGCACAGACCACCGGGCCTTGTTGTACTACCATGCTCTCATGTCCTAACTCCACGTCAGACCCATTGGCATGAGACCCTTGCCCAATTTGCATTTTCCTATGAGTTCACCAAGGGCAAGGAGAATGGTTTGGCGGATGCTTTAAGCTGCAACCCTGCATTAACTTCCAATCCAAAGGAGGTAAAAATTCACAACACCCAGTTGATGATTCCGCCAAGTATGATTCTGCCTCAACTTCCTGATTTCATGGTCCATACGCCAGCGCTTGCACCTCTGGAAAACATGGCGGAATATAGTATGTTCAGAAAGGTAGTTCTTTCTCAGCCATTATCAGCTGAATATAATGCTGTTCTCGCTAAGAGCGCCTTGAATCAGGAGTACTTATCTAGGGGTTATCATGTAAAGGATGAGATGGTGTGGTTTCAGGGGCGCCTATGGGTTCATGCTGGACCACTGCGCCTAGAAATCATCCAGGACCATCATGACGGAATCACCGTTGATCATCCTGTAAAAGCAAAGACCTTGGAGTTGATACAACGCACTTACAATTGGAAGGGCTTGCCTGCTCAGGTGAGGCGGTACTGTAAAGAGTGCCTGATCTGCAATCAAATGAAACCCAATCGGCAACCTTTAGCAGGGTTGTTGGTACTAGGCCAAAAGGCTGAAGGGCCCTGGACTTCCCTATCAGTGGATTTTTTTGTGGAGTTACCAGTTTCAGATGGATATGATGCCATTATGGTGGTGGTGGATCGTTTTATGAAGTTCACCCACTTTATTCCTTGCAGAACGACCATAACTGCTGCTGAAATGTCCAGGCTCTTCGTCGCCCATGTATTTGCGCTTCATGGGGTTCCTCAAGAAATCATTAGTGACCAGGGACCCCAGTTCACCTCCATCTTTTGGAAAGAGTTGTGTAAAACTCTTTAGATTTGCCCCTGCCATTCAACTGCCTCTCACCCCCAATCAGATGGGCAGACCGAGTGAGTGAACCAGTGCTTGGAACAATTTCTGCGTTGTTACACCACCGCAGATCATTCAGATTGGGTTCCTCACCTTCCCATGGCCCAGTTTAGCTACAACAACACTTTGCATTCATTGATCAGTTGTTCACCATTTTTTGCCAACCATGGCTTTAACCCTGCTTTTAACATGGAACCCAGCTGTGGTTCCAAAGTGGAAGCGGTGGTGGACTTTGCTTGACCATCAAGAAGGTCTACCAGGGGGCTTCCACAAGTTTGGAGGCGGCTATTCTAATTTATAAGGAGAACGCCGATGGAAAGCGCCAAGTGGGTCCAGCATACAAGGAAGGGGATCTTGTGATGCTTGATGCTCACAACGTCCCTATCAAGCAGCCATGCAAAAAGCTGGGTCAAAAGATGATTGGTCCCTTACCGTGTAGTTAGAAAGGTGGGTCATGCCTCATACCAGTTGGTTCTTCCCTCCGCATTCTGGATCTTCTCCATCTTTCATGAGAGCAAATTGATGTTGTTTGAGGGCCCCCCACCTGTGACTCCCAAGGCGTTTCTTGCGGATGGGGCGCCATAATGGGAAGTGGAGGAAATAGTAGCCTCCCGCTGGGTTAAGCAACGTCTTGAGTACCTGGTATCCTGGAAGGGGGTTGACGCAGCTGAGAACAGTTGGGTGCCAGCATGGGACTGTGTACATGCCCAAGACCTGATTAAATCATTTCATAATCGTTTCCCTGAGGCTGCAGGATCTAAGCCCAAGCCAGCCGTTGCTGCTATGAAGTTGCCACCAGCACATAAGGACTTCTCCTTAGCAAACGCCCCTGGAGGGGGTGGATCCCAAGAAGGAGGAGAGGGTAATGTCATGGTTGGATGACTTAATAGTGGGAACTAATGCCAAAGATAAGGCTGGGTGCCAGGAGGCCCAGAAGGTGAAATTTCAGGCTCTTCCTGACCTGAAATTCACCTTAGACCAACGCTGAGTGCAAGCAAAACATGCCCAGGTTTGTACTAATGGTGTGCAAAACGCCCAGCCCCTTATCTTGGTCCAGGCACTGAAATGAACAATCTATGTAATGAACAAAGACGGTTTGATTTGGTTAATTGAAGGATGAGGGTTCGAATCCCATTTGAGTTACAAAATCATGAGCTTGGGTAAAATCCAGCTTCAATTGATCACTTGAGTGAAGGCACTTTTGGTGTATTTTACCAAAACGGATGGAAGCATTTGTTTATTGGAGCATAAGGCTTGGGCACGCTGCAGCAGAACCCTAATTACCCCAACCCACTTTAAATATGGTTTTTATGACCAACATTCATTATTGGTCGACTTTCTCAAATAAATTTACTCTTTATTCTACGTTTTTTTATGGTTCCTTGGGCGAACTTGGGTTTGGACCTTGTTGAGGAGGTCTCCAACTATGTTGGAGACTACATCCTATCACAATTTATGAAAATTCCAGGTGCTCCCTTGGGCCGCTTAGGTCTCCTCCAGATCAAGGTACCCAAGCCTACTAACACCGAGTTACAAATGATTATGGACTCCTCTCTGGGGTCCACTCAAGATGTGTTGTTTCTCGCTTACCTGGTACTGCATATAGCGCTCTACACCCTTGCCTTGGGTCCCTTTTGCACAGGCACAGTTTGAGGTGCCTTGTTTTCCATTCTCCTAACGGATAGTTCCCTAGGTAGTGTGGGTTTGCATCCCACACCACCTTGTTGGAAACGAGAGATTTACAGACACTCTCTTAACATTCGATATTAGTATGGGCGGAGCATCTGAGATAGCTAAGTTGGCAGTGTTAATGAACTCAATGAACTGTATAAGTAAGGAGTTAGTTATGACAAAATCAAAGAAGGCCGGTTTAATTTACCTTAATGCCAGGGATCATCTTATCAAGGAGTTTGGAAGAGCCAAAAATGACCACTTGTATGATGGGATTCCTTGATATCTCTTTATATAGAAATGAACCATTTAAGTGTTTGCTGAACATTTTAATTGTAGGCGCAGATAATAGCTGGATCTGTTATAAATGATTTTGCACACAATTGCTCTTCACCATGCCAGAAAGCCCTAGAAGGAATTGTATCAGGTCTGATACCAGTACTTAATGAGGAGCATGATATCACACAGATTGGGAAGTATCTTGTCAGAACATCACTTTTCTGAGCAGTGAGCCCCACTAGTGTGCCATGCCAACCAGTATGGAGATTGGTTGACTCTGCCGTTTCACCTTCATTAGTATACCAACCCCTTACTGAGTCCACGTCCAACCCACCAACACAGCAGACCAACGACTTTGACTTAGCCCAGGGACTGTGGTGTGCCCTGGCGAGTCCTGCCCCATCCTGGGCGGCCAAGGCACTCCCACGCTAACCAATCATCCTGACCCTTCGCCAACCCATCTGGGCATGCACCGGCAAGTCCATCTCTATCCTGAGTGGCTGTGGCACTCCAATGCTGCACCCCACAGGGATGATGGCCAGTCTGCACATCGTCATTGGTGGCTGGTTGTCCAGGTTCCCACCAGTTCCTCAGAGGGAGGAGGTATGGGAGCTGGCAGCATTGGCCACTCCAGGTGCATCACCTCATGCCAACTTGGGGGATCTCTAGTCCCATCTTCCCTTAATCTAGTTGATGAACTACTAACAACTAAAAGTAAATGAGCGAAAGAGAGATCTTTATTTAGAGGGAAGAATGATTATTTATACTATCTGCAACGTCTCCTATGAAACCCCTTAGCCATCCAAGCCGGCACTTTAATTAATCATCAGTCATTCATGGTAGCAATTCCCTCCCAATCCGCCCATCTAGTTTACCAAATATTATATTAGGTTGATCCACCCTCAGCACGAGCTGCCAATTGATCGTAAATATATTATTAATATAAATATTACTTCAAGCATCCTTGGCATGAGTCGCCAGTGTTCTGAATTAGTGAGAAAAATCATAGTTGAACGCTTTGTAACAGATTCAATGGCTTTCTTCTGGAAATTCCCAGGATGACCCATGAATGGCAATTGGTGGCAAACGCAGATTCCGCTGAACCTAAATTGATTAATAGTTATATGACATTAAATAATATTGAACTAGGCGATTAGCCAGCAATCATGCCTGACTAACTGAACCCCAAATATTGATATTATTGAGAGGAATTCAACTAATTTCTTGATAAAATCTTCACAAATGCGCTGTCACTTTTGAGGCGCCTAATCAAAGTCCTCAATAGCCTTGGAACCCACAACCCTGGGCCATCTCTCTGAAGCAGAAATCAGCTTGGCCTTCTGGCCCTTGTTTTGACAGGCCTGATATTACTCATACTTGTTATTTTTGTAAAAACTTGTATCATTATGCCAATTGTTGCCTTAATTTGGGGTCTAATCCCAAGGTTTATTTGGTGAACCCCAAATATGAAGAAAATTTGGGAAAATACAGGGTGAAGTAGAAAAGGGGTTTCTACATATACCTCCTCCAAAAAATCCCAAGTACAAAAATGAAAAATCTTTGACCCCACCATCCATCCAAAAGAAGGATGCCAGTGACGCCCCGCCTCCAGTGGTTTAGTAAGTAATAGTGGATGATAGGGCTGCAGTTACTACCCACTTTATGAAAGAATGTGAAGCTAAATTGGCGCCAAAATAGTAGCAAATATTTAAGTTCAACAGTTAGAACTACAAGATCTTCCAGTTGCCTCTGGAAATACCCCAAATTAACAGGGTCCAAGTGGAATTAATTATTAAAAATTTAAAGGAATCTATACCTCAACTAAGTGAAGAGATTCAGAACTATCTAAGTCAAGTGAACACTTTGGATTTCCACACAAACACTTGTCTGAAGCTTATTTTTCTGAGTGTACCTACGCTGATATTACAGTAAATAAGATCAAGGTAAGATCTAACATGGACAGTGGGCACCAGTCATTATTTTATCCATTAAGCTAGAAAAGAGAATGGTCTTGCTCCAGATATAGACCACCAGAAAACTATGTAAACGCGGGCCCTTGGACCACAACTTTGGGAAGGAAACTACAGTGCTTTGCCGAGCAGTTTGGCTCCATAGTAATATCTCCAGATATCATTTCCCAAACAAACAGTAAGACCTACTCTTCAAAGCCTCATTTATGGGAACCTATGGAGTCATAGCTGATTTTAATGAGAACACATTGGAAATACTGGGACAAACTTTTCAAATATTTTATACTTAGAAAGAATGAGGCCCCGCATTTAAATTCAGGGTTTGTGAACCTTAATTTTAAGGATGGCATAGTGCAATTGAGTATTAACAGCTTTATGAGCGTACCCAACATTTATCTAATCAGATTTTGGAATTTAGGTATTATGATATGTGCTAATTGTAGCCTGACCATTCCATCAGGCCAATAATAGGGTGTGGGACCAAAAATTAATTTGAAAATTCCCAAAGTTTATATGGCATATAGGCACGCCAATTTGTTGCTCTAATTTAAAACTGTTTGCGGCGCCTGGGATTATACTTCCCAATCATTGCGAAATTAGATACTATTAGCTATTCTCTTTGCACACCCTATCAAAATTAAGTGCCACCAAATTGTTAATTTGTGCATCTGTTACTAGTTCAGAAGTCCATTGTCAGAAAACCAACTGGATAGATTCCTCCCATAATTGGTAAAATTAGGTATTTGATTACCTTGTCTCATGTTATCATAAATGTTTAATTACTGATTTATGCTCCACATTTAGTTGGGTTGAGCTATTTTGAGGACTCTTATGTGTCTTAAAACTGGGTACATTCTGATAGCAATTAGTAAATTAATTAAAGAAGCTCAAGCGGAGGATAATTGATGAAGTTATATTATTAATTTATTAGGATTTACTGGCAATTAGTTACAAGGATAATCAATACAGTTTAAAGATTGACTGGCAAATTATGCTAAGGAAATAATATTGACAATGTGGATGCTGAGGGTTCTGACAGTGGGCATCTGATAGCCTAGGGATCAAAATTACCAGCAACGTGGTTCAAGAATATTTGATTTAGGATTTATATTAATAAATTATTATGATTGACCAGCGACTGATGCTGAGGATGGATCAAATTAATATTAGCTTGCAATCAGGAGGATTTTGAGGGAATGGTTGCTATTGGAGGACGCTAATGATAGGTTGATTTTCTGGTGATGAATGCTGATAGTTGTTGATAGGTGGGCAGTGGATTTCCAGACGAACTTCTAAGTATATATGCCTTAAGTTACTCTTAATAAAAAGCTTTCTTTATCCCACCTTTATTTTGTTGTAAGTAGGAAAACGCTTGATTTATAAAAGAGGGATAGGAGATCCCCTAAGGTTAGGTGCTGGGTGAGTGCACCTGAGGTGGTCAGCACTACCAACTCTCATACCTAGAGCCACAAGAAAGCCCCACGTGGACTTGCCCAACCATCCACTATAAAGAGGGACTGACGAGGATTAACCCTGAGGGAGATGGGATCCATGAGCTGAGCCGCCCAGAAAGGGGGCCAGACTTGCTGTATGCCTTCCAAGAGGGGTTAATCATCCCAAAGTGAAGATTTTGGTCTGCTGGGTTGGGAAGTTGCACTACAAACTTGTAATAAAAGGTATGTCAATGAAGGCAAAACAGCAAGGGTCAACAGCCATCATAATGTTGGCCTGGCACAATAGTGGAGTCCTAATATAGTTGAGGTGAAATCTGCAACATACATAATATTTATAGTTTTTGGTCACTTTAATGAACTATGCCTTAGCAATAATACCAAGCAATATGTTTGCTCTTTAGTACCTCAGAAAAGCCTCTCAGGTTTCTTGGAGGAGGAAAAGGACCAAGCGCTGGCCCTTTTTACAAGTACAGCATTAAATTTGCAAAAGAATACTGTGATATGGGTTGTGCACATGATGTGTTACACCATATCAATACTGAAACTCATAAATCTATTTACCTCTGTCTCATTAGATTTTCAATGGTGGTGGTTGAAGTTGTTAGCACGGAAACTACTCAGGTAGCGTAAAAAGGGTATTTAATGCCCTCCAAGAGCCATTGGGTCTCCCCAGCGTTGATTATTAAGAAAAGGACAGCTCAAATCATGTGGTAGTAGAATACTAAAAACTTTATAGTATTACTAAAAAGGATTCTTATCCTTTATCATGGATTGACGATGCGCTGGACTGCTTAGAAAGTGCGTGATATTTCTCATCAATGGCCTTAATTTCTGTCTACTGGCAGATAGAACTACTCAAAGAGGAGCAGGAAAATGTTCCATGATTATATCTTAGGGCCTGTACCAACCTACTGAATGCCATAGGGGCTGTGCAATTCCACAGAGATTTTTCAATGCAATATGGATAGTATCTTCAGTGATCTAAAGATTTTCTTTGTTTTCAATTATTTAGATGATATCAACGTTTTTTTCTAGAAAGTTTATTTACATGTTATAAAATCTGGTGGAAGGGTTTACAAACCGCCTAATGGTTTTCACAGGATTAAACACACTGAGCAACATATTGACAATATGGAGATCGCCAACCATCAATAAATTACAATAACCTTTTAAATATATGAAGCAATTGCCCCATGATGCCACTTTTTTAATTATATATATCAATTGCCAACTTCTGCTACTTACTCTTTTCCTTCTCCTTATTATCTGCTCTCTTCTTCTAATCAACCACCACATTCGCTTCTCTTTTCGTTCTGATCATATCTTTGTTTTTTTGGTCAGTTTAGACCCTTCAGTTTAGCTATTATTCATTCACAGAAACTCGTTTGGGTTTGCCTCATCATTGGAGGTTTTGGCAATTATTCATGCTGGAATGATGTTGCCTTTTCACCTTATTTCAAGGTGCTTAAATATATTAATACTATAAAATTGTTTTTATCAGAATTCAGCCAATCTGCTACAACTATTTAGATCTATTGTCCAGTCATATCAATATCTTAAAATTACCCTCATTGACTGGATGATAAGTATCCTATTGCTTATACTCCCAAAGAAGCTTAGAGTGTACACAATTAACAATCTGACCAGTCATGAGATACTTGATTGTGTAGGCATCCACGCCCATTTTCTCTAGTATTTCGAAAGACCCAATCCAGATATTAGCTAGTTTATGCTTCCAACCAACCAGTGCTGGTTGTGGAATAAAACCAGCTCTCCTTCATTGAACTTCCTTAGTCTGCTATTATGTACCTGGTCAGAAGCCTGGTTCTTAATCTTCTTAGCCAAACTATAGGAGTAGCTTCTATTTGCAGCTTGAACAAAGTGTTTGTCAGGTTTGTTAGATGAAGTTGTGAATCCACTCCACCAGTATCTTCTACAAAGGGCATAAAGGAGTGCGAGTATGGCTGGGTGTCATCCGTAGAGAAACTGAAAGGGGCTTTATCCTGTTGCAAAGTGGCATCTAGTATTTTAGGAAAAGATGGTGGTGGAAAGGAGGGTACTCCGATTGGAGGGTCTATCTGTTACCAACTTCTGGAGTATGTTCACCAGTGTTCCGTTAACCCATTCAACCATTCCATTGGATTTGGGGTGATACGGGGTCATTAGAACCCTGAATATGGCCATCATTTTATTTAGCTTTGGTAGAATGTGGGAGGTAAAATTGGTTCCGTTGTCAGTAAAGATGAACTGAGGGCATCCATTTTGCTAAATTACACATTCCATTACAAACTTAGCCACAATGACCTCCCCCAGATCTCATATTGCCCATGCCTCAACCCACCTGGTCAAGTGATCAACAGCCACCAGAATATACTTGAACCAGTCCGCTCCTATTGGCAAGAGCCCAACAACATCAATGGATACCCTGCGCCAGGCAAAATGAGTTTTCACCAGTTTATAAGAGGTCTTCTATAGGTACAATATTTCCACTTGGCACTGGTGACAGCAGGAAATTGTTTTGAGCACGTCAAAGTGCATGCTCTCTCCAATGATACTGAGGCTGCAATAATTCCAGTGTCTTACATAATCCGCCATGTCCTACTGCTTGATGAGCGCTCACAATAATATTTAATCATGCTAAAGGACTTGGAAAGTTTACTGTAGTGTCTAAATCCACTTGTAAAACTCGCCGTTCTTCTGGAATGTATTGGCCCTCATTTTGTTTAATGCCTTGATTACTTGGGGAAGTTTGTCATCATATTTTCCATTGAACATTTTATCATACTTTATATTGCTAAGTTCTGTTGTAATGGCAATTGTTGGTAGCCACGATAGGCAGTCAGAATTCTGGTGGTTTTCTCCAGGTTGGTGAAAGATATTGAAATTGTAAGCTTGCAGTTTGAGGGCCCATTACGCTAGGCGCCCTTATGGTTCTCTGGGATTCTGAAGACAGCATAACGAATCATGGTCTGTTACTACTTTAAACTTCACTCCATGAAAATACACTCTGAACAACTTATATGTGTAGATAACCGCTAAGCACTATTGCTTGGTTTTGGTATAATTTCTACCATGGCAGTTCAGACTCCAGCTTCAGTATGTGACAGGGTGCAACTCCCCTTCATCATCTTCATGGGACAAAACTGATCTGACAGCGAAAATGGAAGCGTCTGTTTGAACAGTAAACCTTTTCTGAATAAGTTTGAAATTATAACACCAGTGCACTGATTAATGCTGTCTGCAGCATATCACAGGCACATTGACAACATTCCGTCCATTTGAACGCGGCACTCCTTCTTCATCAGCTCAAAAAGTGGACCCCAACACAACTGAAGTTGTGGATAAAACGCCAGTAGCAACCAACTATCCCCCAAAATACCTGCACATCACGTTTGCTACTTGGCAGGGTCATTTTCTGGATAGCCTCCACCTTAGTTAGCAGCGGCTAAAGCCCTTTTGCATCAACCACAAACCCTAGGTATTCCAGTTGGTCCTTGAAGAAGTGGCATTTGCGAGGCTTAATCTTGATGTTGGCATCATCAAGATGGCGGAATACCTCTTTGAGATGGGTAAGATGCTCAGAAAACATTTGTGAAAAGACTTTGATATCATCAAGGTACACGAGGATGCATGACAGCTTAATATTGGCTATAATACTGTCCATGACCCGTTGAGGGTAGATGGGACATTACACAACCCTTATGGCATACAAGTGGGCTGAAATAACCCCTTGGAGGTGATTATGGCGCACTTCTCCTGTTCAGCCGCAGGCAGATTGATTTGCCAGTAACCCAATAACAAATTAATTGCCAAAAATAACAAGCTCCACCTAACCAATCTAAAGCATCATAAATTTGATGCACCGGATAAGAGTTCCTTTTGGTTATGTATTTAAGCTTCTATTAGTCAGTTACTACTCATCTTGTGCCGTCCTTTTTTACAATTAACACTGGTGAAGCCCATGGGTTCTTTACTTGGTCCCAGGATTTCCTGCTCCAGTAGCTTCCCTATTTCCTCAGTGACTACTTCTTCCGCTGCATTGGAATGGCGGATCAGTCAAGATCTAATTGGGGAATGGTTCCCGGTGTCCAAACAATGAACTACATCAAAAGAGCACTACAGATAATGATCATCAACATTGAAAATCTCTTGATACTTTTCAAATAAAGCTAGCGCATGGTTTTTCTGCTTTTTCGATAATCCTATTAAATTTTCCTGTGGGACCACCGCCATTACACTGGATTGGAGTTTGACGTAGAGACTATATCTATTTAGCAATCCAAATTCACAAAAGAAGAGAACCTCCTTGACAGGGATCAAATGTAGGTATGCCACTACTTGGTGTCAGCGGACCTGCAATGGGTCTTTCTGTAAATTTGCCAGTAAAACCTTGATCTCCTTGTGTCCAGGCAGGATGATGCCTGGAGCTGTATGGGGCTCTTACCGTGACTGCTGGTAAGGCCCAATAACCTCCCCATAAAGTCGTTTGAGTATTTTAACCTCTAACTCTGTACTTATCATAAAATTGTGACCATTGGGGACTGTTATGGGCCCAGCGGCTTGGAGGGGCAACCCTTGATACTCGTATACCTGCTGAGGGTAAGTCCAGGTTTTACTTCTTAATTGACAGTAACAAACATGGATGACACCATCACAGTATGCAAGATTGACCTGTCCCATATGGACAGGATCCTTAGGCACTCCTCTGGAGGTAAAATAAATCAGGATCTGCTGTCCCAGGATCCTGAGGGTCTCTGTTATATCGACTAGGGCGCCCAAGCGATGCATGAAAGCTGTTCCTATCAGCAGGTCATAAATATTATTTGGTAGCACAATTGCTGGAGCTACAACCACAGTTGACCCATTTTGTAAGGGTAGAGCACTTTACGCTCCCTCTATAACTGTACTTTCTGCTCTAGATGTTCCATATACCATTTAATGCTCTACATCAGGTTTAACATCAACAAGCTACCAAATTGATCGAAACTATATTGACCAGTGCACTGGTATCTACAATGGCGAGGATTTGGATCTTTGCTGCAAAAATGTTGCAATACATACACTCATAATAAGAAGAGATATGACTATTTACCACATGAATGTTCAAATAGTCTCTCTTTTTTGAGGAAAAATATAATCCCCGTGCTGAATTTATAAATCTTTAACAATAGTGCTAACTCAAAATAGCAACAGGTACTCCCTTCAAGGTAGGAGCATCTGAGGAGGGTATGGCTTGTCCACCAAAATTTATTAAAAAATCTGGCATATATAGGGTGTATATTTTTCCTGGTGGGCCCCTTCCACTGCAGCATTGTGAACTTGTGCCCAAGACAGCACATGAACCTCCTCAGTTGGCTGCTGATATAAGAATGCGTCATAGAACTGAGGGACTTTAGCAGAGTATACTTCATTAGGTCTGGTTGGGACAGATGGAGTTGGAATAGTGGAGGTATAGAGTCCCATCTCTACTCCTCTCTATCTTTTCTATGGACGTACTGGTCTGACTGCAAAAAATGAACCCTTCTCTTAGGGTAGTTAAGTTCAAGATACTCAGGATGACCACACCTATAACATCTTGGCTCATGGGACTTCCATCCTCAGTTGTTATGAGAAGGCCCAAGCCCATAGTTAGACTGCTGGTTGTAGTTTGACTGATGACAAGGCGCATAGATATGATACGGTTGGGAATTGTTGGGGGAAATAAAAACCCAAGATGACCCGCTCAAGGAAGAAGGCACTGCTACAACACCAAATGGTTTCTGTTCCACATTGGGTATATTGACGTGGCTGATATATGGCGCAGGTAATTTGAAAGTTTTAAGCAGGGGTACATCTTCCTGCAAGACTGGAGCCATAGTGTTAAAGAGTTCACAGTATGGCTTCACCGCAGCGGTTATTGAAATCCCCATGTCAGCTTCAGATAAAGTTTATACTCCTACTAACACATGTACTTCAGCAGTGAAGTGGTCAGAAAAATCTGAGAGAGACTCGTTCCACTAGAACCCAATAGTTAAGAACTTGACCTTCTTCTGTGACATCTTTTCTACGCCTCCAAACAAACGCAGCACTGTGTCATTCACCTTCTGGTAGTAACAGAGCTGTTTATTAGTTAACACGTAACTTGGTCAGAGCTTCTGACATCCAAGGCAGAAATTGACAACTTGGCCTTATGCCAATCCAAAGCCCCCTCAACTGCAAATTCGAACCACTTGAAAAACCTGTGTATGTTTCCATCACAGTAAATGGGGCAGCGTGTCAATGCAGACCTCTTCCTCTTGCTCCATGCTATGGACATTAGGCGAACTGGGGAACTGTGTGAGGCCCATATCTATATTCCCAAATAGTGACGGGCTCAGAAAGCATGGCAGAGCATGGCTTATCCGCCGCTTTAGGTGCTGAGTGAGTCTCTTCAGTTGGTTATACTGCCAGTTAGCTAGGGTATTTTTTAAAGGGACATATTGAACCTTGGAGCTTTCATCAGGAGAGGAGTGATTCATAATACCTACTTTTTCAGCAAAGAGCTCTTCTCCATGGTATCCAGTGTCATATCTGACATAACACAATCCCCCTTAGCAACCCTATTCAATTTATTTACCATGCAGTGTAACATCTCCGTAGTGTTATCCAAGAGGTCAGCATGCTGTCAGACTTGTTGACCAACCAGATGCAGTTGATTGAATGCCTTGTTGAGTTGATCCATTATACCCTTATTTTCCTAAAAAGATATTTTTGAGTCTAAAGTAGTGTATCCAAAACAAGTTTTGGTTCCGCGTATTGGGACAATTCAATAAACTGGGGAAGCATCTCATCAAACTGAGCCTGTTGGCAATTTAATTTAGCAACTATAGAACTTTATAGTGGTTGATCAATGGGCCCCATATAGAGAGCACCAAATGTTATGAAATCCAGCGGAAGGGTTTACAGATCGCCTAATGGCTTACACAGTATTAAACCCACTGAGTAACGGATTGACCATATGGATATTGCCAACCCTCAATAAATTACAATACCCTTTTAAATATAGGAAGCAATTGCCCCACGACACCACTTTTTCTTTTTATACATATCAGTTGCCAACTTCTGCTACTGATTCTTTTCCTTCTCCTTACTATCCGCTCTGTTCTTTTAATCAACCACCACCTCCGCTTCTATTTTATTCTGCTCATATTTTTACTGTTTTGTTCAGTTTTGACCCTTCAATTAGCTATTATTCATTTACCAAAACTCATTTTAGTTCGCCTCATCATTGGAGACTGGCGAATATTCATGCTGGAATGGTATTGCCTTTTCGCTTATTTTAAGGCGCTAAATATTGGTACACTATTAAATTGTTTTTGGCAGATATTAGCTAATCTGCAACTCCTAAATGAAGACTCCTGCCACCTTATCATGACTGATTTGAAGTAAAGCCACATAAGTGTAATTTTCTGTGAGCAGCTGGAATATCTGGGGTTTGTCATTGATAAACCTGGCTTGCAGCCCAAACCAGCAAAGGTTGAAGAGATTAAATGCATGGCACAACTGAGAAGCAAGCATAAAATTCAAGTTTTTATTGTGATAAATGGCTATCACCATCAGTTTGTAGAAATCTTTAGCAAGATATGCAAACTTTATCTCACCAACTTAAAAAGAAATACCCTTTTAGTGGACTGGGAACTGTAAGCTAGCCTTTGATAAACTATCACTTTACCTTACCCAAGCGCCACTGTTGATGTACCATAATTTTATAAACTGTATATTATTCAAATGAACGCTTCTCACCGCTGTCATGTTTGTGTTACTCAATTCGATTCTGATGAGAATGAGCACCCCATGGCTTATTATAGCTAAATGTTGGACGTTCATGAACTGAACTATATGATAACCAAGAAGGAGTGTCTGAAAGTTATTTACACATGTAAACAATTCTGGGTTTAGATCCATAGAGTACATCTCTCAATAGCAAATAATAACGCCTCTCTTTATTGGTTACAGAATCTGTAGGAGCCAGAAGGATAGCTGCTCAATGCACTTTGAAATTACAAGCATACGCTTTTAAAATTCAGCACCACTACAGCTTCTAGCATCAAAACGCCAATAGTTTATCATTACTGCCCACTTTGGCCAATGTAACCCATGAGTTATTTGATAAGATGCCAATCCAAAAATATGACAGATAACCTTGGGAATTCAGCGTACCTTGGAAAATTCAAGTGAGAACACTGTTGTCAAAAATATCAAGTTTTATAAAATGATCAACAATCAGCATTATTGGATACCCTAACCAACAGAGTGGACCAATAAAATTATTGTTGCCCGCAAGGCGATGGGGCCTGGCAGTTATAAGAAAATGTTTGATCTATTGAAACAGCACCACTATTGGAAATTTACAAAAGTTGATATTCATGAGACCATTGCTGTTATAAATAATGTCAAGTGGACAGTACCTACCAAAAAGCCACCTCCTACGAACTTATTAAACCCACTTTTTCTTGGCATACTGTATCTATCATCATTATGGGCCCTCTGGCAAACACATCTTGCCAATTTAAATACATAATAATGACCATTGATCACCTTACAAAATGGGTGGAGGCCAAAGCGGTCAGGGACTTAGTTCCACAACAACAGCTAGGTTTTTTTAAGAAAATATTATCTATTGGCAAGGATGCCCACAATTTCTGTTGACAAATAACAGGACTAATTTACGTTCCAGATTTTGAAGCCTAACAACTTGATGGATATACATGATGTATTGTCTACACCCTATCGCCTTGAGACTAACAGCACCATGGAACAAGTAAATGGTACCCTTAATTGGCATTATGTGTATGATAAACACAGCAAAGGTATCCAGATGGAACCTAATTGTGACTTCCGCCATTTTTCTTACAAAATCCTATCATTCAGCCAAAGGGCATTCAATGTTTGCTTACTTTATGGGAAGCAACTAGCGCTTACCCAATTCTATATTACTAAGTCAATCAAGTATATGACTCCCTCAAAATAAATAGAAACGCTGGAACAGACTTTAGTCTAACTGAAAGGCGCTGAATATTCTAATGCACAGGTCCAGAGTAAAATAATATTGTGAATGTAGCAACAAATACTGGCGGCCTTTACACCATACTGTAGGGGAACTAGTTTTGTACTATATTAACCATTGGTTGGGATGAACTAGCAATATGGAGCATATAATTATGTGGCCTTTTGAGATCATCAAGTTGAAATCCACAGATGCCTACACTCTGAAGAATCCTGTATAAGGTCCTCTAATTAGCTGGGTGCATATTAAGTCTTGAAGAAATATCAAAATAATTCTGGGGCAATAAGCCCCAATTTCTCAATGATTAAGTTAAACCCCACACAACTTTTCTCTCTGATGTTTGATCAAGTGGTGGATATGTTGTAAGTGGTTTTACCAACCATCTTAGTTATAATATTTTATTTATTTTTCTCATACTTTATATTAAGTAGATATAGTATTCAACCAGTTCATAGTAATTGTTTTGCCACGGGACATGATTTTATAAGTAGCAGCCTAATATATCAATTTACTATTATCAAATCACTAATCCCCAATGGTGCAACTATTGTTTCTTTCATTTATAGACAATGATGCTGTTGCCCAAATTGCCATATCGCCTCCCATTTTATTTTAGCATAATATCTTACTTTGCCTGCGCTGGCATAAAATCATAAATAATAAGGTCCCTATATAATTTTGGCCATTTGCTGGTAATTTGGTTATAATAAGTGTATTGCATCTTTTATGGAAATTCCTCAAGCCCTAATTATCCTCCTTTCTAACACAATTTAAATTACATGATTCAGGCCTGCCATCCTTGAGTGCTGCTTAGTAACTCATGGAAAGCACAAATGAGAACTCTGGTAAAAGGAGCATATCTGGGCATGTTTGTCATCAGGAGGGGGAACTTTTACTGGAGAAGCTGTGAGAGTTTACCTGAAAGATTATTTGAGTGAGCCATTAAGTCACTGGCAGTACTAGATACTACTGTGCGCTCACTTACTATATAAATAAAAACACTATTGCTGAAATTTTGAGCGAAATTTGTAAAATTACAAAACCAAAAAGCAATTCAGCTAGCTGCTCCCCAACCCACTAATGTCCATGGCCCCACCGCCTGTGCTCCAGTGTGAGGCAGAGGCGAAACCCCACCCAGCATTTTTTATTCAGGGAAAAAAAACGCGCTTGGACTGGTTCATCCAGTACTAACCAATCCTTAAGTCGGTTTGTTCTGCCCAAGGATCTCGCCGTTTACCTTGCACAATCCCAGGTGGTGCCCCGTTGCCCTCTTGTCCTGCCCTGCTCTCACATGCGTTTTGGCCTTTGGGTCGAATATGGGAAGTTGTTCCCATATGCAGACAGACCCATAATCAAATTAGCACAGGTGGTGATGTAACCCGCCACCTTCATCAATTTTTGACCCTATAAGGGGTACTTTGACCTCAGTTTCACAAGTGAAGCTGATGCTGCCACTGCATCAACTGTGTCCCAGGTTTTCCAGGGCAGCTCAATTCCCACAACGCGCACCTGGCTTACCACTGACTCCATGATGGTGGTTCAGTTCTTTGGGTTGCCCACTCATATTCCCCTGGCAGTGCTCCATCAGGAGCTTATGGAAGGTTTGGCAGCCTATGGCGATGAACCCATCCTTCAATTTTTGATATCTAATGGAGCCACACTCCTTGCTGGGCCTTAGGCTTTTGCCACAATCAGCCCTAAATTTACAGATGTAGCCAACCAGATTCCCCCACGCCCCTTTGCTGCTTCTGCCCCTGACCACCCATTATGGGCCCGCGTTGAGGGCGGGCAGACCAACTGTACATCCTGCTTTGAGTTGGACCACTCAAAGCGGAGTTGCCTCTACCTTGCTGCCTCAGCCTCTACCGTCTCAGCCACCAACTCCCCATCTTCCAGCCACCCCGCAGCCCTCTCAGAATGGGGGGCAATTTCACCCCCACCTCTTCCAAAGCCTTCTGCCACTGATGCGTCTATAGCAGCCAATCAAATCCATCCTAAGTCTGGGGCCACCAATGCTCCCACCAATCAGGATTTGGCTTGGACAACAATTCACTCCTGAGCCCCAACCCAATCTCCAGCCTCAGCCATCCCTATTGAGGAAAAATTGGACTTATATGAATTGAACCCATGGTCCTCATTGAATGAAACTGATGAATCAGGTAATGTGATTGAAGACTCCAAAGTTGACATTAGGGAATTATCCCTACATGATCCCCCATTGAGCTCCCTTGGGGCTTTTATGTCCCACACCCAAATGGCGATTTGTTATGCACCCAACCTCATTTCGCTATGGCAGCTGCTGCCCAACCTGATTGAATTTTCATCCACAATATTACATCCAAAACATCGATAAAGCTGTCCAAAGGTCTCCCCCCTCCCATTCTTTCCCAGACCTGCCCCCAGAGCAAAAATACTATTCTCCAGCTACATAAACATGCTGCAGATGCTGTTCAGAAAGTGGTTGTAGCTTCGCAATTCAAAACAAAAATAACCTAAGTTAACACTGCTTTAGTTTCTTAACTTCCTGCCATCCACATTCAAGTGGAAAAGTGCTTGTCCACTTACCTGAGCGCCATTTATGACGATAATAAATTCTACAAACAACTGGTCCTCTACAATATCACCCCCCCATATTGCTGATAAACCCACGCCCTTGCTCTCTGCCTTGGCCCACGCTTTGTACAATGTGGATACAATGAATGAGCCCCTGATCCACCTTCCCCTTCCACCATGGTGGGATAAGTGGTTCGCCGCTGTGCCACCTGGTTGATTGTTTTTTCTTTGTGTCTCGCTGCTCGTTTAGGGCAATTAGTTCAGGTTTTTTTGGTTTGATTAGTTTTGATGCTTCCGTTTTGGTAATGTTCGTCCTCTGGTCAGCGTACCTCAAATAAAATTTAAATTTTAAAAACAATATAGCTGTAAATAAGGTCTCTTTAGTTAGGTTTAGTCAAGGTTCTCTTTTCAAACAGAACCTTGTGTTTTTGTGAGTGTATAACCTGTGAGCTTGAAAAACAACTCCATTGCACAATTTCAACATATGGAAAGGAATCCTTGTAAGCATATTTCGTTGGTTGGCAGCATGAATTGTCCATCATCCACTAGAGAGGCAGACAAGGTCACAATGGCCTTGTCAAATTCTGAAGTATACTTTCCTTCTAGTGGTTAAATGTCCTAAATAAACAACTTATTAATTATAATTACTATATCTGGATTATATATATCTTTATGATAGAAAACAAAGGGTAAAATTTTTACATTTGTTGGTTCCTATTTATATTGTTGAAAGCTTAGTCTCTACATACCTTGCAGTGTTCAGGCACCTGCTCAGCATTCTCCATGGTTTCCAGTATTTCCATAGACCCTTCCAGACCCATTCAAGAATGTCTATCATGTACTCAAGGTGTTGAAGCAAAACTTTCTATGCAATAAAAATGTCAATTTTTGTTTTTGACTCAATAGATTATCTCAGCAAATCTTCTTGTCTGACTTTGCCTTTATTTAGGTGAAGCCTGTAATTTAGGGTTACAATATATTAATTACCTAAATAATGTTGACCTTACTTATTATTCTTATTGACATCAGTTTATAATTACTACCTGATATTTAACTGGGTTAAAGCCTGATATTATTTTACATGAATTATCTACCAATGTTTTAGTGGCCTAATGCCTAAAATCACTAGGACTCTCATATTTTAAACACTAAGCCAATTTCCATAATAACGCTGAGTTTAAGCCCTAAAGAACTTTGGATAAATTGCCCCCTTAGTGCTCCACTGTCCAATGAGATAGGAAAGAGTGCCTGAGCCAAGTACGATCATCCTGATAATAGGCCTGAGGGTGTATTCAGTGTTTACCTCCTCTACTCACCCCATTAACCACCTTACACCACATATTATGCCTTATCACCTGTTGGCTTCCCAATTACAGATACTGGAAACCACTTGACTGTGTTAACATTATTTGATCTCAGTTAAGACTATAACAAGGAATCCTGATCTACTCAAATTCTGAACTGGACTGTGACATTGCCCCTGCATTCTTGAATCTCCTTCCACCCTCACACGTAGTATTCGCCTATCACTCATAACATTCCTGTTTTTGCTTGGTACTTTAAATAGGTCTATTATTTTTCTTAATTAGTACTTTTATTTACAACACATATTTTTTTCTAAAATCTCATTCTCTATGAAAGAAATATCTATAGCCACGAGAATTACTAGAAACCTTAGAACCTCAAGAGAAGGTTAGATTCTACCCAAGTTGTCCTTCCTGGCACCTCTGAGTAGCCAATCATCTATCCTTGACTTGTTGCATGAGAGCGCAAAGGTGAAATCTGGTGCTCACTATAAGGGCACTCCAAGTTGCCACCGTAAAAACGTCAGTACCCTTAATAAAACTTAAGAAACTAAAACAGGATGGAACATGATAAGAAGAAGCCCATCTACCTTTCGGATATGAGCTGGTTCAATTCCTGGGAATTTGACCAAGCTTGAACCTACCTGGATGACACAAATGCTATGGATAGGATAAAACACGCAATAATTAAATGATGATGACAGAATGAAAGAAGTGAGAATTAAAATTAAATGAATATGAAATGAGCTCTTGTAAAATGAGCTTGATAAATAAAGAATTATGCCAAAGATGACGCTGGACAATTTTCAGATATTGACTATGAAATTGAAATTATGAAGCAGCAGAGGAAAGATTAGATATGGTTTATGATGCTATAAATAGTGATATTTTTATTACAATGCTGGAGAGGCTCCTGAGAGAGCACCTCCAAAGCTACCAACCTTTATTTAATTTGGTGAAGGTTGACCAGGGGACAGGCACTTCAAATATAGTGGGGATAAACTAATAAACTGTGAAAAAGTAAAAGACACCCCAGAGGGTTTGAGGCCCCTCTTGTTGTTTCTAGGACCACCAAGTTTAGGACGGTAGGGGGGTTTATGCTGGCTTATTCTTGGATGTAGCATGAGTGAAGGAAAGAATCAACCTTTAGGATCCATATGGGGAACCATGTGTTGATTGTCCTTCTGTTACGTGGGGTCATGTTTCCAAACAACCATGCTTGGAAATGTTCAAATCTATGGCAGTGGAAACGATTGATTGCTTCATGGATTGTAGGCGTTGTTCCTGTAAACGATTCCAGTACTATTGTATGTATCGTCCATAAGGCTATTGCTACTATTAATGCCTGGAGGGATGGGTGGATAGGTGATTCCATGTTTAGAGCGAACATGTTCCAAGCTAGACTGAATGTTTGTCCAATGTCTTGGCGGAATAGGCGCATGACCTCTTTCCATAAAGCCACTGATGTTGGATATTGTTCTAAACGGTGTATTAGGCTTCCATACTGACCACATATTGTACATGAGAAATGGGCAGCATTTGACCAGTCTTCTGTGCAGTATACTCTCCTCATGCATCTCCACACATGTGCTCTTATCCTGGGTTGAAGTAGTGGGTGATGTGTGTATCTTCATACTCTTCTTTGGGTCTCCAGGTTATATGGTATATCCATATGGTCCAGGTAATCAATTTTGGCTATGGTACTTGGATTTCTGCATATTATGTTATCTGTGACTATTTGGCCATTAATTTCTTGTCTGTGAGTTATCCTTGGGCGTCCTCTGTGACTGATCTGACTACATATGTGGATCTTCCACTTTGCTCTTCTCATGGCTAGGAGTATTCATTTGAAATGTGCAGGAGTGCCATGTGGTCCTGCAGCTGTAGGATGGGACACCAGATACTTGATTAATGTGTTTGGGTGATCTGGGTTTCTTAATTGGAGTGCTAGTGTAAAGTTATATCTTGCTGTTCTGGCCTAATGTATATCTGGAAGATCTGGGTCTAGTCACCTGAGCTATCCATGATCCTAGTATATGGGTCGCTTGCTCTACATAATTAGTAAGCCCCATACCTCCATTCTCCTAGAGCCAAATAGGTTTTTGAGGCGTACATGGGGGTTGTGGTTGGACCAAAGCCATCCTTGTAATAAGGCGTGAATTTTATTAAAGAAGGCCGGTGAGAAAGCAATTGCATGGACCATAAACCATATAATTGATAGAATCATGGAGTTGGCTACCGTGACCCTTCCTGTTAGACCTGTTTGATGTCCATGTAAGGAGGCAATGCGTTTTGTTATTTTATCTAGAAGTTGATTTTCCATCATGGAGTTGGCGTAACCTCCTGCTTCCAACCATACCCCCAAGTGCGGACAGGTCCAGCTGTCAGCTTGGTGGTGAAGGGAAGTTTCAGTGGGGTTTTTGCTGATTTTCGCCTCCTATGTCTGGTGAGGAGTCTTGATGTTGTATTAGTTTGTTGGCCCAGGGTAGATGGCGTCCAATGGGTCTGATAATTCCCCAGGAGTATGATTTCCGTTTTCTCAGTGTTAAGTGATGCGTTGCTTATGGCTGAGTATTCTTGTATTACCTTCTCAATTCTGCAAGCATCCTGATTGTTGGATATTCCCACCACACAGTCATCAGTGAAGGCCATCATTTTGACTGGTGGTTGGCCCTTGACATTGATTACATTGAGAAGTGTATTTTATTCCAGATTAGAGGATCCAAACCAAAATTGTAAAGTAGGGGGCTTAAAGGGTCTCCTTGTTTGAGTCCTCTCTGTGGGATGACTGGGTTAGTTAAGAAGCCTGATCCACGCACAGCCATGGTGGCTGACTCTGTGAACAACATCACCCAGTTTATGAATCTATTTGAGAGTTTAATTTTGAAGCAGGCCCTGAGATAGGTCCAGTTCACCCTGTCATATGCCTTCTGTTGGTCCAAGAAGACAAGCGCTCCAGAGGTTTTGGACTGGCAGACATTTGCAACTGTGTGGATGTTGTCCCATATGGATCTTCTTGGAACAAATCCATATTGTGATGGGGATATTGCGTCAGTTGCAATTTCTCCTAGTCTTTTGGCCATAATTTTTGTGAATATTTTTGTGTCTGTGTTGGTTAGGGAGATTGGGCGCCAGTTGGATAGGTTTAGTCTGTCTCCTTTTTTGAATAAGGTGACAGTGTAAGCTTCTTTGCCTCCAGGTAGGAGACATGTTTCCATAATACACTTGTTCATGGAAGCTAAAAGGATATTAGAAATGTTAGTAAAATATATTATATAAAATTCATAGGGAATCCCATCAGGTCCAGGGCATTTCCCTCTTGGTGCACTGCATACTACTTCCATAATTCCTCGCGTGATATTAGGTTAATTATATTGTTATTTTGAGCCGCAGTGTTAATATATGTGTTTGCAAGGAATTTTTAGATTTTTTCTGGTTTGACCAGTTCAGATTTATATAAATTTGTATAAAACCTGTGCACTTTGGTTGCAACTTCTTCAGGTGTTTCTGCTATGGATTTGTATGGTCATCAGACCTGTGTGCAAGCTATCATATTTTTCCAGGCATGGAATTGATGTAAAAATAGCTTGAGCAAGTTTCTCCATCTTTATGTTTTTTGCTCTGTATTGAACCCCAACTCAGTGTTGGTGTTTGCGTATCAGGGTGTTTAGCTGAGCAGAAACCTCCGCCCATCTGCAACCCCATCCAGGGCTGTACCCTGTGCTTGGGACATTGTTTTCCAGGTGATTGATTTCTGTCAAGGTGTGCTTGATAATGGCTGAAGCTGCCCTGTATCTTCTAGACGTTGTGTGTTTAATTTGTTGGGTTGTTGATTTTTTAAAATTTTCCCAGGTGGTTAGTGGGTCCAAACAGAAAGGTGTTTGAAAATCCCAGGTTGAGGATATTTCCTCCATCCAGGATTGAAATTCTGAGTCGGCTAAACTTTCTGGGCATATTCTGCACCACCTGGGTGCTTGGGTAGTTGTTTTTGCTGGTGTGTAGGACACAAAACTAGCCAATGGTCAAAAAATTTGATTTTTGTAGTTTTGAATTTTTGAATTTGGTGATGGAAAATTAATGGTGAAAGTATTAGGTCTATCCATGACATAGAGATAAGTGCACCGTTGTGTACATGTGGGCGTGTCATGTTTTGTAGTAGGGGTGACCTTTTTGGTAGTGGATCATATAGTCCCAGGGTGGCCTTTAGTACGCAAAGTTCCACTTGCCCTTGTGGTACCTCCGTTGTGTATGGCCATTGGTCAGTATCTGGGTTAATCCAGCAGTTCATGTCTCCCATGACAAAAGTGTTTGCTGGAAGATGGAGTTGTGTTAGAGCTGTTAAAAACTCTATTCAGTCTGGTGCACAGTTTGGTGCATACACACTGGCTATTGTGTGCACTTTCAGTGTGCCATGAGAAGGTTACAGCTAGTATGCGGCCATCCAGGAATGAATTTTTATTGATAAATTTAAAGTTTTGGTTTGCATGTACTATCACCCCACAGTGTTGTGACCAAAACAATATTGTTGGGAGGAGCATGTTTTCCCATGCCTCCTCCTCTCCCTGTGGACAGTGGGTTTCCTGCACCGCCAGGATATCCACAGGTGGGTTTGTAGGAGACTCAACTTCTTGGCCTGGGACGTTAAGGCCTTGAGTCCTGCTATGTTCAGCGTCCCTATCTCTACTGAGATGCCTGATGCGCCTCAGGAGCAGTTAGCAGGGCCCCAGCCCTACTCCCTCTTGCTCACATTACTCTCCATTGCACCTCTGCTTTGGAGAGCATAACCATGAGTAGGAGTTGGGGTGTATTCTGCCCCTTTTGTTGCCACTGTTTTTGCTCCTCTCTTGCCTTTGCTGGTTTTCAATTTATCATTGCGGTGCACTTGTGTGCTCTTATTGGCCACATTATTTTCTTGTGCATTCCATTGTTGATTTTCATTCCTGATTGGGTTATGCTCTGCAATTTTGGGGGGTGTGCTGAACCCCTGTTTTGCCACATTTATTTCCAAATCAGGTTCCACCAAATTCAATCTGTTTGGATTGGTTGTTTGGTTTTCTGCAGGATTTGATTGGTTCATTGATTCAAGTTCATCCATGTCTTCCTGGATCTGTTCCAGTGATATGGATGATTCTGCTGAGGCCTTTGCCTTGGCTGCGGCCATCTTGCAAGCTTGTTTGGCCATTTTTCGTTCTTTTGGGGAAATTGGGTCAATTATTTTATATTGTCCATGTTCTCCCCAGTTGAATGCTTGTGTGGTATCTGTGATTTTGCGTACTCTGAGTCGTCTTCGCCCATTTCTTCCTCACAGAATTCCATTTCTCTCAGGCCTTCTTTTATGGGGCAAGCATGAATCTTGTGCCCAAAGGCCTGGCAGTGGTTGCATATGGGGGTGCACTCTCTACTGTTGCGTGGAATAGTTGGGCTTTTTTCCCATCAATAGTGAAGGATGTGATGTGGGGATTTTTTTGATATCCTCCACTACCTTCTGGTTTGGGGAAATAATTGTGATTGCCTTCCCAGTGCTAAGGGTTGGCATCAGCTGGAATCTTTTTTTTTTACTAGATGGTCCCAACCAGCTGGAATCTTTGCATTTCAAGTTGTTTAATTTCTCCATAGGCTTCCAAGCCTTCTCAGAGATATTGTTCAACTACTGTGAGTGCCAGTGTAGTCAGAAGGTAATCAAAAAATTATAAAAATATCTTTGAATTCTGTCCAACATGTGCATTTGGCCAATACCAAATGCTGACCATTGGTAAGGTCAAGTACCACTCTGACCTTCACTGCTTCATTTGCTTCTTCCGCAGTTTCAAACCCAAGGTCTACCCAACCTTTGCAGATAGTATGGGTTGTTAAGTACACCACATTCAGTAAAAATTTTTAAGTTGGACTTCGCCAAACTTTTCCCACATTGTCAGTGTTTCTACTCCCAGGAAAACTCATATCCCGTGTTCCACTGATGACAGTGGTTGCAAGTATGATACTTCCATGTAACTGCAGTATTTTACAAAAAATTCTTGAAACCCATGGGGTGTGCCACCTTGGTTTTTTGTTTTTGCAGATATTTTAATTTGTTCCTGTGCGCTTGGTACCTTTGGGCGGAGCAGGTCCAGGTCTGCTGCCCTTTACCACATTCGCCTAATTCTTTATTTTATTACTCATGCTCATCTCACCTAGTATTGATTATCAAATTGTACTATTTGAATCAAATCATATTAATAAAAGTGATAGTAATAGGAAAGAAAAGCTGTCAAAGCTATCAACCTATCCCAGAAAAAAACCTGGGAAAAAACTAAACTTGGGCTTATCACATTTAGACAAAAAAATCTCGCACCATCTTCATATTCCTTCAATGAAGATCTCTGAGAAGAATCTAGACTTGCTCAGACAATGAACCAGATGTAACTGATGCCAAATTCCAATAGAAGCTTGAGTTTAATTTTATGGTTGAGCCAGGACCTCTTAATGAGCTAAATGGAGCAGACGTACCAAATGATTGTCTCACCAATTTGTTCCCCACCGCCAAGGATCACAGCTTTTAAACAGACCAATTGAAACAAATTCTTTAGGCAAAATTATTCTCATCTGCTGAGGTTATAAAAACCTTCAAATTAGCTAGGCCAGCAGATCCATGAAGGGCTCCCCAAAAATAAGCTGCTCAAAAACTCAAAACTTGATAGTTTAGAAATATAATTTAATTCTGTAACCCTAGCTGAAGTCTCCTCCTGATAAAATATGGCTTGCTAAACAAAATGCCTCCGCACTTACCCTGCTTACCTGTGCTGAAGCTCCTCGCTGTTCCAAAAACAAAATTTGAACAGCCAAACTGAGTGGCTTGGCACTCTTTACATTTCCTGGCACTGATGCTTCTCACTGTTTTGCCAAAAAACCAGCCAACTCAAACGACTCAGCACACTCATCATTTCTTCACACTGACGCTCCTCGCTGCTCTAACAGCAAAATAAAAGCCTACAAAACCTATTTTTTCCCTTTTTCCCATTTAGTTATTTTTGACAAATTTGATTAAGATTTTATTTTAACTAATGTTTTAGGTCTGATTGCCAGTGGAAAAAAAGTAAACTTGCCTCATGTAGTTAGGGACAGTTTTAACAAGTTATCACCAGACCGCCTTTTTTAAAGTGTAGTTGTGCCCAAAATCTCCTGTCCTCACCATTTTATATTACTGTTAACCTGACGCCTCCTAATCCAAATTTATATCTATACATTGATGTTGCAAACCTCCATCTGTTAAATGATCTCTGCCATCAAGATGGATCAACTTACTTATGGTTTCCTTTACCAGCTACTGCAAACTAAACCTTAAGTTTCTCAGGGAGGATGTTGAGGTTTCTCTTGTAGTAGATTACTTTCTCCGTCCTTGTAACTACTTTTGGTCTAAATTGCAGGTTCAGTTGATGATATCTATACAGCTGCTTTATTCAGATTTGTTTTCAGTTCCGCATTTTCCCCTCTTTACTTCTTTGTTGCTCTCATCTGTTAGAAATATCTGAGTATGCCTATGCTCCTCTTTCCCTTGTCTACCTAAACTCCCAAGCTGGTGATACCAATTCTCTTGACAAGAACGTGTACCAGTTTAAGATCACAATGCCAAACTCTTTTTTGAAACTAAACCTAAGCTGACTACCTTTTATCCTCACACTCTTCTCTCCCATCCTGTCGCTGAAACTAAGGTTTCCATTCCTAAGCTGAGTGAACTAACCAAATTTCTGGGATCCCCGCCTCTTCAAGATCAAGTTTTAAAGGTAAATGAAATTTATGGTATATTCTGTCCTACTACTGACTGCCTAAAGATTATGAGTTTGAACCCCCCTCTTTCTCACCAGGATGACACTTAACCTGACTACCTAGGGTTATTACATCCAGCCCAACTCTGGCAGTTTGTGACCCTAATAAAACTAGCTGACCCTAGCGAAATCAACGTCACTTTCAGTTGAGGCTTGTAGGGGGTTATGCTAGGCTTTCCTAAATTTAGGCGAAACCTCAACTCTAAGCTATGATATATCAATCACTTTAATTGATGTTGATTTTGATTCAAGGTACACCGTCCAGGGATGGACGTTACTAAAGCTAAAATGGCAAAAAATAAAATCACACTAAAAACAATTTGAACTGCCCAAAATTAGTAGACAAAGCACATAAAGTAAGAATGCAACCAACCAGGTGGGACAGCGGCAAACTGCTTATACATCATAGTGGATGGAGAGGGGAGGAATCAAGGGCTCATCTCCAGCAGTGTTTTCACCTCAGAGCAGGGCATGGACTACGGCAGAGAGCAAAAATCATGGCGTCAGCAGTATGCAGTTTAATATCCTTGATGACCAATATGTTGAAAAAGTAGCCAACAAAAAGAGTAGTGGTGATAAAGCGGACAAAGCGGTTTCAGCTTTAACATGAGCGTCAGGGAATTTTGGAATGTGGCAATATATTTGTCACGATTCCAATATAACTGTACAATAACCTTGGAACAGCTAGGGCGGATTGGAAAGAATCCGCCAAACATGATATTAGTTACAATTACTTGAGTACCTCAGATGAGGCAATATTGGGATATAATGGGTTATTATTGGATCAACTCTAAATAAGGCAATAAGGCGATAAGGCGATGTTGACATTTGACAAATATGAATTAAAAAACCTAAAATTAGGGCGATAGAGAGCTAAAGAATAACAAGCCAAAATCGAGGAGAATTGGCGGAATAGAATAATTCAAGCTATGAGAGCTGTATCATCCAAAGCCGCTGTATATAAGAGAGATGGGCAATTAAGAGAAGGAGGTTGTTAATAGTAGAGAGAGCAGAACAGCAAAAGGTCGCTGTATTTATTATAATAAATAAAAGAGTCGTTGGGGCAATTGCTCCTTTTTTAGTATATTTTCAAGTGTGTCCAAAGTACCAACAATTCCCACATTGTCTGTCTGTTATTCAGTGGGTTTGACCTAGATGAACAATATGGAAGATCCTAAAAGTACCTTCCAAAATTATAACAGTGGTGCTCACTACAGGGGGCCCATTGATAAACCACCAAGTACTACATATCTCCAGTTTCCAGCCATGTCTTATACAGCCTGTGTTGCTGGGGAGTCTTCCTAAAACACCGCACCAGCTGGGTATGAGGAACTCAAACTTGCCTTAGATGCAGTGCTTCAAAAACAGGATGAACTTCTTAAAGAAAAAATGCTGTCATGCACCAGCTTGATAGCACGTTTAGCCAAATTTAAATTCTGGGACAACAAAACAAGGAACTCACCAACCAGTTGGATGATACTACTGAACAGCTGCAGTGCGCATAGCGGAAGTTGACCAGTGCCTCTTGGTCTTCTCATTGGGATGAGTATGAACAACAAGGGGGGCATCATATGAGGAAGAATATGACGCTGGTTGGAGCTACTACACTCAGTATGGTAGTTATGGATATGAAAATGAGCTGGAGCACCAATTCCCTCAAGTAATGGTGGTGCCACCCATGGCAGAAGGCCATGCTACCCATGAGGTGGCGGACATCCCAACTTCCGCTGGTCCAGCTTCTCATCAGGATACTGCTTTTGGATCCTGACCCATTCCTCATTATGGCCCAAAAGCCTTGAACGGGATGAGGAGGTTAATATAAAGAAACTACCTCTGTTTGATCACAATAGGAATATCCATGGTTTCTTCAAATGGTTTAAATTTTCAGCAGAAGATGCATACATAGATGGAAGGCTAAACTATTGATATCTACCTTGGATGTTGGAAGTGACAATCAAGTAACCTGTTACCTCCCAAGGTAGCTCTGTTACCTATAGGGATGTAAAAGATACCATGATTTGCCTGTTGGGGTACCTCAAAGATGTCACAGTAGAAAGCGGAATTCTTAACAATTGGATTCTGCCAAAATGAGACTCTCCTGGAGTTCACTGATCGATTTATGATGGAAGCTCATGTGCTGATTGGGGCAGGATACTTATCAGAAGCCAACGTGTGCATTGCCATGACCTCCGCAGTGAAGCCATACAAAGAGCTTCACAATGTCATTTTTCCACTTTTGGATGATGACGTTCCCATGCTCATAATTGTACAGTTTTTGCGTCGCATACCCCTAACTTTCCACCTTCTAAATAGAATGGAAGACTACTGCCTCTACTGTGCCCTCTTATTCAGGAGAATACTCTCATCTGGATCACATTTCACCTAGCAACCCTCGACCTTACATTAACTCTGCGCCTCATCCTCAGCCAAATTATACTCAACAGTTTGATCATCGTCCAGGGTCTGGTTACAAAAACTGTCAGCAACCTAGCTACTGACCAGGACCTAGCTACGCCAAATGTCAGAAATAATCTTACTGATCTAGGCCTGGATACACCAAATGACCCTAAACTTTCCAACCTGGACCCTCTTATGAAAATCAAGGACGTGGCTCTTCTGGGGTCAGCTGTTATAAATGTGGCTGCCCTGGTCACTTGGAAAAACTTATCCATAACCGCCATGTGCACTACATACACTAAGATCAATACTACCAGGAAAAAAATGGAGCATGGTAGAGATGGGACTCTCTACCTCCGTGATTCCAACCCAAAACGTCTCTGAATCAATAGTAGTATATCCCGTGGAAGTCCCTCAGTACAATGATGGAATTTTATACCAGCAGCCAGTTGGAGGAGTAAACTTAGTAACATGAGCTCAAGCCAAGGCCGCGGCAGATGAAAGATCCCCAGAACAACTGAAGCCGTATGCCTATTAAATGCTTGATTAAGCTTCCTCAGACACTCTGGATTCTGCCGCAGATGCACCAACTCTTAAAGAAGTAAACGTTGCCCTTCTGGTAGACGCCATTGTCAAAGAATATCCCAAAGTTGGTGAGGGGATAATGAGTTCTCTTGAATAGAGATCCCATAAATGTCCACATATTAAACAGTCAATATTCTTTTTATTCTGAGTGTACTTACTGTGATTTTTTTGTAGCGAAAAATAGAGTTTGCGCTATAATAGATACTGGTGCTCCAGTCAACATAGTTTCCACTAAGTTAATGGAGAAGTTGACGTTAAAGCCTGATGTGGACCATCAAAATGGTGTATGAAACTGCGGGAGCAGAAAAGACAATCTCTGAGGGACTTACAGTGTGCTAACTCTGCGCTTTGGGTCCATTGTCATTGTAACTCTGGCGATTGTGCTACCAAATGAAAACTACGCCTTGCTAATTGGAACTACTTTCCTGCGACATTTTGGGGCTGTCATTAATATGATGGAGGAGACCTTTTCCATTTTGGGACAGCGGATCCCAATTTACTTCACCTCTAGTAGAGTGCAAAAGATTTGGTGCACATGAGCCATATCAATCTTGCTTATAGTGATGGGGTGATGCCAGTCCACTATCATTGACTAAAATGACTTGGCCCCTTCCCCAGAAGATATATGAATATCAAGGGGTTCCTCTCCGAGCTGCAAGGCCCATATTCATTCCTTCTGGACTTCAATAGTTAGTGAACATCGAGTTAGATGTGGAAGTGTCTATTGGGCTATATGGGGCTGTCATTGGGCTCTATCATCAAACACAGTTTGAGCCTCATGTGGATCCAGGGATTATACTTCCAGGCCATGGAGAGATTAAGGTTTTGTTAGAAGACCTCCAAAACAAACTAATGCAAATCCTCTGACACCACTTAGTAACATATTTACATTTGACTCTAATAGAAGAGGTCTTTTGGGGTCATGATTTTGGGTCAATGGATGAATTTGGTCTATCAGTCATGTCACCATCTGGTGTAATGATGGTTGTACCGCGGAGTAATTTAATAGGGCTATCGGAAGAACAAAGAGACCAAGTACTAGCTTTATTTCAGAAGTACAAAGGGATTTTCACTATCAACAATCATGACTCAGAAAGTGCTTGGGGGATGGTCCATCAAGTGGACACAGGAGATCATCCCTATATAAGTTCTTGACCAATCCGCTGATTGAGGGCAGTAGAAGATGTTGTCACTGATAAAATTGACAACTTTCTGGAGCAAGGGATGCTCAAACCATCCAAGGGTCCATGGGCTTCGCCCGTTCTGATTGTAAAAAAGAAGGATGGCACCAACTGCATAGTAATAGACTACCAGAAGCTCACTAGTATTACAAAAAAGGACTCATACCCCCTGCCATGGATTGACAATACTTTGGATTGATAAGGGGGAGACCGTTATTTTTAGGCGATGGAATTGATATCATGTTACTGGAAAATTGAGCTACCCATGGCAGAACAGGAAAATTGCGCTGTAATCACATCCAAAGGCCTTTTTCAAGCAACTTGGATGCCTCAAGGGCTGTGTAACGCCCTGGCTACGTTTCAGCGAGACATGGACACTATTCTTGGTGACCTGAAGCTGTCATGCATCTTTGTGTACCTAGATGATATTAATAGTTTCTCTCAAATATTTTTGGAGCACCTCGATCATTTAGAAGCAGTATTCCTCCAGCTTGCTGAGGCAAACATCAAAATAAAGTCTCAAAAATGTAACTTCTTCAATGATCAGTTGTAATATATTGGGGTTTATGGTAAACTCTAAGGGGCTGAAACCACAGCTGGCTAAGGTGGAGGCCATCAGCAAAATGACTACACCTAATAGTAAACGTGACATACAGGTATTTTTGGGAATGGTCAGTTACTACAAGGTGCTTCATCCCTAACTTTAGCTGTATTGGGGGTCCACTATTTGAGTTGTTATAAAAAGATGCTGTGTTTGAATGGATGGAACGTCATTAATACACCTTCAATACACTTTGTATGGCTCTGATCAGTGCAACAGTATTACGTTATCTGAACTTTGATAAGGAGTTTATTGTTCAGATAGATGCGTCCCTTTCCACTGTTGAGGTGGTACTTTATCAGAAAGATGACAAGGGAGAAGAGCATCCCGTAGTGTACTGCAGTCAAAGTCTGAACTTCCATGAGCATAAATATACTGTGATTGAGCAGGAGTGCTTAGCGGTGATCTACACGTATAAGAAATTTAGAGTCTACTTGCATGGGGTAAAGGTTAAAGTCGTAACAGATCACATGTCATGATGCTGGTTGCAGAACCTCAAAGAACTTGAAGGCCGTTTGGCTCAAGGAGCTCTTAAGCTGCAGGCTTATGACTTCGAGATCCTTCATGACCCAGGAGTAAAGCATCAGAACGCTGACTGGTTATCTTGATTGCAGATTGTTGCCATGATGGCAGACCTCAGTGATGTGATTTACAATAAGATGCTCAGAGGAAAATATGATGAAGAGCCACCCCAAGTGATCAAAGCATTAAATAAGATGCGAATGGATACCTTCCAATGGAATGGGGAACTGTACAAGTGGATCGGCGAATCTACAGTGAATTTTCTGCAACTCTCAGCATGTCTGGGATTATTATGAGCGCCCCTAAGGCAGTCCGACATGGTGGGGTGCACAAGACAATGGAGTTGTTAAACCCTCGGTACTATTGTGAAAACATGAGCCCTAATGTACATGAAACCATTTCCTGTTGCCATCAGTGACAAGTGGGGAAGCAATTCTACCATAAGGCTTTGTACTGGGAAGTGAAACCATAGTTTGCTTGGCACACGGTTTCTCTTAATGCAATTGGTCCCTTGCCAACAGGAGCCAAATGGTGTAAGTACATTCTGGTGGCTATCAACCACTTGACCCGGTGGTTCAAAGCGAGGGCAATACAGAATTTGGGGGCAGTCACAGTGGCCAAGTTCGTAATGGAATGCATTATTCAGTGACATGGCTGCCCTCAGTTCATTCTCACTGATAACAGAACCAACTTCACCTCACACATCCTCCCCAAACTGAATGAGCTTATGGGTATCCGTGGGGTTCTGATGACTCCATACCACCCCAAGTCCAATGGAATGGTCAAACAGGTGAATGGGACTTTGGTGGACATACAATGAAAATTGGTAATGGATCGAACTTCTGATTGGAGGTCCTCCTTTCCATTGCTGTGTTTGCCTATAACATCAGTTACCATTCCGCCATGGGGAAGAGCCCCTTCCAACTACTATATGGATGACACATGGCCCTTCCTGCATTACTTTATTCATGTGTAGAAGATACTGGCAGAATGGAACCCCACCACTATTTTACTACCCTTGTGAAAACTCTGACCAAATTGCAAACCTAAAGCATATTCCTACAGCTTAGCTAAAAAGATCAGGAATCAGACTGCCAATCAGGTACGTTGTAGTGGGTTGGCGCAGTTCAAATAAGGTGTTATGTTCTCTTCCATGACCAATATGGGTTCAGGCAGAAACACAAGCTGGCCAGTATTTGTATTTGTTCGTTTGAAGTTATAGAGAAAAGTGGGGTCAATGCGTATACCATCAAGGACCCCACAAGTGGTCAGATCATTAACTGATTGCATGCAAAGTTCCTCTGACCATACAAGCAATAGGAGATTTATCGTCCAGTCAAGGAGGGGTAATGTCACAATTCAAATATGACTGGACAATAATCTTGGAACAGCTAGGGCAAATTGGAAAGAATACGCCAAAGATGATATTAGGTACAATTATTTGAGTGCCTCAAGATGAGGTGATATTGGGATATAATGAGTTATTATTGGATCAACTCTAATTAAGGCAATAAGGCGATAAGGCGATGTTGACATTTGACAAATATGAATTAAAAAACCTAAAATTAGGGCGATAGAGAACTAAAGAATAACAAGCCAAAATCGAGGAGAATTGGCGGAATAGAATAATTCAAGCTATGAGAGCTGTATCATCCAAAGCCGCTGTATATAAGAGAGATGGGCAATTAAGAGAAGGAGGTTGTTAATAGTAGAGAGAGAACAGCAAAAGGTCGCTGTATTTATTATAATATATAAAAGAGTCATTGGGGATCTCTTTTTCCGCTCATCGTAACTTTCTGAGCAAATTACATGATTTAATAAGAGAGTAAATCTCGATCACATGTTGTAGTTTCACTCTGATGTCCTCAGATTCTCCGCTGGATGCTCCAGTGTGGGGCAGCGGCGAAACTCCTTCCACCGTTTTCCGTCTGGCAGGAAAATGCACTCAGACTGGCTCACCCAGTCATTCCAAACCCATGGGATGATTTGTTACTCCCAAGGATCTTGACGCCCACCTTGCTCATACCCAAGTGGTACCTCGCTGCCCCCTGGTGCTCCCCCAGAGCAACATGCGCTATGTCCTAAGGGTCAATTATGGTAAAATCTTCCCATACAACGACCAAGCCATTATTTAAGGGCTCAGGCAGTGATGACATCCGCCAGATTTATAGATATCTGCCTCTATAAGGGGTATTTTGACCTCAGCTTCACCAGTGAAGCTGATGCTGCCACTGCAGTAAATGTGCCCCTGGTATTCCAGGGCACCACTCTTCCCGCAAGTTAGACCCAGCTCCCAGCGGACACCACTTTGGTGGTCCAGATTGCTGGTTTTCCCACCCACCTCCCCCCTGCAGTGCTCCACCAGGAGCTGATGGATGGTTTGGCAGCCTATGGCTCCCACCCCATCTTAAAATTTGTGGTCCCAAATGGGGCCACAACTCCCTGGGCCTCAGGCGTATGCCACAATTACCCCTGAATTTAGAAAAATTGCTGTGTCAATTGCCCCTCGCACCATTATTCCTTCAGTGCCCATCCATCCATTTTGGGCCCACATTGAGGGCGGGCGGACAATTTGTCCATCATGTTTTGAGTTGGACCACTCAAAATGCAAGTGCCCTTCCTTAGCCACTTTTAAAGGATTGGACTACTTGTCCGCTGACCTCCAATCTGCCGCCCACCCTGTAAAAGTTCTGGCATGGGGTATGATCCTAGCCTCCCCCCAAAGCCTGTTGCTGCAGCTGCACCTGCAGCCACCAATCAGCTTTCTCCTCGCCCCAATGCCACACATGATTCCTCCAATCAAGAATCGGATTGGACCCCAGTTTGATCCCATGCTTCCTCCAACAAATCAACCAAACCACAACTGTAATCTGATTCCTCAATTCAATTCAACCAGAACCCATGGGAGTTATTGGCTGAAATTAATGAATCAAGTAAGCTCATTGAAGAACCATATCTGCAAATTGAGCGGTTTTTAATGCAGAATGGGACGCCAAATACCCCCCTCAACTATATACCCCACAGCCAAATGCCGAAACGTTTTGCAGTGATCATCCAGCTTGCGGCTGAAGAAGCTGCAATACCAGATTGTCGCCCCCTTCATAAAGCTGTCACCAAATCAGTGGCGATGCTCACAGGAGGAATTCCACCTCCTATTATCCATGAAAGTCTTAATCAAAAGAGTAAAATCACAGTGAAGCAATTACACAAAAATGTTAATGATGCTATCCAGAACGTGGTAACTGTAGCATGTAATCCAAAGGCTAAGATTACCTGAACCAATATCGCCACATTCATTAAACTCCCAGATGCCCACATTAAAGCTGAAAAATCTTTAGTCAAATATCAGTGCCATTTTCCTAGATGAAAATTACCATGAAATACCAATCTTTAGCAATATTGAACATCTCACAGATGCCCTAACGCCCTTACTGTCTGCCTTGACACATACCCTATTCTGGGAAGAGGAAGCTGCTGCCAAAGATGAGCCCCCCGATCCCCCTCCCCTTCTGCCATGGAGGGATAAGCAGTTCTGCTTCCCACCTGGTTGGTTGTTTTGTTCTAAGCGCATCACTCAATCCGCTCATTTGGGCGTTTTGTTTAAATCAATTAGGAACGTTAGTTTTTAGTTTTAATTTTTTTGCTTCAGTAATGTCTGTCCCCTGGTCAACTTACCTCAAATAAATAAAAGAGTCGTTTTGGCGATTGCTCCTATTTTTAGTATATTTCAAACTGTGTCTGAAGGACCAATGATCCACACATCATCTGTCTGTTGTTCAGTGGGTTCGACCTGTACAAACAATATGGCGGATCCTAATGATACCATCTGAAATTATAACATTATTGGTGTGGGTAATCTTGGCCTTGGGATTCTATGCTACCACAGCCACATTCCAGATAGCTTCTGTGGCAGCTTATGGGCTTGAATCAGTGCATCCTTACCAGGATTATTGAAGGTGGGTGTCAGGGAAACTGCATATAGAGTTTAGACTGTCCTGCCAATTGGGATGCAAAAACACCCAAATGCAAGCCAGAATGCCAGAGGCATTGCCGCTTAAACATCATTGACTTGTGCGGGGAGATGTGTGATAATTGAGCACTGGTTAATTTTAAGTATAAAAAAGAACCTGGCAAGAAACCCAGCTGTTAAAATTCCAGACCTGGTGGGTCTTGGTGCGGGGAGTTGGGAGATTGAATTTAGTAGCTTGGGACCCTCTATAGGAGGGTTTGCTATTAAAACAGAGGCGGGGAAAGATCCTCACCAAGAGTGGAGACAAATGGGCCCACAGGATAATGATATATTGTTGTCAGATTGCCTAAACAAATAGGTTGGATTCCCAGAAACTTCTTACATAATACACCTAGTTGAATGTGGTAGGAGCTATAGTTACAATCATGACTGAAATTGCCCAACCAATATGGGGCCCAAGGGGTCACATTGTTAGTGCCATAGGGAGTTCAGCAAGAAAAATTGAAATAAATCAACATATCAGGAATTCATGGAGATTTTATAATGAATAGTAAATTAAGAAAATTTACTGTAATTTTCCTCATTGTATTACAGATGATTAAATAGATGATCAATTTGGGGGAAAAATCTAGTAAAGCATGGGATTGAGGCCCTCAAGATTTAACCTAACCTGGTGAAATTTAAGCAAAAAATGAAAAACGGCTTTACTTTGAACTGACTTTGAAATTATAAGAAGTGGGTTAAGTCACTACAGATTTATCTCAGATGCCCAATTGAGGTTACACCGCGTTTCTGACATTTA
Organism: Massospora cicadina; assembly: GCA_022478985.1. Taxonomy (NCBI): domain Eukaryota; kingdom Fungi; phylum Entomophthoromycota; class Entomophthoromycetes; order Entomophthorales; family Entomophthoraceae; genus Massospora; species Massospora cicadina. The sequence continues at coordinate 380,227 of JAKSZP010018390.1, forward strand.
GCATACTAGCATCACACCCAACGGGCAATGGGAACCTCCCATGGCCACCCCATGTAGGGGTGGTCCCAAGAGGTTAGGAACAGATTTGGGATACCCAATCCGCTCACACCTGGTCACTTTAGCATCCGTTTGGCTAAGAAAGATGAATTAAATGACAATTATAGCTTTAGAGGAGGCTTTTGGGCTAGCGGAAACTTTCACTGAAGATTCCACATATAGGACATTCATATTATAAGGTACATGCCCGTCAGGCTTTGTCTCTGATGTTTTTGAGGTAGGGTTTGACTCAGCAACAACATTTTCCAATGTCCCAATGCCATCAGTGAGTTGAACCGAGGATTTGACACTGAGCACATTCTTAATAGAAGGTACACGCCCAGAATGCTTTTTCTCCGATGCTTTTGAGGCAGATTTTAAACTGATAACAACGTTTCCCAATGGCATCATGCCATTAGCAAGTTTTGCCAAGAATTAGACACATGATTTTCCATTTATTGAATTTGAGAGCCTGTCAGGCTTTGTTGCCGAGGGCTTAGGACTTCTGGACCTTTATTTTGAGGTCTTGTTGCCGTTGTCCTCATAAAAACCTTTAAGCCCATGGGGTACAAACTTTCAAGTATTATATCACAAATTCCCTCAATTTGCTTCACTAATTTGGTGGAGGTAATTGTGGGGACAGGTGGTGGAATCTTAAAGGGGAGAGCTGTCATCCATTGCTCGTCCTCCACATGGATGAGATCGCCCTGTGAGATGAGGGGGACAGCTGCCCTTCTTGGACCCTTTTTTGTGGGGAACGGGAATACTTCCCATCTAAGATATGAAATGCTTCCCTTGACTTGCATTACCCTTCCCTTTTACCAAAAAGGGGAGAGTGCCACCACTGAGAAACTGAGTGAGGCCCACATTTTTGTGGGCTTTGGGAAACTTGATCACCATTAGAGTAGCGATCTTTGGGGGAGGATGTGGAGCAATCAGGGTGGGAAGCTAAAAACTCAACCAGCTCTAAGAAGTTTGCACAGTCTTAGGACCTGACCCAACTGTTATCGTAGGTTGGATAGCCCTTCCAATCAATGAGATACTGGACAGACTGCTGAGATCAGCAGGATGCCAGGATACCCTCCACTTCAGCCTCCTCCGCGCACTCAATCACAATGGGCTCTGAATCTGAGGGGATTGCCCCCTTGAATGGGGATAACTGAAACACATGGAAGACTTGGAGTTGCTTCCAGTGAGGTGGTATTTTCAACCAGAAAGCGCCACTACCCAAATTTTCTCCACCAAGTGGGGCTCCAAGCGTTTACTTGTGAACTTATGCAATGGAACCTGCATTTGTAAATGTTGCATGTTGAGCATAACATGTGAAAAGACCTTGATTTTGTGAGCTGGTAGGTGCTTCCAATCTGCAAACCACTTGTAGTCACTTATAGCCTTAGTGAGATTCTTCCAAGCTAAGGACTGCGTTGTCCAGATATGTTGGTCTTGATCAGCGATGGCTGGTACTTTGGATGAGTGCACATGCCAACTGAAAATGAAAAATTGTACCTTAAGGTTGCTTCATATGGGGAAAAACCAGTAGAGGCGTGCGTTCCGTTACTATATGCAAACTGAGTGAGAGGATGGTCATTGGCCCAAATTTACTGAGAAGCTGCAGTGATGCACCGCAGGTATTGTCCCAGGATCTGTTTAAACCGCTCACTTATCCATCAGACTGATTGTGATACACAATGGAATGACAGGGCATGATTTTCAAGATTGCCAAGAGCTCATTCCAGAACCTCTCTGTAAACTGGGGTCCATGGTCGCTGAAAATCTCCTGTGGGAGACTGAACATAGAGAACACATGGCGCACAAAAAGTTGGGCAGTTTCCTCAGAAGTAATAGTGGAAGAGCAAGGAATGAATAGTGAGAATTTCATAAAGCGATCAACAACCACAATCACCACTGTAAACCAATTGGAACTGAGAAGTTCAGTGATAAAATCCATGGACACCAATGTCCAGGGACCCTCTGCCTGTTGTAAGGGGATGGAGGAGACCATTCCTTCCAGACTGATCTGACTTGGCCTGTACGCAAGTTACACAGTCTTCAATCCATGCCAGATCATTCATTGACAATCCCGCTCAATTATAGGTACGCTTGATTAAGTAAGTACAATTCTTATTCCCAGGATGTCTGACTGTGAGGAAAGTGATGAGCCTGAATCACTTCAGCTCATAGAAGGGGTGGGACTCAAACCGTGTAAAAAATTGAATGAGGCCCTAAGTCAAAGAATATAAGGAATGTTCAAAGCAGGGAGGGACAACCGCCCTATAAGATTACCACATTCTGCGCATGCAGTTTGGGCTCCTAAAACCCAAGAAATTAAGGGCGCGTCAGGAGCTAAGTCCACTGCTGAAACCATGGGAGGTACAAAGGATAAGATTAGGGTGAGGGGAATGACTGTGACCAGATCTGCCTCATCTGAGTCAGCAGGACAATGTGTGGGGTTATGACTTAGGAAGTCAGGAGGACATATAACGCTCCTTTTACAAACTCATACTTGAAGTTGAAGCCACACAAGTCCCAGTAGGTACAGGCCTGCCGGTGTGCCAACTTATGTGGCTTCCAAAAATAAAAAATGGCTTGGTGATCCAGGCGCATTGTTAACTCATGCTGAGCGCCCTGTAAGAGATACCAAAAATAGGTCAAGGCCCATGATACGGCTGCCAGCTCCTTATTGTAGATCGCCCAGGACTTTTCAGTAGATGAGAACTTGCAGAGAAAATAGCGACCAGATGTTCCAACCAATTGTGCTCCTGAAGAAATACAGCTCCCAGCACAACGGATGAGGCATCACATTCTATGACGTAGGGTTTGGAGGGGTCAGCGTGTTCTAAGATTAGGGGGTGATAAGAACACCTCTTTGATTAACTCAAATGCTTGTTGGCACTCAGGCGTCCAACAGAAGGGAACTTTCTTGCCCATATGTGGATGGAAAGGGGCGGCTAATTGGAATAGGGTGGGAGAATTTTTTAAAAAAATTATAGTACCCAAAAAACTTCTTATTTGCTTTTGGGTCGTTGGAGTTGGCCATTTATGGATGGCTTCCAGCTTGTTCAGAAGAGCATAGCCATTTTGTAAAAGAGATTCCCAAGAAGGTAATTTCCTCTTTATAGATCTCACATTTTGAAGGATTAGCGAACAGGCCCGCCTTATGTGAGGAAGCCACTACTGCCTCCAAGTCCTTTGCATGTTGTTTGGGAGTAGGGGAGTGTACCAAGATATCGTTGATGTATGTGACCTTGCAGGTGAATTGGAGACACCAAGAATACTATCATTCATCCTTTGGAATATGGCAGGCGCGTTCTTTAGCCCAAAAGGCATTACTTGAAGTTGAAATATGCCTCATTTTGTTCAGATTGAAGTAAGCCATTCCTGACCTTCCATCACCCAAATTTGATTAAAAGCATCAACTAGATCGAGTTTTGAGAACCCACGTTACTGGGTAATTGCTTAGCTAATTGTCTGTTCAAAAGGCAATGGGTAGGGATTGTGACCATGATTTTATTAAGGTGGTCAATCCACGCGTGGATGAAGGGAACCATCAGCCTTCTTGCCAAAGATGATGGGAGAGGAAAAAGGGATGTCTCTTTTAAAACAACCCTTATTAAGCATGTCATTTAACCATGCATTGAGGGAAGCCTCCTCCTATGCTGTATGCGGATACAGTGGGTAGTTTATGTTTACCACCTGCACCATTGTCCAAAAACCCAAGTTGAATTTATATGTAAGGGAAAACGGTCCGCCTTCTCAGAATCAAAAAACTTCAATATTCCATCAATGCTTCCAGAAAGTATGACGGGAGGCCCACGAAAGAAACAAGAGAAGTAACTGATCCACAACCTTGAGTTTTAGTAAGGGTATCCAGTAAGGGAAACTTGCCCTCCATCTGACTGTTGGAGAATGAAAGCATATTTGACTCAAGGTGAATCCTTACATGCTGTTGACGCCACCAGCCCACAAAAAAATTACTGAAACATGAGGATAGGAATTTCTGAAATTATTTTGCAAAGACTAAACTGGTGAACCAAGGAAGGTACTAGGCACCATACTATATATGATGACTGTAAGTCTGAAAAAATGACCATCACCGCAGGACCCAAGTCCAGTTCAAGATCAAGCTGGCTGGGCCAACTCTAAACTCTCATAAAGTTACCCGCTGCTCCAAATTCAACCAAGGGCTTGAAAGACACCTGTTGTGCTCCAATACTAATTTTCATTGGCAATAAAAAGTAAGTGATATTCTATTTAAAGGCAGATAGATTTATTTCTGCTCACACTGAAGAGATTGCAATTAAATCAGGGGGAAGATCAGGATCGTTTAAGGGAGTAAAATTGAGGAGAGTAAGGGGTTGGGTCCTGTCTTCTTTAGGCTAACTTGCATTGACTCGAAGAAAGGTGAACCAGGACAAAACAACTTGGGCATGAGGGCAGCATCTGACCCTGGAGCCAATACTGATACTGATTCAACTTCATGACTAGGACCTGAGGCCACATCAGCCAACCCAATCATGAAGTTTCCAACTTGAGGGCAGGGAGTATGGCGAAGAGAGGCATTATTGGAAGTTACAGTTCTGTACATTTGATCCACAGTCCCCATAAAAGTGGACCAAACCTCATGATGAGCGAAGGCAGATTCTAACGCAGATCTGAAAATTGCTTGAAGTATATCTCCGGAAAGATCAAGTGCTGGGGCTTGCTCATGGAAGGCTGCAACTAAAGAGACCATTCTAGGGGCTTTGGCGATTAGGGAGAGTAATTGGAACAAACATTCTGAATGAGATACAGGGGGTTTCAAAGCTCCTGATACCACTGTGACAAATGAGGTAGTATCACCTGCTTGAGTAACTGAACTCAGAAGGCCTCACAGCTACTGACGAGCTTTGCCTTAAAATTTCAAAAAAGGAAACACCTTGCTGGGCATTCGTCAATGAAGCGGCATTGTTCAGGGCAACTGCAGATCACATTTGCACCTAGTCAAGGGCGTCAGTGGCATGATTTATAACATCTTGGTAAGGAACACCTGGATTATCTACTTGAGGATGAGCTGAGGGGAGAGCAGCGGGCAATGGGGCCATGCTACCATGGAGAAATTCCTCCAAAGCTATCTGAGAACTGCTCACGAAATTGGCAACTGACAAGCAAACAACAGAAGGCAAACTACTGACTGCATGTTTATCTGGTAAAGGGTAACCACGGCAGTGCCCATCTCTACAAGGGAGGCAAAAATGGCCAGAAAAATTGATGGTCAATTATGTCAGGGAGACGGCAGATTATATTCAGACTGTCCTGCCAGTTGGGATTCAAAAGCACCCAAAAGGCAATCCAGAATGCCAGAGGCATTGTCACTTAAATGATGTTGACTTGGGTGGGGAGATGTGTAATGATTTAATAATGATGGGCCACAAGCATAAAAAGAAACTTAGCAATAAACCAGGATTTTGCAACTACTGACATGGCGGCCTTTGATGCAGGGAGTTGCACAATTAGATCAGGATGTTTGGGACTCTCCATAGGAGAACTGGGTACAAAAACAGTGGTAAGAGGGCATATCTTCACCTGGAGTGGGGATAGTTGGCCCCACAGGATACCAATATTCTGTGTCAGAAATTTGCCTTCTCAGCTGCAGAGAAAGAATGTATCAAATTAAATTCAGCTGAAACGAGGAACTGTTGGCCATTTACAAGTTTCCAATAACCATAAATGCGATTTCAGTAATAATGAGACTGAAAATATCCGTAATACTGGCCAAAAGACCCTGGCCAATTCTTGGTGGAACCCCGTTAATTGGGGTAACACCATTTTCACACCTGCATGGGCGCCAAATGTAAAATGAATGGTTGGATTTCTCCGACCTCATGACAGACCTTGAGGCAACCATCTAAAGTACTCCCCCAACCACCACCAAGTCCATCAAAACACCTACGCAGGGGCCACCCCATTTTATAGGCGGGCGGAGGTCCCCAGAGGTGAAAGTAATTTCTCTAGTGGTGATTGGTTGCAGTACATCAAAACATTGCCACATAAAGTACATTATGCGCCAAAACCCCAAACTTCGTTTTACCAAAAATTAACTCACTTTTCCAAAGATCTGATAGAATTGAAACTCATATTACCTAAATTGGAAGCATCAAAGCTATTCCAAACCAATCCCCAAATTCCCTCTGACCCTCAAAATCAGTTTAGATACTGATAGTCAAATATTGAGAAAGGATTGCTTTTCATATATACCCCACGCTACTAATAAAAACTTTAAAAACACAAGTTTTTATTAGTGTACAATTTATTATAAGTTTATTAAAATCTTTTTGTGAACCAGCGGCGTAAGCACCTGCGAGCACCCGTGCTGGATTCCTACAATATGGTGCTCACTACAGGGGAACCCTGTAAACCAAAAAATAGTTGCTCTTGAAAAGCAACTGGAAAGCGCTTTGTCCCGCCTTGAGGAGCTTGAGCAGTGCCATTTTAAACTTCCCCTTAAGGACAAATACAACCCTGGTGAAGGAAGCATTGTTTCCTTTTTGTACATCTATGAAGTTTCCATGGATGGTACAACTGACAAGCAAAAAGTTAGACACATCACTCCTCGTTTAAAACACTTAGCATAAGAGATGATAGTACCCAACCTGAACCCTGGGACCACTTGGTCAGAGGTGAAGGAGGCTCTTTTAGCTGAATTTGGGTCAAAGCAGAATCTAAATCGGGAAAAACAGGTCTTTATGCGCCTTAACATGTATGAGGGTGAATCACTTATTGCCTTTGCTGAACAAATTTACCTCTCTGCGTAAAGGTTGTCCGCCTCCAACCTGCTCACCCTTGACGATGATATTGCTGCCCTGTTATCTGGGTTAACTTATCAAACCTCTCTAGCTAGCCATATCATCTCAGTGAAATGCTACTTTATGTATATCCGCGACATCAAGGAGGCCTTGTTAAATGTGGCCAAACTTCATGTATGTGCCACAACAAATGAAACTGAGGTGATAACCTTGGCTCTAACCATCAAGGAGCATCCGCCAGTTGAACAATTGGGAGTGAGCCTACCTGTGCCTATCCTCCCTGTTGAACCTGCTTCAGTACGACTTAAAGTAGATACACCGTCTTCTTGTAAATTGGATTTTGCCTCTGTGCCTTCTCTTTCAGCCAATCTGGTAAATGCGGCCCCTAAGGCTACCAAAGATTCTGTAGCCATCTCTTCTACTTCCATCGAGACTTTGCCTGTTGTTGAGAATACCCTTGGGGAGAAATATGAGGGGTTACGACGACGTTGGATACTATATTTTGGGAGCACCTGCAGAAGTAGAAGCTCTTGACCATTTAAATGCTGGAGGAGTAGACTGTACCACCATACCTGAAGGAACGTACCTCAACCAAATCTTAGGATGGCCAAAAGTTATTGATACTTCCAGCGATGGTGATCAATTCTTAGCTAGCGTGATTCAACCTCTTCAGCGGCTCTAGGCCATGAATACCATCTTGGATAAATATCCCAAGACTGCTCGCAAATTAACCTCCACCTTTCGGCTCAAGGAGGTCTTAGCTTTGGCACATAACTTTGGAGGAACGCTTACTAAGGCTGAAGTAGTCATTCAAAAAGTCCGAATACTGGCCATCCAGGACACTTGCTCCCCAGTTAAAGTGATCTCCACAAAGCTTATTTAGAAATAAAGCTAGTGCCTGACTTGGAGTACATGCAGGAATTTGTAACTGCTGGCCCAATTAATATCCATGCAATTGGGCCATACTCTTCTTTTCCTATTTGCATTGTAGAGCTTATTTTATCAGCCCCTGCTGTGGCTTTAGACAACAATGCATACGATATGCTCATTGGCGCTCATTTATTATTGAGTACAAGGGAATAAATAAACATATAGCAAGGATACCTCTTGTTACTAAACTATGAAGTCCCGTTAGTCTTATCTAACAAAGAACCCAGCAAGCACGAATACTCTTGCCTGATTAAATACCTTTTCTCAGCTATGACGTTATATTATTCCACCTCTGGATGCCACACTAAGAAATTGCCTAGTTTAGTGGATGCAAAGGATGGCATTTCTTTCTATGCTGCAGATGAGTTATCAATTAAACCTGGTGAACAACGCGTGGTTGACACTAAAATCACGATCAAATTCCACACCACTGCTTGTTGCATATTACAAGTCTTGAGGGAGTTAGATCCTTAAAGCCTAGGGTACTACCTGGGATACTAGACCCAACCTACCAGAGGCCTATTACCCTTTTGCTGGGAAACCTCACTGGAAAAGACATGTTCATTTGAAAAAACTAGGAGATTGGCTGAAGCTTTCTACTTCCAGTGGAAGATATTGAACGTATCCACACTATTGGATCTAAGGCGGATTTGGGTTTGCCTATGGATAAACTGGTGTGTACTCTACCAAATGTTCATATCTCGGATGAGTTAACCCCAGTTGAATTGGAAAAAGTTTATACTTTATTAGACGAATATAGCGACATATTTTCTAAATCATACCATGATTATGGTCACATGAAAGGCAGGTGTCACTCCATCGATGTGGGTAATTCACGCCCTATTTAGTCAAAACCTTACTTTAAGTTGAAGATGGAAGAAGAGAGAAATGAGGACGGAGCTCCAGCAATTGCTAGATGTGGGGTTGTTAGTACCTCCACAAATGCTTTGGTCTTCCCCTCTGTTGCTTATTAAAAAAGAAAAATGGAGGTCTTTGGATAGTTATGGACTACCAAAAATTGAATAATCTCACAAAAAAGGAAATTTATCCTATCTTCTGCATTGACGACGCCCTAGCCCAACTCTCTGGCTCTAACTTCTTCTCCGCCATGGACTTGGCTAGAGGCTATTGGCAAATGGACCTTTCCACTGAAGATCAGGAGAACTTTGCTTTCATTTGTAGTGAGGGTCTCTTCCACCCAACCTGATTACCTCAAGGGTTGTGTAACGCACCTGCATCTTTTCAGTGGGCGATGGACCATATTTTGTGGGACCTGAAGTTAACTTGTGTCATAATATATTTTGATGATATCACAGTGTTCTCACGAACCTTCAAAGAACATCTTGATCATCTGAAGGAGGTGTTTCAAAGGTTACGCAAATCAAATATTAAGTTGAAGCCTCAAAATGTACCTTCGCTCAAAAGAAATTGGATTATCCTTGGACACTCATTTTTAAAAAATCCAACCCATATTAGATAAGGTTGAGCGATTTCAGAAAATGCCTCCCCTAAAAAATCTATGTAATATTCAGGTAATTCTAGAGATGATGGGGTATTATCATCAATTTATCCCCAAAATTTGCCCAGCTCAGCAAACCACTCGTTTGTTTATTGACTAAGAACACCACTTTCTCTTGGGGTGCTGAACAGAAGGCTACTTTCGATATTTTGAAACAACTGTTACAACAACGTCCTGTCCTGAGACACCCAGACTACAATAAACCTTTTATCTTATTTACTGACACTTCAGACTATGCTGTTAGGGCCATCTTAGCCCAATTAGATGAAAATGGTATAGATAATCCAGTATCCTATCTCAGTAAGATGCTTTAAAGGCAGAATGCAATTAAAGTATAACTGAGAAGGAGTGCCTTGCTGTTCTGTTAGCTGTGAAGCACTACTGCCCTTTTTTATATGGGACCGCCTTCACTGTTGGTACAGACCACACTTCATTAAAATGGTAACAAAACATGAAGGGCCCTACTGGCCAGTTAGCTCAATGGGCTCTAAAGCTCCAGCCTCATATATGAATACTGAACACCATGCTAGGACTCATTACTTAAATGTTGATGGGTTGACGAGACTGCCAGTCCTTCATTCAGATAACAGTGAGGCGGAGAGGTTGTATAATCTATTAATAACCTAAACTGAATGGGAGAATGATGATGAGCCCGTCCAGAAGATGTTATCCTGGCACTTCCACAACACAAAAGTGGAGGATGGGAAGTTTCTATAAACAAGTGGGGACAAAGTGGCTTCCTTACCTTTGGCCCTCAGAATGCGTACCTGCTATCCCAGAAGCTCACTCCACCCTAGGTCATGAAGGGGCTAAGAAAACGTATGAATGGGTTAAGTGTTGGTACTATTGGGATGGAATGACAAATCAATTGTTGATGTCTTGGAAGCTTGCCTTATGTGTAAGAAGAAATTTGATTTTGAGACTTGATAACAGTATCAACCCACTACCCTCAGCAACTATACCATTAGTTTGGTTGTAGTAGGTCCCCTCTCTCAGACTACTTTTGGGAAAAAATATACTATTAGATATTGATCATTTCACTAAGTGGGTGGAAGCCGTGGCTCTTCCTGCCCAAAAGGGCAAAGGCCACAGCCACCTTTTTACATCAGAACATTTTCTCTTGACATGGATGTCCCCAAGTACTACTCTGCGACATTAGGGAGAACTCCTCCAGAGTAGTAAAAATCCTGGTCACCTCTATGGGAGCACAACAACTTTTCTCGTCTCTATACAATACATCTACCAACGGAACTGTGGAGAGAGCAAATGGTACCCTGGTATTTATCCTATGAAAAATGGCCACTTTAGATCCACTTCACTGTGATCAATATTTACCCAGTGCCCTCATGGCCTACTGGATTAGTTATCACCGGGTATTGAAAATGTCCCAATTCCATAGCTTGTATGGGCGAGAACCAGAAATACCTGCTCTCTTAGCTAAGGATGCATTTTCCTTTAGAGTTGAGGAGCCAGAGAAAGCTATAAGACGATTGGCTCAACGCATCATCCAGCTCCAATCAAAAGCAATGCCAAACTTAGAAAAAATGGTGACAAAAGAAGGGCAGGCAGCCAATGAGCTCAGAACTCCCCTACCTACATTCCAAGTACATGACATTGTATTTTTTTTAGTACTAGATGGTCCTAGATGACATTGTATTTTACTACCATAACTGCATCACTCCTAGAAGTGGTAAGCTTAGGGAAATCTGGGAAGTTCACTTCACCATCACCTACAAAAGAGGTAATGAATATTCTATAAAATTTCTAGCTATCAGAATCACCATCAACTGAGTAGATGGCCGCTTCCTTCAGCTTTATTCTCTCCCCACAATTTTTGAGGGGGGTGATTTCAGAGATTTTCCCTCTCAGCTGCAGAGGAAGAATGGCTTGGGTCAAATTCAGCTGAAATGAGGAACTGTTGGCCATTTACAAGTTTCCAATAACCATAAATGCGATTTTAATAATAATGAGACTGAAAATATTGGGAGATTGGCCAAAAGACCCTGGCTGATTTTTGGTGGAACCCCATTAATTGGGGTAACATCATTTTGACACTTTCATGGGCACCAAATGTAAAATGAAAGGTTGGATTTCCATGATCTCATGACAGACCTTGAGGCAACCATTGGAAGGTACTCCCCCAACCACCATCAAGTGCTTCAAAACACCTACGCTGGGACACCCCTCAAATAGGCGTGGCAGAGGTCCCCCAAGGTGATAGTAGTTTCTCTAGTGGTGATTAGTTGTGTTACATCAAAACCTTACCACATGGGTACATTCTGCACCAAAACATCAATCTTCGTTTTACCAAAAATTAACTCACTTTTCCTAAGATTTGATAGGATTAAAACCCATGTTACCTAAATTGGAAGCATCAAAGCTATATTAAACTTATCCCCAAATTCCCTCCAACCCTCGAAATCAGTTTAAATACTAATAGTTGAATATCAGCAAAAAAACTTTTTTATATACACCATGCTACTAATAAAAACCATAAAAAACACAAGTTTCTTCAGTGTATATTTTATTAAATTTAAAATCTTTGTGGGATCCAGTGGCGTAAGCACCATTGTGGGATCCACCGACAGATGCCACAAATATTTTGTCAAAGTGAGAATCTTACATTTTAATAAAAGTATAAAATAATGCTTTATTAAAGTTTTTATGTTTTTTATTATTTTAAGCTAGCAAAAATCAAGAAAGGTACTTTTCTTGATACTTTTTTTTCCTATTTAAACTAGTTTGGATTTTGAGACCATGAGTATTTGAGGCAAAAATATATAAAGCTGAGTCATCTAAATTAGGAAATATATGCTTTTGGCCTATCAGATCGAAGATAAATATTTTGAGGCAAAACTGACCTGTGGGGTAATGATTTGATGAATTGTATCCAATCACCAATGAGTAAAAGCTTCTCACCTCAGCGGTGGTCAGACTCATGGGGTAATGATTGGTTAATTCGCACCCAATCATCGACAGGTAAAATCTTCTCACCTCTGCGGTGGTCAGACTTGTGTGGTAATGATTGGTTAATTCGCACCCAATCATCGACAGGTAAAATCTTCTCACCTTGGCGGTGGTCATACTCATGTGGTAATGATTTGTTAATTTGCACCCAATCATCAACGAGTAAAATCTTCTCACCTCTGCGGTGGTCAGACTCATGTGGTAATGATTGGTTAATTTGCACCCAATCATTGACAGGTAGATCCTCTCACTCAAGAGGGTTCAGATCTGAGTGGTAATGATTTGTTAATTTGCACCCAATCATTGAAGGGTAAAATCTTCTCACCTCAAGGAGGTTCAGATCCATGCGATATTGAACACCTTAAATTTGGCCATGAAGTCAGAGTAATCCTGTTATTAGTATTTACCTTTTTAAGCCATTTTTTGTTATAAACCATATTTTTCTGATAGTTAGGATTCCATTGAGAATCTGCCAAGGTCTTTTTGCCATTGGTACTCTTATCATTGATAACCACAATATTGTTTGATGATTAGGCAGGAGATGGGCCAATCATGGTAGAAGATTTGGGAGCACTAGTATCTCCAGCACTCTTTTTCTTAAGTCGAGAAGGAGAATGTCCAACATTGCCCCCCTCAAGAATGTTGGGAGGGGTGTAGGGTCGTAGGAAATGGCTATGTACCCAGCTTATAGTAATTCCTGTAGCCAAAGACTTTATAGAATACTCATATCCTCTCTTATATAAGATGGTAAATGGCACCTCCCAGTTTGATCCAAGTTGGCCACTACAGGGAGTTATGTGATTGTAGTAATATAAAACCCTATCCAACACTCGGTAAGAAGGTTGAGGAGCTCAGAGCTCATTGGCAGCCTGTCCTTTTTTAGTCACTGTTTTTGCTTGGCTAGACTTTCCAGCATAGTATTCTTCATCCTCTTTTTTTAAAAGAACAGTTCCCTTCCATTGAGACTCATCAGCTCCCTCATTTGCCATATGCAACTGCTTCTTTTTTTATCAGAAAGTAGCTTTTGGGCTTTCTTTTTGGCATAGTATTCTTCAAGAGTCCTGACATCATCTTTGGGATTAGCCTCAGGCTCAATTATGGGACTTTCAGTCGCTTTTGGCTCAGCAGTCTCGACGTCTCCAGTCTCCTCAAGGTTTTTGGTTTGATGACCCCAGCTTTGACTAATTGCTTTTTCAGTGTCCAATCTCCCAGTTCCACTGTGGCGAACAAAAACATGACCTCAACTGCAAGAATTACTGCGTACTCTAAGTTTCCTCTTTTCTTTGTCAGAATGACTATGGGGGCCGCGCATAAATTCAGAATCTACATCCTCAGTGCGCGAAGGTTTAGACTGAGGTCCGCGAGGGGTAGCATCCTTGGAAGAGCGATTCTCTTGAGTCTTGGAATGAGAAACGGCTGCCTCCGTGAGCTTAGAGGTAGACTTCACTTCTTTAGGATGTACTTTGGGAGCCTGAACTTCTCCTTCAAAGTTGGCCTCACTTAAGAGATTGAAGGGGTTTTGGGATGTGACTTTTGTGTCAACCACTCGTTGTTCACCTGGCTTAATCACTACCTCCTCTGCCACAAAAAATGGAATACCATCACTAGCCTCCACTGAATCGGGCAATTTCTTAGTGTTGCGCCTGGAGGTGACATAATGTAAAGGCAAAGCGGAAGAGGGGTATTCAACTAGGAAGGTGTAGTCATTCTTGATAAGTTCTTTGTTGGATAAGACTAATGGAACTTCATATTTTATTAAAGATAGGAACCCTTGCTTCATATTGATAATACCGTCATATTCAATCATAAACTGAGTACCTATAAGGATATCATAATCGTTATTATCCAAAGCCACTGCGGGGGTCAATAGAATAATCTTCCCAATATGAATGGGTTGGGATGAGTAAGCACCCAGTGTGCGGGTGTTGTTAGGACCAGCGGTTCCAAAGTCTTGGCAGTACTGTAAGTCAGGTTCAAGTTTGATCTTTTTCATCAACTTGGAGGAGATTACATTCACCGGGGAGCCTGTATCCAGGATAGCCATCACCCAGACTTTGTGAACAACTACTACAACCTTGGCAAATGTGCTTCCAAAGTTGGTCATCAGCGCTAAGACATCCTTAAGATGGAAATTGGAGGTTAAATTTGCACGCGGTCTTGGGGTAATTTTCCTGGATGGACTGCATGGTATGGCCATGCTGGATAGGGCGAATAAGGTGAGACAACACCTCATCCGCGTTGCTGGTAGTGTCAATAACGGCTGGCTCCCCTACAACTTGTCAAAGATATGTATCTTCAGGTATGATGGACTCATCTACTCCTCCAGCGTTTAGGCGATCAGGGACCTCCACTTCCGTGGGAGCTCCCAATAAGTAGTACCCAACATCATCGTAACCCCCTCAGAGTTGGCCTCAGGGGTATTCTCAACCATGGGCAAGGTTACAATTGAAGTGGGGGAGACAGTCACGAGAGGTGGGGTAATTAGCTTTGCTTTAACCGGCATTTTTTCAACCCCAGTAGTTCTGGAGGATATACCCTTAAGGCGTGCACCTATTGACTGAGCTGAAGGGGAAACCACAGTAGGGATCTCCGCTTTGCATGAATGAGGAATGTCCGTTTTAAGTCGCACAAAAGAAGCAGGTTTTGCAGGGAGAATAGGCACAGGTGGCACATTGATGAATCCCCCCTTGGGTTGGGACCATCTAGTACTAAAAAAAATAGGCACAGGTGGCCTCACTTCCAACGGTTCAATAGGCCGCAGCTCACCTGAAGGAATATGGGTGACGTCTAACAAAGCCTCTTTTATATCACGGAAGGTTGTAAAGTGGCGTTTCACTGATATGATATGCCTGGCGAGAGAGGGTTTGAAGCTAACCCTGTTAATATGGTGGCAATAGCATCATCCATTGTAAGAAGGTTAGACATAGCCAACCTTTGAGCAGTGAGATAGAAACGCTCAGCAAAACAAACGAGGGTTTCACCCCCATACATGGCAAGGCGCATGATAGCTTGTTTTTCTCTGTATACGCTCTGCTTGGATCCAAATTCAGCCAAGAGGGCCTTCTTAACATATGATCAGATGTGCGAGGATCCAGGTGAGGAATGATCAGCTCTTGGGCTTTGCGGCTTAAAAAGGGAAGAAAGAACTGAACTTTCTGTTTATCAGTGGCACCATCCATCGCAGCTTCATAAACGTACAAAAAGAAAGCAATGCTCCCTTCACCTAGGGTGTATCTTTCCTTTATAGGTAATTTAAACGGCCGTTGCTCTAGCTTTTTGAGATGGGAGAAAGAGCTAGCTAGATGCTTCTTGAGAGCAACTAATCGCGTTTCAGGAGAGCTGCTCACATTTACAGCCTCCAATGCTTTTAATACTTATCAAAGTATTCAGGGTGGTCCCTGTAGTGAGCACCAGTTTGTGGGATCCACCAACGGATGCCACAAATATTTTATCAAAGTGAGAAACTTACTTTTTAATAAAAGTATAAAATAACGCTTTACTAAAGTTTTTATGTTTTTTATTGTTTTAAGCGAGCAAAACCAAGAAAGGTCTTTTCTCAATACTAGTTTTTCCTATTTAAACTAGTTTGGATATCGAGACCATGGGTATATTCGAGGCAAAAAATTATAAAGCTGAGTCATCTAAATTGGAAAATATAGGTTTTCGGCCTATCAGATCAAAGATAAATATTTTGAGGCAAAACTGACCTGTGGGGTAATGATTTGATGAATTGTATACAATCACCAATGAGTAAAATCTTCTCACCTCAGCGGTGGTCAGACTCATGGGGTAATGATTGGTTAATTTGCACTCTATCATTATCAAGTAAAATCTTCTCACCTCAGTGGTGGTCAGACTAATGTGGTAATGATTGGTTAATTTGCACCCAATCATTGACGAGTAAAATCTTCTCACCTCAGCGGTGGTCAGACTCATGTGGTGATGATTGGTTAATTCACACCCAATCATTGATGGGTAAAATCCTCTTACCTCAGGAGGGTTCAGATCCAAGTAGTAATGATTTGTTAATTTGCACCCAATCATTGACAGGTAAAATCTTCTCACCTCATGGAGGTTCATTTCCATGCGATATTGAACACCTCAAATTTGGCTGAGAAGTTGGAGTAATTCTATTATTAGTATTTACCTTTTTAAGCTGTTTTTGTTATAAACCATATTTTCCAATAGTTAAGATTCCACCGAGAATCCGCCAAGGTCTTTTTGCCATTAGTACTCTTATCATTGATAACCACAATATTATTTGATGATCAGGCAGGAGATGGGCCAATCATGGTAGCAGATTTGGGAGCACTAATACCTCCAACATTCTTTTTCTTAAGTTGAGAAGGAGAATGTCAGACAACCAGTGAGCACCCCTAAGCTGGATTCTTAGATCCTGCTAATGACTGGCCTCAACAAAGGTTGAGTTCCAAGTCATCTTTAATACAATAAGCCCAGTTGACTGTGGTAGGAACTAGAGTTACTATCATGACTGGGATTGACCAGCTAATATTGGCCCAAGGGGCCACATTGTTAGCGCTATAGGGAGTTTGGCAAGGAAAAAGTTGAAATAAATTAAAATAAAGAGAGCTCAGTAAGATTTTAATGAGTGATAAATTAAAAAAGTGACCATCAATTTCCTCGGTGTGTTACAACTGCTTAAATAAAAGATCAATTAGGGTAATAGCTTTAAAAAGAATGGGATTGGGGCCCTTAAGATTTAACCTAACCCAGAAACACTAAGTGAGGGGAGACTGAAAACAAACTTAATTTGAAATGACTAAAAAAGAGTTGTCATTGGGTCAAGTTGCTTTTAGTTCAACCACAGATGCCAAACTGCGGTTTTACCACATTTTTGACAGTTATTATGATGGCGTCTTGACCAACAGGCAATGGGAACCTCCCAAGGCCACCCCATATCAGGCAGTCCCAAAAGGTCAGGAATGGGTTCAGGGTGCTCAACTTATTCGCACCAAGTCACTTAGCTGTCCGTTCAGCCAAGCAGGATTCAACAAGTAATGTTCTTGATATTTGAGTGGAGGGTTGCAAGGTGGCGGCGACTTTTGAAAATGACCTGATGCTATTGGCAAGTTCTGATGACAATTCAACATGAGACGCTTTCTTCAAATATGGTACATGCCTGTCAGGCTTTGTTACCAATATCTTTGGGTCAGATTTTGAACCAGAGACAACATTTCCTGATGGCCCAATGCCATCGGCAAGTTTAGCCGGGGGTTTGACACTAGGCACATTATTTGTATAAGGTTCACACCTATCAGGCTTTGTTCCCAATATCTTTGGGGCAGGTTTTGAACCAGCAACAACATTTCCTATGGCTCAATGTCATTGGCAAGTTTTTCAGGGGATTTGACATAAGGCGCATTCTTTGTATAAGGTTCACACCAACAGGCTTTGTTGTCATGGTTTGGGGCTCTTGGACCTTAATTTTAAGGGCTTGTTGTCATTGACTTTATGTGAACCTTTTACCACATGGGGTGCCAACTTTCTAACATTTTGGCACAAATTCCCTCAATTCGCCATACTAATTCAGCAGAAGTACATGTGGGAACAGGTAGTGGCATCTTTAAAGGGAGGGCTGTTGCCCATTGCTCGTCTATCAGATAGGCATGATCACCCTGTGAGATGAGAGGAACGGTAGCCCTTCTCAGACCCTTTTTTGTGGGGAATGGGAACGCCACTCAGTACAAGCAAATGGGGCGCTCCCCAAGACTTACACTGTCAAGCCATATTGAGAGTGGTTCAATGCTATGGCCCATATTCTTCAAAATGTTGAGCTATTAAAATCATTAATTATATATGCCATCTCTCTGTCACTTTTAGTGCTCCCAACGTGGAATGGAAGCCGCTGCAACTGCCACAAAATCCCTGTTGGGAAATGGACCACAATGAAAGAGTTATAATCCGTTGGGTAATACTCGTCCACTTAATATTTGGCGTGTCCTTTCCGTCCTTCTTATGCTCAACCAGCTCATCCTCAGCTGAATTACAATCCCTTAATTAACTTCCAATATGAAACTTCAAGTGTAGTACAGAGACAAGAGCCATTTATGAATGCTTGTTTCTTGTGCAGCCAAAGAGGCCGCTATGCTGCTAAATGCCCTTGAAAACTGCATGTTCACGCTGTACCGCCTGCCCTAATTAAACAATGAAAAGTTTGAAAGAAGTAGATATGAGACGCTTTACCTCCGCTTGTTGGGTCACAGGAGAACAACATCAAACCGTGCCCATTATTAAATAAGGGCCCCAAAGCCCCCAGCGAGTCAATAGTCCATAAATGCCTAAAAAACTAAACAATGAAAAGAGATAGGGGAGAAACAGTGGATTTATTAAAATAAGCCTCAAGGTATTTATAGGACCTTGACGCTAGAATTAAGATTGGGAAAGGGAGGGATTAAGATTGAGAGAATCTTGCATTAATTTTCCATCTGGGATAAAATATAAATAAATATTATTAATACTTGGGGAGTGGGATCATCCTTGACATAATTCTCCAGTGCATCCTGAAAGGGCAATTGATTAGGTGCAAGTGCTGAGATGGGATTTTCCATGACCTGATAGGTTTTGACATCCTTGGCATTTGTTGTTGGCGTCAAGATTATCATTTAATAAAATATTATTAAGGCTGATCCCTAAGCTTTTGATTAGGCTTAACCCAAATAATGGAAATCCAAATCTGGCATTCACCTGTAGGTGGATTGTGACCCCTAGTTGGGCTTCCCTAAAAAAATGACAATTCTGACATGGCTACTCCAAATTTATTTGTTCCTATTAATTCCCATGAGTCACTATGCATCAGGCCCAGTTTTACCCCAACAACTTATTATATCAATATATTCCCCACAAAGTCTCAGCGTTAAATGCAAGAGAGGGATTATAGCAATATAGACTCAGAGCTCAGCCAAGATATGCAAAAGCTGTCGCCAGGCAAATCCTTGGGCGAAATGGCACAGGCGAAGTTAGACCCTCAACGGATCTCACCTCCCTAGTGGGGGTAAACATTGCAATTTAGTAGAAAAGATTGCCCAGGAGTATCCTCATTTCAGCGCCGGTATTGTCACTTTTCTTGGTAATAAAAAACCCATTGGATGTTCACATAATAAAACCAATTACTCTTCTTATTTTTAGTGTACATACTGTGTTATTTTCATTCTGAATACAAAAATCTGAGCGATTATAGATACTGGCACTCCAGGGAACTTTTCTTCCTCATTGCAAACACTTTTGCAACCTATCCAATTCAAGACTAAATCTAGTTTGATAATCTCACAGAGGAGATTAGTCTGCGCCCATGTCAGGGAGCAGTTGGGCAAGCAAGGTAAGAGGAGCAGGCGGAAGGCCCGCGGCCTCCAACGTTCGAAAATGCCCCAGAGAATATGGTGGAATAGACAAAAATCTCAAAAAACTGGCAGTCACAATTTCCCTGGAGATACTTGTGTGGCAAGCATGATGCAACCAGTACATCAACACGCCACACTCCCAGCCACTTTTGTTGGTGGAATTCGGAGTCTGTGTGTATCAGGACATCAAAAAACGGCCTTATGGAAAAAAATTTGTGAAAATGTACACAAAGTTTTCCTGACCGCAGTGTACGTTGCACCTCACTCTATGTTGCGCGGTTGGCTGGACCTAGGTTTTGAAAGCAAAAAAGCAGCAGACAAGGCTGCAGCGGTGTGCATAGTGGTTGACCTCCCCGAAGGGCAATGGGTCATCAAAACCAAATGCACCAGATGGACAAAATCAAACCAAATTTTCCTCACGTTTGACTTTTTGCCTACTATGGTAAAACGTGACTTTTTGGAACAACACCTGAAAGATGGTCTCGCCATATACGGTGAAATACAATCTTTCAAAATGCAACGCTTCATGCTGATGCCACACCTGTGCACCGGCAAAGCCATCGCAGTTCTGACCCCAACTGAGGAGATCTCAAAGGACCTAACCCAGATCCTGCACTCCACATTTATTGATATTGCAGGGAATACCACCCACTTGTTCCAGGTGACTGTGGACAGCGCGCCCCCCATTTGCACCCACTGTGACATGTTTGGCCACAAGGCGCATGCATGCCCCATCAAGGAGGGCGTCACATTCCAAGAGCACCCCTCAGTGGCCATGGCCAGCGGAGAGGTGCACTACGAACCAACTGCAAGCACCAAGGAGGCTTTCCCGTGGGGAGCACAAGGCTGCTACCTATTGGTAAAGCCTATCTCCCCGAAGGAGTGGAAGAAGGCCAAGCAGGCCCATAGGGCCGTGGCCAAGGAAGCGGCCAAGGCCACCACCGCTATCCCACACTCACAACACCAGGAGGACATGGAAACCTTCACGGTGGAAGCAACTTGGGAATCCATCATCCAATCAGATTGGGAAGCCCATGCCAAGTGGGCCATTTAATCTGAGGATCTGATGGGAGATTCAATCTCACCCAATCGTTGCACTCAAGCTCCGGTTGAAACTGAATTGGGACCTATCCCAACTGAAAAAATTTTTTTTGACCCACTCGACAGTGCACCATAACTCATACGCACCGCAAAAAATTTGTCCGATGTTGGGAAAAGAAAAGTGAAGGCCAAAGCCAACGCGACTCTTTCTGCAAAAATTAACAAAAACCCCAATAGCGTTGCTGCTAACACCCATGCTGCTGTGAAAGCCCGTGGGGACCTTGAAGAGGCTGGTGGGCCTGGGGCCCACCCCCTTGCACCTAAGGTGCGATGGGGAAACCTTCCTCTAGGGACGTTGAATATCGCCAGACTCAAGGCCTCCCCATCCCAGGCTAGGAAACTGAGTTTTTTACAACACAATTTACCTGTGGATATCCTGGCCATCCAGGAGTCCCACTGTCCACAAGGTTCAAGAAACTTGGAAAACAATGCTCCTCCCATCCCTATCCTTTTGGTCAAAGCACTGTGGGATGCTAATTCAGAATTTTTTTTTTCAAATTCACATCCTCAGAAACATTCCTAAATGGCTGAGTGCTCGTCGTCACCTTCTTGTGGGCTGACATTGCATACGCAATCATCAACATCTATGCCCCAAATGGTGCACATGAGCGTTGGGAATTTTTCTCATTGGTCAAATCCCTCCCGCTACCCCCTGATTCTTTCCTAGTTGGCGACATGAACTGTTGGCTAACCTCACCAATGACCGGTGGCCTCCCTCACCCCACGCCCCACAGGGTCACGTAGAACTATGCATTATAAAAGCCACCCTTGGGTTAATGGATGCACTGCTGCAACATGCCCCACTGCTCGAAAACATGACGCGTCCCCACGTCCACAACAGCCAATTAAGGTCCATGACCCACATTGACCTTATTCTAATGCTGGCAAAATTCCAACCCCACATCTCCCACTTCAAAACAACAAAAATGGAATTCTCTGACCACCGACTGGTCTCAATAACCTACCACTTACCCATCACAGTTGCAAAGGCCTCACATTGGTGCAAAATCTGCCCCCTGAGCTCGCGTCACCAGGATTTTCCACGTGGGTGGAAGAGGCAACTTTGGCAAAATCATTTGTTGCACCGTTTTGCGCAGACCCCATTTCCACATGGGCAACTTTCAAAGAGGACACCATCCGCCACTATCGCCATCTCTCCTCCAGACGCTCACAAGCCACATTGGTGGTTATCTCACGTGCTCTGGCGGAATTGGCCCACTTGGAGTCCAACATTCCAGCCACAGGATACAGCCCTGCATGGGGCCAGAAGTGGGTGGAGGCAGCCGCCCACCTCAACGCACTTGAAAGGCAACACAAACATTGGGTTTGTGTCTAATACAGGGCCACACACATCACTAAAGGCAACAAGTGCACCGCATACTTCTTTAAAAAAATTTTCGCACCATGCCAGAGTGTGGCCTGCACACAGGTGCAAAAATCGGATAATTCTATTATGGACACACTGGCTGAAGTGGCAATCGAAACGCAAAAATATTACTCTGAGTTATACTGAGCTGAACCAATTCAGCTGGCCGAAATGGCTGAATTTCTTGACCAAGCTCATATCTGCACCATTTTCTGATACCCAGAAATAATGAATTTAATTACTCCGAATGAATTATGGATAGCCATTTGTGGTGCGCCAAACTGAAAATGCCTAGGCCCAGATGGCATTCCATATGAGTTCTACAAAAAATATTTCAAATATATATTCCCATTGCTGCTAGCCTCACTTAACCAAAGCCTGTTGGAAACGCGCCTCCTACCAGGAAGACATGAGGCCTTTACTGTCACACTCTTCAAGAAAGGGGATAAGCTTAACTTAGCCAACTGGCGCCCCATTTCTCTAACAAACACAGACACCAGAATTTTAACAAAAATCATGGCTAACCGTTTAGGGACTATAGCATCTGCCACCATCTCCCCAGAACAATTCAGTTTCATCCCCAGAAGGTCAATTTGGGATAACGTGCACTCCGTGGCTAATGCATGTCAGTCCACAGCCTCTGAGGCACTGGTATTCTTGGACCAACAAAAGTCCTACAATAGAGGACCATCTAGTACTAAAAAAAGACCTACAATAGAGTAAACTGGGAATACCTAAGGGCCTGCCTCCATCAATTCCGCCTACCCCCCGCTTCATAAACTGGGTAATGCTGCTCACGGAATCTGCAACAATGGCAGTGCGTGGCCCAGGCTTCCTAACGGAAGTAGTCCGCCCTCAAAGGGGCTTGTGACAATGGGACCCCCTCAGCCCACTCTTATACAACTTCAGCCTTGACCCACTACTGCGAAATGTGAATGCCCAACTCATTGGGGTCCATGTGCCAGGCCAAACCCCAGTCAAGATGATGGCATTTGCAGATGATTGTGTGGTGGGGGTGTCTAGTAACAAAGATGCACGCGCGCTTGAAGCCCTCATCCAGGAATATTCCCGGGTAAGCAACGTGGCACTGAACGCCTCCACAACTTAAATTATCCTCCTTGGTCGGTTTCAGAACTGCTGGGCCCCAGCAATTAGTTCCCAACCTGGCCCATCAGCTCGCCCACGTCCACGCCTTACTAACTCAACACACACTGCTCCACTGGTGCTCCCCTTCGTGCCACGTCCTACCATAGGACCGGTGCGCCATCTGGGCGTGTGGATGGAGGCAGGCGGATACGCATCAGCAATAATGGAGTGCCATATACTGGACAACGTGACGAAGCAAATCGCCTCTCTCAGAGCCCACCCTACTACCCTCACTGGCAGGGTTGTTCTAGCCAACTCTATGCTCCTATCCAAAGTCTGGTTCGGAGCCCCCGCCATCCCCTTCTCCCCAAGCTTGTTCAAATCCCTGTATGCCTTGCTGCAAGGATGGCTTTGGTCAGGCCGCCCTCCACCAGTATGGCTAGAGGTCATGTTTGGCCCTCATCATCAAGGTGGCATGGGCCTGTTTGACTTCAAAGCCCATGCTGCCAAGATCCTGGGCACCTGGATCGCAGCCATCACCGCTCCTACACTCCCATCCCAACACTGGTCCTGCGCAGCCTGCTCCAACTTCTCCCGAGCCTTGGGCCTCAACAATCCATCAAACCCCCACTCCCTGATGAAATACCTCGCATCACACACATCGGCCACAGGTCCTCACGGGACTAAAACCCACTACAAACGAATCCTACTCTCCATGTGAAGCGCAGAGTGGAGAAATTTGTATTAGCGGACATACAACCTGAAGAGGCCGCCCCTCTCCTCAGTTCACACAAGAGGTACAGGGGCTACCCATCCATGATGGCGTGATCCCCATTCGACCCCATGTCCTATCCAGGGTGGACTACCTGGACATGATGGACATCCCTTATTCCACTGAGACCCAAAAGACTATCTGGAAATACGCACACCATCCTCTGTTGCAGCCTCAAGTCCGCTCCAATGTGTGGCGCTGCCTAAGGCGGGTGTATCGTACAGCTGAGCGCTCTAACACTTTACACTCATCCTGTGTCATGTGTGGCCAGTATGGAACGCTGTTCCACCGCCTGGAGAAGTACCCCACCTCTAAAGTGATATGGCGCGAAGTTCAACATCTGCTGGGCCAGGATCAAACGCATCCCTTCAGTCTGTCAAGAGATATGTTTGCTCTATCAATAGCCTCCTCCCTTCCACCCTCCCTCCGTGCTCTGGTGGTTGCAATCGCCATGTGGACCATCCACACGATCGTCTTAGATGCCATCGCAGGCTCCACCCCCACCCTCCCAGAAACTGTCCACAGATTCTGGTCTCATTTGGTGGACCACTTCCAAGCATGGATGTTTGGATACCTCCCACCGCGTCACCGACAGCTGGTCTCCTCCTGGTTCCCAGTCTGGTTCATCAAATCAGACCCCTTCCTCCACACGTGCTCAAAAGTGGCTACGGCCCCTTCACACGTCCCTCCCCCTCCCCATAAGTGGCGTTCCCGCTGGCAACAAGAGATAGCATCGCTTCTCTGGGGTGCCTCCCCTGGTACTGAGTTTGTCTTTCCTGAGTCATATTCGGAAGTGTCCATCCCATGGTCAGCCTTCCCCACAATAAATTTAAAAATTTAGATAATGGCGCTCCAGTCAATATAATAACCAAGCTTGTGGCTAAGCATTCGCTTAAGCCTGATGTAGATTATCAAGCAGTGTATGGAACCGCGGGAGTCACAGTTCACTGTGTCAGAGGGCGCTTACAGCGCGTTACCTCTGAGGGTTGGTTTGGTCAAGGCTTTCACCCAGCGGTGGTTCTGCCTAATAATAATTATGACACGTTGATAGGGACTGCGTTCATGCAGCAATTCAGGGCAGTGGTTAATATGGCGGAAGAATTGTTTAATATCCTGGGATAACAGATCCCCATCTATTTTACCTCCAGTGGTGTCCCAAAGGAACCAATCCAATCCTGTCAAATTAATCTTGCATATAGCAATGTGGTGATTCCTATTAGATATTGGAAAATGAAGTGAAGGACCAGAGCTCTGCCAAACCAGATTTAAGTGTACAACAGCATTGTGCTACGGGCTGTGAACGCCATAAGTATACCTTTGGGGCATCAGGTCATACTAGGGATGGAGCCCAAAATTGATGTCCTGGAAGGGCTGTATGGGGAAATTATGGGGCACTACCAGCAATTGTAACTCAAACCCCATGTGGCTTCTGGATTACTTCTACCAGGGCATGGGGAAGTAAAAGTATTGATACTGAACCTACAGATGGAGTCTATGATGGTTCAAAAGCACCAAGTGGTGGATTGTTTATACTTGACTCGTATCAATGAGGTGCACTGTATTCACAATTTTGGGTTTTTAAAGAACCTCATCTTACCTTTAAAAGCCCCATTTGGCTTGATGACAGTGGTTCCGCTTGAGGCTCTGACTGGGCTGTTGAAGGAACATAAGGATAGGGGTGATGGCCCTGTTTGAAAATATTAGGGAATTTTCACATCCACTGACTATGATTTGGGATGTATGCAAGGAGTTGTGCATCAGGTAGACATGGACGATCACCCCCCATTAGTCATGGCCTATTTAGTGCTCAAAAGCTGTGGAGGAAGTTGTCTCCAATGATGCAGACAAATTGATAGAACAGGGGATGTTTGAGCCATCCAAGACTCTATGGGCATCACCAGTTCCTATTGTTAAGAAAAAAGATGGCAGAAACTGGATGGTCATCATTACCAGAAGCTTTTTAGCGTCCTGAAGAATCATCTACTTTTTTTTGATTTGATGACGCTTTAGATCATTCGGGAGGTGCTAACTATTTTTATGCCATGGACTTGATATTGGGTACTAGTAAATTGAGTTACTGGCGGCGAAACATGAGAAACACGCCATAATAACCTGTAAAAAGTTGTTCCAGCCTACACATATGCCCCAAGGGTTATGTAACACCTCGGCTAAGTTCTAGTGGGCTATGGACACAATCATGGGTGACTTAAAGCTTTCCTGTATGAACTAGCATAACTCAACAATACCAATGTGAAATTGCGGATGTTCACAGAAAATCTTGACCACTTAGAACAAGTATTCCGCTGACTTGCTGATGCTAACATCAAAATTAAGCTTAAAATTGCTTTTTTCAAAATGCAATTGAAATAACTCAGGTTCGTGGTATAATCAAAAGGGCTTAAGACTCAGCCAGAGAAGGTGGAAGCTATACATAAGACGACTCAGACAGGTAATAAGCGGGATAACCAGGTGTTTTTGGGGATGGTCAGTTACTACTAACAGTTCATTTTTAACTTCAGGAGTATTGGGGCAACGCTCTTTGAGTAATTTAAGAAAAACGCCACCTTTGAATGGACTGAACGATGTCAAAACGCTTTCAATGTTTTGCGGACTGCTTTGGCTTTCGCGCCATTTTTGCAATACCCTAATTTAAAAAAGGAATATATTGTGAAAACAAATGCTTCTCTTTCTTCCATAGGGGCAGTATTATCCCTGAAGGATGATGACAGTGTGGAGCACCCTGTTTCGTTTTGTAGCTGAAGCTTAAATTGTCTTGACCTTAACTACACCATGACTAGAGGGAGTGCTTAGCATTAATATATGCATATAATAAGTTCTGGGTATACCTCCACAGGTTGAGGTTCCAAGTAGTAACGGATCATGCATCCTTGTGTTAGCTGCAGAATCTTTTGGATTTTGAAGGACAGCTCACGTGATGGGTATTGATGCTCCAAGCATATGAAATCGAGATAGTACACCAGCTATGAGCAAAACATCAGAATGTGGACTGGCTTTCGCATTTACCCATGGTCGCCATTATGGCAGATTTGGCAGACATCATGTATGAGAAGATGATTGTGGGCAAATATCACAATGAGCTGACACACGTGATCAAGATGCTATATGGGCTTAGACGGGATACATTTTTATGCAATGAGAACCAATATAAGATATTGGAGAATTGATGCTGAGTTTTACAAAGCCTTTTGATAGTCAGCAATTATTGTGGATGCCCATAATGCGATAGGTCATGGAGGGTTGCAGAAAACATTGGAGTTTTTGTGAACCCACTACTATTGTGAGAGCATGCATTACAATGTGCTTGAGACGGTTGCTTGTTGACACCAGTGTCAAGTGGAGAAAACTTACCACAAGAAAACTACCTTTTAGTTGGTTAATCCTTGTTTCGCATGACACACTAAACCCCTGATGTGGTGGGGCCTCTGCCAACTGGTGAAACCGCTAAGTATATACTAATAGTTAATGATCACTTGCCAAGATGGTTGAAAGAAAGAGCAATCAATGATTTATAGGCTGTCAATGCCACCTTGTTCATTATGGAGTGTATCATACAGAAACATTGCTGTCTGCAATCTATTCTCATGGACAACTAGACATATTCACATAACATATTCTGCCCAAGTTAAATAAATTAATGGCAATACGCGGGGTCTTAACTACACCATACCACCCTGAATTGATTCGTACAGTTGAATGGGTTAACAGAACATTGGTGAACATTCTCCGCAAGCTTTTAAAGGATATCCATGATTGGATTACCCTAATATCTACCGCCGTCTTTGCATATAATATCAGCTACAAATCGTTAACAGGGAAGAGTCCTTTCCAATTACTTTATAGTAGACATCTGGTTTTTCCAGAATTGCTTTACTCTTGTGTTAGAGACATCGTGGAGTAGAACCACTGCGTTATCTAACCAACTTAACAGAAATGATGATAAAACTTCGACCTGAAGCTTATTCTACCGGTTTAGCTAAGAAAATTTGCAATCAGGCGGCTACCAAAGTAGACGTAGCAGACTCCCACAGTTCTCTGTAGGAGAGTGTTAATTCTTAGCGTAAAGTTTTGATTCTGCTGAGTCAGTTTGCACAGGGTATTAGCCACTGGGCAATCAATTCAGATGATAGGAAGATCGCCAATTCTTCAATAAAACTAATAACCTTTTCACACGGAGCTATCGCCCCTTATTATGACCTTTTTATTATTTTACTATATGCAGACCTTTCTGCAACAACCTAATTTTTGGATGAACCCCCTTCAATCCTCGGTGTAACTATTTATATCTCGCTTCCCCAAGCCAGATGCATCCTCAGCTTGGTGTGTTCTATTTGTTTCCCCCTTTTATTTGAAACTCTCATTTATCACAATCTCACCATAATCCACTGTTTTCACCAATTGGTCGACATTTCAATTGAATATTATTTATATAGTTCTTTGTTAGTCTTGAGACTTGTCCCGACTCCCCCTCTGATCCATCATAAGGTTAGCGTATCATCCAGTCATATCAACTTCCTGACATTACCCCCCCTTTAACTGGACGATATGCTCTCTCTGTTTGTAGGCTCAAAGGAACTTTGCATGAACTTGGTTGATGATCTGACCCTCCGCAGGTTCCTTGATGGTATAAAAATCCGTGCCAGTCTTTTCAATTATCTCAAATGGAACAGCCCAGATGCTAGAAAGCTTGTTTTTCCTCCCAAAACCGTGCTGATCATGGAATAAAAAGTGGTCCCCTATAAAGTACAGCAGAAGTCCGATCCATCGCTTCTGATCAGCTGCCTGGTCGTGAATCTTCTTAGCCAAACTGGTAGAGTAGGCTTCCAATTGCAGCTTGATCAACATATCCGTAAGAGTCTTAAAATAACGCTGGGGGTCCACTCCACCAGTATCCTCTACACACGAATAAAGCAAAGCAGGCAAAGCTGGATGACAACCATACAATAGTTGGAACGGGCTCTTACCAGTGGACAAATGATAGCTGATATTATACTCAAACACAGCCGTGGGTAGAAGGGCGCTCCATTCTGAGGGTCAATCATTTACCAATTTTTTGAGTATGTTCACTAGGGTTCCGTTAACCTGCTCTACCATTCTGTTTGATTCCGGATGATATAGGGTGGTCAAAACCCCATGGATTGCCATCAACTCATTCAACTTCAGCAGAATGTGCGAAGTGAAATTGGTTCCATTATTCATTAAAATAAATTGCGGGCAGCCATATCACTGTACAACACACTCCATGATGAATTTGGAAGAGGTCCCACTACATCAATAGAAAAGGTGTGCCAGGCGAACTGGGGTTTAACCAGCTGGTAGGTGGTTTTCTTGTGGAATGGTTTTTCCACTTGACACTGATGGCAACAACTAACTGTTTCTAATACGTCATATTGCATGCTGTCCCAGTAGTATTGGGGTCACAAAATCTCCAGTGTTTTCTGCAATCCTCCATGAACCACAGCCCAATGAGCATCCATAATTATCGCAGGTCTGGCTGAAGGTTTAGGGAAACTCAATGTCATGTCGCCAAACTGCTTATATAGTTATCACCCACATAGGAAAGTATCCGCCTAAGTCCATCTAATACCTTGATCACATGCGGCGGCTCATCCTTGTATTTGTTTACCACCATCTTCTCATACATTATGCCAGCTAAATACTTTGTGATAGCGACTGTTGGCAGCCTGAGAGACAATCCGCATTTTGGTGTTTTGCTCCCAGATGGTGTTCAATCTCAAAATTTTATGTTTGAATGCACCAGTGCCTAATGTGTGAGTCGCCCTTCCGGTTCACACAGATTCTTCAACCAACGCAAGGAAGCATGGTCCATCACTACTTGGAATTGTACCCCATGCAGATATACCTGAAACTGTTTATAAGTTGTGGGAATTTATATGACCACATTATCCAGCTTGGTAATTATCTAAGCTTCAATTAATTTAAGAAGATGGTTCATTTATTCAATTTAGCTTATTGATTAAGCTTTGAGACATTGATCAATTATTCCATCTCATTGAAGATAATCACTGATAAATGGTTAATTGTAATGCTCATAGGATCATATCTGATGATAATTACATTTACAATTTCGTCAGGGATTGTTGCTGACAAATTTTGAGATGGGTAAATTAACTTAAAATGGGTAATTACTCATGGGAAATCGTTAAATTTGGTAGCTGACGTGTGGGATGATACAAATAGCAATTTAATTATGCTATTCCTCATGTTTATCAGCTGGAGTATTTCCCACAATTAAACCATTATCCCTTTTCTGTCAGCTAGTTGTGCTGAGACCATTGTGAATATCTCTTTTCTATCAGCTAGGCGTGCTGAGACCATTGTGGATATCCCTTTTTGTCAGCTAGGCATGCCGAGAATATTGTGGTTACCATAGATACCCCTAACACATGTCCTTCACCATTTTACCCTATTTATATACCCTCACTTTAATATTAATAAACACCTTAGTACTGTGAATACTTTATTATTTTCAATTGTTGATTGTTTACTTCAGAGCGAATTTGTGAAGAAGTCTTCTGTCTAAGTGTCAACGACAGAGTGAGGCCAAATTCACTTAAATTCTTTTATATTTGCCAGAGTAGGGCCAAAGCTACCCAATTACCCAAACTCAATTAAGCTAATTGTCTATATACAATTAGCAAAATCGTGTTTATTCCCAGAACAAATATTTAAGCGAACTTGTGCACCAGTAGAAACCCCGCGGTTTTTACATGTGGTGCTCACTACAGGGGTTGAGTCGAGTTTATAAGAACATAATAATGCCAGATTATCTAACTTAAATGGAACATTGAAAAATGAAGAAACAGGGTCATTAGCAGACCACCGGTGAAATATTCAACTAGAGGCTGGAATGCTGGTGGATCCTCAATATATCCATCTATCAACGATTGGAGTAAATGAGAATGCTGTAACAATTTATGAACCACCTTCATAGCGAATATGAGATAATATACTCAGCATCACTGATATCCTAATTAGAGGATTCCAAATTTTGCCAACCAATACATTAGACCAAAGCTGTGGATTATTCCACCACACTACCAATCAGGAAAAGTGAAGACGACACTTTGAAAACTTCCTTAATATGAAAACTCAAACATTAATAAGATACTTGCTGAGCGTTGGTAAAATCAGCGATTATATTATCAAATATGTACAGCTGACTACCCAAAACATGAGAGCCATCCAAGTATGGCAGCAGGCAGTGATTGCCAATCTTGTTGAGTATACTCAAAATCACAACGTACAACAGCAGGCGCTGATGGACAAATAGATGTCAGTTTTCAGAAGATTTTCACTGGTTTAGATTCCACATCACAGTGTGTCCACCAATCAAACAACCAAATCAAGAATATGGCGGCAAAATTAAATACAAAACTTTGGGGAATAGTCGAGGAGATCATCAACCAAATTGGGTTCAATTACCAATGGAAACATGATGTGGATAAGCATTGCTGATTAGCTGAATCAAATATTGCTGATTTGATTCAAGATCAGGAGGCAGTTGTGCCAATGGTTGTAGCCAACACCGAAACTACACAGCCTTGCTCAATTTAGTTAAAGGAAAACAGGAAATTAAGAATACCGTTGACAATATGGAAAGAAAATTCAAATGACCTAGTGAAGAGATGAGAGCTGAAATTGATAAGCTTTGCACAAAAATAGAAATTGTCAATAAAAACGCTTTAGTTTTTGGCAACTCAATCCAAGTTGGATTCATTGAAACTCAGTGTCATTAAATTAAATGATGAAATGTCCAAGTATGAAAAAAAGAACTGAGAAATGTATGTGCATTTATTCCATGTCCAAAACTGAGAGGGAAAGTTGCAGAAAGAAGTCAAAACTCTGAAAGTGACTTTACAAAAAGAAATTGGTAAGAATTGTCAACTTCAGGAAAATGACCAAAAACACTTGGCTTGGGAAGATAAAATCTTGAGATGATTGGATAACCTCGAAGACTCTAAGTGTACTTGTTCATGGGATGAGTACCATAAGCTGAATTTAATTGAGGAGGATTTGGCATCCATTGAAACAGAGAGTATCACTGACAGCACCATTCAATCTGTTTGGGAAATGCCCCCAATCTTTGCAGCACTTCCTGAATTAACACTTAAAGCAACTCCAATGTCTGGTTAACCCAATTAGAAGTGCTGGTCTAATTATTGTTTAAGATTTCAAAAGTATTTCAAAGTTGCCCGTTTTCCATTGGGATAATGCGCCTGCCTTCTTCCAGTTATTTATAATTAAAAATGTGCGGTTATAGTGACTGACAAAAAGCTGTCACCATCATGAATTGTCTCGATACTTCATGCCAAAACCTAGTTTTGCCTTACCTTTGTGGGGAGAACTGGAATCACAAGGAGGTGAAGGAGGAAATTCTGACCAAACTTGTTAGTCAAGATAAGATGGCAGCTTGGAAATAAGAATTCATGGGCAATCAAAATAAAAAGGATGAAACGTGGGTGCATTCACCGATTGTTTCTATGAGGAAGCTCAGCTACTCAATGGGGCCAATATAATGACCAATTTTGTTGAAAGAATTGTGATGCAAAATGCATTGCGCCCTCATCAAGAATCACACTGAATGATGTCCTCTAATTTGAGCAGTAAATACACCATTGCTCAAATGATAGAACAACTAAGAGTTTTATCAGCAACGTTTAATGCACCAAATTGTACATATAAGCCAAATAACCAGTCAAATAATAATAATAAGGGATCAGGAAGATTCCCTGACAAATCAAGAGATATCAAAAATCATGATAATCAAGATAAACTGAATGAAGGAGCTAAACCATTCAAGCCTCGTTTAATTTGTAATAAGTGTGGACATCCTGGGCACTTCACCAATAACTGTGGACAACGCAAACCAAAGGATCAGGTTAACTTAGTTTAGCATAATAATAAACAGGAAACTTCCAACGGGGAAGGAAAAGACCATGCGGTCTAGACATGAAATAGTCTAGAACTACAGGTAACCAAGTTCCCCTGGATAAATCAAATATTTTGGACAAGTTGGATTTATTTGCAGATGTGCCTGAATTAGATCCCCTTCATCAGATCATGTATTAAGATGTAAATGTAATAACAAGATCGAAATAAAAAGAGATTGCCCCCAAAATTATACAGGAGGTAGCTCGCCCGTATGACTGACAGATAATGGAGAAGGTCCAAAATGCCAAAGATGAGATGGACTTATTGCATACCAAGTTAGACAGAGTTAATGTATCGATTCCAATTGGTACAATTTGAGAAATGTTCCCTGATATATCAGCACAGTTAACACATACCTTGGATTCAGCCAACAAATCTGCTATACATGCAGTAAACAATAGCTTATCTTATTTTTCTGAGTGCATATATACAGATATTTTGGTGAACTGAATCCCCATCAGAGCAATAATCGACAGTGGAGTGCCGATTAATATAGTATCAACCAAATTAGTAAAAAAATTAAAGGCCAAACCGGATTTGGAGCATTAGAAGCAGTATGGGATGGCAGGCCCTGACTCTACAACTTCCTATGAGGCTTATAGCGCTCTACTGCTATGGTGTAGATCCTTAGTCATATTGGCACCAGCGATTGTTTTAGCCAACCAGAATTATGACATACTCATTGGCACTGACTTCATGCAGAAGTATGGGGTCAAATGTGACTTTGAGGAAGACATTTTGACGATTCTGGGGCAAACGTTGCCACTGGTATATCAACGTGAGGGGAAAGCGCCCCCTAGTAGATGGATCAATTTCATCAATTTAGTCTATAAGGATGGAATACTACCTATCAGTTGCAAATTAGTTGGAAGAAAAGCCCAGAAATTACCTAAATATGTAAGCAAAAATCATGGGATCCCAATATGTACTAAAGAAGATGTCATAATTCAGCTGGGAATGCAACAAATTGTGGAGACTGGACTGACCTTGGAGATCCCAGAGCAGTAATATTCAAAAATTGAAGCTCCTTGGCAACAATTAAGGATCAAACCTTGGGTAGCCCAAGAAATTTTAATCCCTGGTCATGAGGAGATTTGGGTTCTTTTAGTCAATCTAGGAAAATCTCCGATAAAGGTCAAATGACACCAGGTGGTTGCATTCGCCCAACTAAAACTGGTATCAGAGATTTGTTCCTTCCATGAATTTGATGAATTGGGACTTCCAAAAGAAACCAACGGAAATATTCATACACTAATTGAATGGGATCAATTAACTGGATTAACAGAAGACCAGAAAAAAGAAGTTCTGGACTTATTTGAGAAATACTGAGTTATTTTTGCACAAGACAACCATGATCTCAGGTGTGCAAAGGATGTTTTGCACTGAGTTGATACTGGGGATGATGGGCCAATTTGATTGAGGCCTATTCGATGGTCTAGGGCAGCAGAGGCAGTTGTTGCTGAAGAAATTGAGATCTCTTGGAGCATGGAATGCTTGTACCATCGACTAGCTCATAGGCGAGTCCTATATTAATAGTTAAAAAGAAAGATGGTTCAAATTGAGTCATAATAGATTACCGATGGTTAAATAAAATCACAAAAAAGGACTCATATTCCCTGCCTAGGATCGATGACGCGCTGGATCAGTTAGGAGGAGCAAGCTTTTCTCTGCCATGGACTTAATCTCCAGATATTGGCAGATAGATATGCCCCCAGAAGACCAAGAGAAGTGTGCTATTATCACAGTACAGGGGTTGTATCAGCCAACAAGGATGCCTCAAGGCTTATGCAACGCCCCACAACATTAAAATGGGCTATGGACATAATTTTGTTGGATCTGAAGCTGTCCTGTGTCCTAGTCTATCTGGACAACATTAACATATTCAGCCAAACGTTTACCAATCATCTACAACATCTTGAGAAAGTATTCAAGCGACTGGCTTTGGTGAATCTCAAAATCAAGCCAAGAAAATGCCATTTCTTTAAGGAGGAATTATAATACCTAGGATTCATAATTAACGCTGAGGGACTTAAGCCCCAAGTCCAAAAGATAGAAGCAATTAATTGGATGTCAGTCCCCAAGAGCATATGCAATATTCAAGTTTTCCTCGGAATGGTCAGCTACTATCACCAATTCATTAATGGATTTTGCAAAAATAGCCAAGCAGCTTTTCCACCTATTGAAAGATCTGAAAAAGGGATTCATCTGGAGTGATGAGGCTCAACTTGCATTCAATGAATTAAGGAAATACTTGATGACAAGTCCAATTTTAAAATACTAAATTTTGAGAAACTGTTCATTATTCAATCAGATGTGTCGCTGATGGCAATAGGAGCCATCCTTAGCCAAGTGGATGATAAGGGGGATGAACACCCTGTAGCATATGTCAGCTGAACACTGTCAAAGGCTGAGAGGAAATATATGGTTATGGAGCAAGAGTGTCTTGCAGTTATCTATGCATGCAAGCAGTTTTGAGTCTATATCCACAGAATGCACTTCAAGGTCATGACTGACCATGACTCTCTCCAATGGCTTCATAACCTTAAAGAACCAGAAGGGAGATTGGCGCGGTGGGCTTTGAAGTTACAGGCCTATGACTTTGAGATAGAACATCAGGCGGGAGATAAGAATCAGAATGCTGATGGTCTGTCTAGGTTGCCAACCTGATTCTTGCTGTGCAAGATTGTGCTGATGACTTATTTGAGTGAATGATCTGTGGGGAATTGCAGGAAGAGCCAATCAAAATTCAAAAAGTGTTAAAGAAGGCAATGGAAAATACTGAGTTTTTAATGGACAATTATTCAAAATAACGAACAAAAAGAGCTTTTTATTTCTGAAACCATCAGAATGCACTGAGATAATTTGGGCTGCCCACAAGGTCGTTGGACATGGTGGGTTAAAGAAGACGCTCAAACATCTCCAGCAATACTACTATTGGGATTCACTGAATTTTGATGTTACTGATTATATCACCTGTTGCATGGAATGTCAGATCCATAAGCCCCATAAGAATGTGACAAGTTACCAATTAGTGAAGCCAGGGTTTTCTTGGCACACGGTTTCAATTGACATTATGGGACCACTAAGTGTGAGTACAGGCGGTGTATGTTACATAATAGTAGCAATTGACCACCTTACAAGATGGGTTGAAACCCAAGCCTTGAGTCAAGCAGATGCCTTAAGTACCACCAAGTTCATCATGGAGCAGGTGGTATACCAACATGGGTGTCCTCAAGTGTTGCTGAGTGACAACTTGACAAATTTTACCTCATTTGTAATTCCACGCCTGAATGAACTAATGGGAATTAAGGGGGTGGTGTCTGCACCCTATCAGCCTGAAACAAATGGAGTTGTGGAATGAGTCAATGGGACACTTGCCTCTATACTAAGGAAGCTGATCTTGGGTAAAGCATCATCTTGGGTGTCTTATCTAAGTTTGGTAATTTTTGCATATAATATCTGTTTCCATTTGGCAACAGGAAAAACGCCATTCAAATTATTGTATGGTCATAGAGCAGCATTGCCGCCGATTCTATATTCAGCAGTGGACCCAACTCCAGGGATGAGTGCAGAAAAATATTTATATTGACTCACGAACATAATAGTGGATCTACAATCTCAAGCCTATGATACAACAATCAAGAGAAGGGTTCAGGCTAAAAAAGCTGATAATAAGAGTCAATCCAATCTTAGGGAATTTACCATTGGAGATCAAGTAGCCTATTGTGATACTCATGGGTTCAGTCACCAAAATAAGCTAGATGCATTATGGTTGGACCATTTGAGGTTATTGTAAAAATGGTGAACGATGGCTACATGATCAAGAATATATCTAATGGTTGTGTGATTAATAGAGTACACAGCAAATTTCTCAAAAAATGGTACTAAAAAATAAAATTATATATATATATATGAAAGAAAAAAGTTAAATAATTTAAAAATAATAAATATAAAATGTATAAAAAAGAAAAAAGAAAAAAAACCAATTAAATAAATAATAATAAAAAAAGATAAGTTATTTTAAATTATTTTTATTTTTAAGCCTTGGGCTGCAAATTGCGAGCTCCTCTTCAACGCCTCTGGGGGAGGGAGGTTGAATGATGATGTTGTGGAAGAAGTCGCCAAAGCCAATCTGAGATTGAATGCTTGCAAGGGAAAGAGCTAGCCAAAACCAAGTTCTTTCAACTTGGGGAAAATTCTGCGAATATGCAATGATGGGAAGAGTAATGGGGACGTCCAGTTCAGCAAGTCAGGAAACCCCAGATTGGGGAGGAAAACAGCAATGCAGGAATATGCAATCTGCAAACAAGTCCATGTAATCTCAATATGGCACAGGTGCCAGAAGCTGTGTCTGGAGTGCTTGACGATGGGCTTCGTCAAGAACATTTGGCATATGAGAGAACAATAAACAAGGGAAATGTGCAGGGGGCTGCCAAACCATACCACTGATTATCACCATTAAGGGACGATATTGCCAGATTGTCCCTGTTGCAAAGTAATCATGTAGGCAGTAAAATACCATCTTGGAGGTGGAGGTTGCAGGCCTCCTGGAATTGGAAGGGAAAGGAAAGGTGAAATTTTGGCAAGGTGGGGAGTTAAGTGGCCCACATACAAAGTACTTGCCCTGCGAATCTGAGTGCAAAGGAGGCAGAATCCCAATCAAGTAAACTATTGAGGTCACGAGGCGTGAAGGAGATATTAAGTGCCTTGGTCAATTTACCCCAAAGTTCATGATACAGAAGTTCTGCATGCTTGTCATTACCAATTGTTAATTTGGTAGACAAGATAGTTGGTTTATAAAATTGGTTAATTTGGAAAAGGGTCTCAGGTAGAAGATCTGACTCGATCAAGAAAGATTGATCTAAGTCAGGAGAAATCACCTTTTTATTCATAAAAGAAATTACTGGATTTAGCACAATGGGAGCTGAATCCAGTAATGCCTTTGAAATTGAGCTTGATGACAAGAGAACGAGGGATGAAAGAATGGGAGCTCAATGATGAAACTGCCAACCCTGTCCCCTCTTTGGAAATTGGCACCATGGTGGGAAGAGCTGAAGAGGGGAAGACCAAATTTGGTTTGACTTGGATGGCTGGATCTAGCTGGAGCAGAAATGATACCTCTTTGAGCAGTTCAGGACATCGCCTGAAAATGGGAGGCGTCTGCTTCGCTCAGACTAGATAAGATCCATTCATAGAAGGTGTTATTGGATGAAGACATTTTTTTAAGCTGATAATTTGGTCAAGCGGGGGTATGTGTGGGAATTTATATGACCACATTATCCAGCTTGCAAATTATATAAGCTTCAATTAAATAAAGATAATTGGTTCATTTATTCAATTTAGCTTATTGATTAAGCTTTTGACATTGATCAATTAATTCATTGCATTGACAATAATCACCGATTAAATGGTTAATTGTAATGCTCATAGGATCATATCCAATGATAATTACAGTTACAATTTTGTTGGGGAATATTTCCAACAATTTGGAGATGAGTAAATTAACTCAAAATGGGTAATTACTCATGGGAAATTGTCAGGTTTGGTAGCAAACGTGTGGGCTGATGCAAATAGCAATTTAATTATGCTATTCCTCATGTTTATCAGCTGGTGTATTTCCAGCAATTAAACCATTATCCCTTTTCTGTCAGCTAGTTGTGCTGAGATATCCCTTTTTGGCTAAGTGTGCTGAGAACCTCGTGGATATTAATTTTCTGTCAGCTAAGTATTCTGAGAACCTCAAGGTTACCACAAGTAGCCCTTATTACATGTTTTTCCTCATTTTTACCCTATAAATAATCCCTCTCTCAACTAATAAAAACACCTTAGTACTGTGAATACTTTATTGTTTCCAATTGTGGATTGTCTAATTCAGAGTGAAGTTGTGAAGAAATCTTCTGTCTAAGTGTCAACGACAGAGTGAGGCCAAAGTCACTTAAATTCTTTTATATTTGCCAGAGTAGGGTTGAAGCTACCCAATTACCCAAACTTGACTAGGCTAATTGTCTTCATAAAATTAGAAAAATCGTGTTTATTCCCAGAACAAATAGTTAAGCAAACTTGTGCACCAGTAGAAACCCCGCAGTTTTTACATAAGTGTAGATTACTGCTAAACAATCTCACTCAGTAATGGTGAAGTTCCATTCATTACAGCTCAAACTTTGACTACAGAAGGTGACAGGATGCTCTACGTCATCGTCATCCTTCTGAGATAATACTGCCCCTATAGCGGAGAGAGAAGCATCCATTTACACTATGAACTGTTTGTCAAAGTTGGGATATTGCAATATGGGTGCTCTTGCTAATGTGGTGAGCATTACGTTGAAAGCGTTCTGGCATCGTTCTGTCCAATTGAAAGAAGCGTCTTTCTTCAACAACTCAAAAAGTGGGGCCCCGATACAACTGGAATTGGTAATGAACTGGCGGTAGTACCTGACTATCCCTAGAAACACTTGATTATCCCGCTTACTACTTGGGCAGGTGATCTTGCTTGTCGCTTCCACTTTAGCTGGCTGCTGTTTAAGCCCCTTTGAATCCATGACGAACCTGAGGTATTCCAATTGTTCTTTAAAGAAATGACACTTCTGAGGCTTGATTTTGATATTAGCAGCAGCGAGGCGTCAAAACACTTGTTCCAAATGGCCGAGGTGTTCAGTAAACGTCCGCATGAACATGTTAATATCATCAAGACAAACTAAAACGCAGGACAACTTTGAATCACCTAGAATTGTATCCATGGCACACTGGAACATAGCCAGGGCATTGCACAACCCTTGTGGCATGCAAGTTGGCTGGAAAAATCCTTTGAAGTGATGATAGAACATTTTTACCGTTCCACTGATGGCAATTTGATCTGCCAATACCCTGAAATCAGA
The DNA here is from genome assembly GCA_022478985.1 of Massospora cicadina. Classification (NCBI taxonomy): domain Eukaryota; kingdom Fungi; phylum Entomophthoromycota; class Entomophthoromycetes; order Entomophthorales; family Entomophthoraceae; genus Massospora; species Massospora cicadina. The sequence goes on from JAKSZP010018390.1 coordinate 419,992, forward strand.
TCCATGGCCGAGAAATAGTACGCTCTTCCCAATTGGTCTAACGCATAATCAATGCGCAGAAGAGGGTAGGAATCCTTCTTCATTACATTATTGAGTTTATGATGGTCAATAACCACTCGATTTAGCCAACTTTTTTCTTCACAAAGAGTACTGGTGATGCTCATGGACTATTCAAAGGCTCTAGCATCCCCTGCACAAAAAGTTTATCCACCTTGTCAGAAACAACCTCCTCCGCAGCTTTAGAATGTCTAATAGGTCGTGATTGAATGGGAGGGTGGTCCCTGGTATTAATCCAATGTACCACCCCTTGAGCACACCCCAAATCGTGACCATCTTTTGGAAAAATATCTTGATAATTTTCAAATAATGCCATAGCCTGTTCTTGTTGTTCTGCTAATAATCCAGTAAGCGCTTCCCGCAAAACCATGGTCAATACGCCAAGTGGAGATCTTGTCGGCAGTCCAAGATCCTCCCAGGAGCAAAAATCATGAATATGGCGGACTTCTTCTATAGGAAAAAAGTGCAAGTAAGCCACAACTTGGTGCCGCTGAATTGTTATGGTCTCCTTCTGTAATTTTGCTAGCAGCACTTTCACTTCTACGTTCCCAGGTAGCAGAAACCCTGGAGCCACAAGTGGTTTGAGCCAAGAGTGTTGGTGAAGAGCCATTATTTCTCCATAAAGCCCTTTAGGGACATTGATTTCGAGCTCAGTCCTTACTATGCATTGATGTCCAGAGGGTATGCTCCCATCACTCGCTGCTTGAAGCTGAATCCCTTTGTATTCGTAAATCTGGTTGGGAGGACCCTGGTACACCACTTCAGTCATCAATAGCGCATGGGAATTACTCCATCACTATATGCTAGATTGATTTGACTAGAGCAGAACGATTATGTTGGGATTCCACACGAGGTAAAATAAACAGGAATCTGTTGTCCTAAAATACTAAAAATCCTCCGCCATGTTTATCACAACACCAAATTTCCTCATAAAAGCTGCACTGATTAGCATGTCATAGTTGTTGTATGGCAGAACCACCACTGGGGAAGAAGCCCAGACTGACCCAAATTGTAAGGGAAACGCACTATATGCACCTTCAGACACAGTTCTATGCATCCCCATGGTTTCATATACTAGTCGATGGTCCACATCCGGTTTGAGCAGAAGCTTAGCCACCAACTGGGTAAAGAGACTATGTTCACAGGGGCTTCAGTATCAATGATAGCGCGGATTTTTGTATTTTGAATGAAAAATGTCACAATAAGTACATTATGAGTAAGAGGAACCATCAGTGTTTATTGCATGTACGTCCAAGAGCTTAATGTTATTTAAAAAAGAGGAGATGCTCTTGCAAGCCTGAGGATACTCATTGATGATTTTTCCCACCAGAATGGCTGTGTGAACTCCTAACAAAGATGCACCAGCCATCAGAGGATGCTCAGTACTTGCGCCGGTCTGTTCCAAGATCTGCCATGCATATGGCTTCAGCGCTTCCTGGCGAAACACAGAGCTTGAGGGTGAATTTATACTTTTGGAACTGGAAGCAGAGATACCCGATGGAAGCTGTTGGTATAGTAAATCATCTGATTGAGTTCTGAATCCTTCCAAATTAGGAGCTGGGGATTTTATAGGGACAAGTGGATTAGACATAGTGGAGGTAGAGCATCCCATCTCTACTCCACTTGAGCTTTTCTCTGCGGGGTTTCTTCAGTTGGTAATGCATATACTCATGTTTTGCTAGGGCAGTTTGCCACATAATGCCCCCTCCAGCAGCATTGGGAGCAAGTATTCATGAGAGGTTTGCATATATAACATGCAGCTGAAGGACCAGTGCAAAAATTAACAGTATGTTTCCAGGGCCGGGAACGAGCTGGCAGATCATATCTAGGTCAGAAAGGATTTGCAGATTTGTTTGATGAACAAATACGTTCCAGCAGTTGATAGCATAGTCGCTGTAGTTCATACTCTGAAGTCTTTGGTGCGGGGATAACAGAGGGTTGCCGGGCTATATTAGGGGCGTTGTTCATGGAAGAGAGTCAGCGTAAAGTATTTACAATTTTAATAAGTCCTGCCTCTTTGTTCAACAGATGAGACATAGCATTAGATAGTTCCTGATATGGTTTGACAGCCACCATCATTGCAATACCAACATCCTCAGCAGATAAAAGGTTAGCTCTGATTGATACATGTGCTTCCACCAAGAAACATTCAGCAAAATAGGACAGGGTCTCATTTTGATGAAATTATGATCAGAAAGTCAGCTTTCTATTGGGCCATTTTGGTTGCAACCCTGAACAGCCGGCTAACAATTGCTTTAATTTCTTTGTAGGATGCTGAGCTGTTTGGAAGGTAGCAAGTAACTTGCTTAGCGCTGTCTACATCAAGAGAAGAAAGCAACAGTTTTGCTTTCTGTCAATCAGAAACTCCTTCCATGGCAAATTTGAATCACTTGAAGTAACCGTGTAGATTACCATCACAACTAAAAGGAGGTAAGTTCTCGATTCGCACAGCTTCACCTTGCTTCAGACTTCTGCAGCAAGGATCAGGCGAATTGGTTTCTGGAGTGACTAAGGGAACAACCCCCTTGTGAATTATTATACTGCCAGTCAAGCTAAAATCCAGCGTGATGAACTTGAAGGAAGTAGAGTCACGCGGGGTATATTCCATTGCTTGAAGGATATTTGTAGGTGGATCCATAGCTTTCATCCCCCAAATTGCCACTAACTGCACCGTTCCCCCCAGCTCTGGCATACTTTTCAAAATGTTCATTGATCATCTGCTCCGCTTTAGCCAAATGACATCTACACCATCCATCCTGTAATTTCTGTTACAGTGTCACATATTGATTTTGCAGCTCCTGACAGTATTCCCCCTCCTCATGCAACTGCAGCTCCACTGCTTGTAGGCATGAGAGGATGCTTCCTATTGTACTCCGTATATGGCCGTGCTGTCAGCTAGCATAATCCGCTTGTTGGTTAGCATCATCTATCCAAGTCAGGGAAGCGACTTGTTCCCATACCAATCTTTTATTGGTCCGTCAAAGGGTATTAAGTCGTTCTTGTTTGTCAGCATACTCCCGTTTCTCATAGATTGGAAGAGGGAAAACTCGACGCCACTCAGACTGACTATCTGCTTCCGATTGTGTAACCCAGTGGACTAGCTGCAGGTACTCAGGGGACTTTGACCAAGTGTTAAGCTCGTTATCAGTCATTTGCTGGCTACTCCAATTAATACGAAGTTGGTTTACTTCAGATGATATGAAGCTGACTTGATCCACCACTTGCTGTTCCACCAGTGTTATTTTAAGCTGGGCTACCATGTCTTCGAGTGCTTCCACCCATTCAGTTAAATCCATCATAAAACGCTCAGTATTGTGTCCCAACGTCATGACATCCTGAATCCATTCTGTCAATAGGCCATGCTGATCCAACAGCTCATCAACTACCTGAGACAACTCAAGATGAAAATGGGGTACCAATAGGCCTAAATGATGGCAGATGTTCTCCACACAGTGGTCCATTTGCCCAAACGCCCTTTGTACCTCCAAAAAAAGAGCAATAGAGGTGGTTGAGCAAGAGACGAATATCATTTTCTGTGCTCAAGCAAATAGCACCACATCTCCAATTTCTTTATTGTGGTGAGCCAATACTCGCAGTAGTTGTCAAATATACGGTTGCACATATGCTACTAGATACTCCTCAATTCCATGAGTACAGAGGTGGTGAGTCAACCCCGTTGTTGTTGCATTCAGATAAGACATGTACATATCATAGCGATCTTCTTGATCGCGTTGGTTATAAAATATACTCAAGTCATACTCCCCGCCTCATCTTCATATAATCAATATCTGCATAACAACCACTCCATAATATTCCGCAGCTGCTGAGGGGTCACATTCGTGGAGCGCATTAGTTGGTCGGCCATCAGCTCAGGGCAGTTTTCTAGTTGTAGATTGATCACAACTTCATCATTACCCTGTTCAGTCACAGTGAATAATATTGGATCCTTATTATATGCCTCCTGTATTTCTTCTGCATGATGCGCGCAGAATCTGATAGAATGGTGATGTAACAAATGAGGGCTCATCATCGTATTCATAGCAATGAATAACTCCAGCTGACCAATGGCCCCCTGTAGTGAGCACCACTGTTAATTCTTGGCGTAGAGTCTTGATTCCGCCGCGTCAGTTTGCACAGGATATTAGCCACTGGGCAACCAAATCAGACAATATGAAGTTCACCGATTCATCAATAAAACTAATAACATTTCATATGGAGCTATCGCCCCTTATTCTGACCTTTATTATTTTACTAGTATGCAGACCTTTCTGCAACAACCTAATTTTCAAATGAACCTCCTTCAATCCTCTGTGTAACTCTTTATATCTCACTTCCCCAAGCTGGATGCATCTCGGCTTGGTGTCTTCTATTTGTTTTTCCCTTTTATTCAAAACTCTCATTTATCTCAATCTCGACGTAATCCCCCATTCTCGCCAATTGGTTGACATTTCAATCAACCATTATTTGTATAGTTCTTTTTGTTAGTCTCAAGACTCATCCCAATTCCCCCTGTAATCCGTCATATGGTTAGCTTATTGTCCAGTCATATCAACTTCCTGACAGAGAGTATGTCTTGATCCATGACCAACATGGATTTGGAATGAAGAACAAGCTCGCCAACATATGGACATAACTGTTTGAGAAAATTGGGAAGATTGGAATCAATGCCTACACCATTAAGGAACCCACGGGTGGTCAGATTATCAACTAAGTTCACGCAAACTTCCTTTTGCGTATAAGCAATAGGAGACTTATTGTCTAGTCAAGGGGGTAATGTCAAGAAATTGTTATGTTTGGATGATAAGCCATATATTCAGAGGATCATATTTTATCAGTCAAGGTGAGCTTATAGATAAGGGTGGTAGATTATGTCAACTTGAAGCAAATCAATTGAAATGATAATAGTTTGGCAAATAGAGGGAATTCTGACAAGGTTTAATGAAAGGGTGAAACCCCTAATGTTGTAGTGGATAGAGAGTTACCAAGATGATGGGTCAAAATTGACTGAAAATAATAAAGATAAAGAGCCAAAAGAGAGAAGGGAAGGAGGAGGTCTTTTGGAAGAAAAGTGAGAAGGAAAAGGGTTAAAAAAATATTTTATTAGCATAAATTAGTTAAACTGGTATCTTTTGGGGCGATAGCTCCTTATATAATACTTTAAGTCTATTACCAGGGATCAGAAATACTGCTTTTCTTTCTCATAACAATTACTTTAGTTACTAAAATTTGATTTATACAGCAAATTTGGATAATCACACACAGGAAAGATGGGCGACTTTATCAATATTAATAATACAACATAGGCAAGCGTCGCAGCGAGTGGTGTACTTAACGGTGCAACTAAGGGCAAGAAATGCCCTGGAGGGGGACCAGGAACCCAATCCGTAAAGAAATTGCAAACTCAGACACCGTCTGGGTTTATGGTATTTACTGTAAAGCACGCGCAATATATGTACATTAAGTTCAACCAAACTTTGTCAAAGGTGGAGCACGGGATCAGACTCTTCCTTGGAGATGAGTCACCAACCCTGTGGGAGAAAACATGTGAGGCACAGCCCTCACTTTTCCCTCACGCGGTGTATGTAGCCACCAACATGGGCTGCAGCTGGATCGATATTGATTTTGAAACAGCCAATGAAGCTGATGCCACAGCAAAAGTCTGTGTGGAAATTGCCCTCCCCGAGGGTAAAAAAATTGTGTGCACCGTGTGCACCAGATGGAACAAAGCGAAAACTTTGTTCATCTCATTTGACTCGCTCCCCACCAACCTTCCTCATAAGGTAATTGAGGAGGAGCTCCGCAAAGGTCTCGTGGCCTATGGAGAAATTCAGCAACCCATATTACAGCGATTTTGATTGATGCCCAACCTGTGCATGGGCAAAGCTATCGCTGTAACCAACCCCTTCCCAGAAGTGGAAAAGGACTTATCCAGAATTCCCCGCACAGCAGAATTTCACTTTGCAGATGGGGGCCAGTTAGTCGCATTCCAAGTTACACTGGAACGCGCACCGCCCAGTTGCAACCACTGTGGCTCACTGGGCCACAAGGAACATGCATGCCCTGTGAAAGAGGGCTTAATGGAAAATGATTTTTGTGAGGAAGCAATGGACGAATATAATGAAAACTTCGCCAAAACGACTGATGGTCACCACCCATTCCGCTGGGGTGAAGATGGACAATACTCCATTGTGGACCCAGTTACAAGCAAACAACGTAAAGCGGCACAAAAAGCCTGAAAGCAAGCAGCAGCCAGAGTGGGTGGCACACGCAGAGTCCACCATTAACCCCGGACAAATCCAGGAGGATATTTTGGATATTCACTGAACCAACCAAACAGAACAATATGCCCATGTAAAAAATTTTCACAGTAACTTGACTGAGTCACAAAGCGATATCAGTCATGCACATACTGAGAAACAATGAAACCACAATTTGAGCGAAAATGCGGTGCACAATTCATCAAAGTCAAACCTCAAAAATATAAAATCCAATCAACAATCCGCATCAAATCAACATGAGACCTGTGCTGGAAAAGTTGATGCAAATGCAAAAAACCGCAATTCCCTTGAATCATTGGGTCAGATCAAGGGAACCAACAATGGCAGTGAAAGATTTGGAGTACAGATGCAGAGCATGGCTAAAATGAGAAGCGGTTGGGAGGGCCTTCTGCCCTATCCCACACTGCTCCTGAGGTGCCACAGGCACCTCAGTGTCAATAGGGATGCTAAACATCGTGGGAGCCAGGGCTCATACATCCCAAGCCAAAGAACTGGAATTCCTGCAAAACCGCTTGTAGACATCTTAACCATCCAAGAAACCTACTGTCTACAAGGGGAAGAAGGATCCTGGTCAACCAGGGTCACACCATCACAATCAGTATGGACGTCTCACTGTGGGGTGATCATCCAAAACAACAAAAAATTTAAAATTACAAATTTGTCATCACACTTGCACGGTCGAGTCCTGGTAGCAACAATCACATGCCAAGAGGAAATAATTTTGATAGCATGTATCTATGCACCGTGCATTGAAACTGAGAGAAAACAATTTTTTGAAAACATTTCTACTCTCACCCTCCCACCAGATACCATTATGTTAGGCGATTTCAACTTCTGGGATAACCCTGATACAGATCAATGGCCTAATCCCAGGGGATACTCACCTGGAAACATTGAATTCCGAACAATGAAGGCATCTCTTGGCTTACAGGATTCTCCCCCCAGTTCACCACTCTTCCCCACATGATGCAGCCCAACATATGTGAGGGAGTACACATATTGATGAGTTGCATTGACCACATCCTTATCCCGCAATCCACCGCTCAAGAATATCCAAATTTATAACTAAAAAGATAAATTTTTCTGACCACCAATTAGTTACAGTGCAGTTAGCGCCAACCCAATCCCACACACAGGTGTCGCCTTGAAAAAGCTTTACCCGGAAAATATAAAATTGCCTGAGATATTCAACTGAATTGAAAACAAGGCTATGAACCCAGATATCACAGCCCCATTCCCTTCAGATCCCATCAGAACATGGGAAAATTTCAAAAAGGACTTAATCAACAAAACCTGACATATAGCATCATGTAAGTACACCGCGGACATGGCCACAATCAAGCGTACCTTGGCGGAACTAGATCACCTGGAAATAAATACTCTGAGATTTGGCTATAGCCCCAACTGGGGACGCAAATGGGCAGAAATTTCTGACCGACTTACTATCTCATCTTCAAACACCAACACAGAATCAAAGTATTGAACAAAGGTAAGTTCATAAAGGAAGGCAAAACCTGTTTGACATACTTTTTCCGCCAATTTCACCCCCGCGGAAACCAGCCCATGTGCACACAGGTCTGCAAGACCAACGGCACCGTGGCAACTGACCTTGAGGAGGTCAAGGCGAAAGTATACCGCTACTACACCGAATTATATAGTGAAACGCCAACAGATTCACAAAAAATTAAAGAATTTATACAAACTGCCAAGATACAAAGTACACCACTGAATTACAATATACTATCCCTTATTATATGGGAGGAGCTTTGGGAGACAACTTGTGGTGCACCACGTAGGAAGTGCCCAGGGCCTGATGGGATACCCTACGAATTTTACAACAAATATTATCAACAAATCTCCCCCCTCCTATTGGCATCCATGAACCAGAGCTTGTTGAAAACACGCCTATTACCAGGAGGCCATAAATAATACGTAATAACCTTGTATAGAAAGGGTGACAAGTTGGACCTGGCCAACTGGCGCCCAAATTCACTCTCCAACACTGACACAAAAATTCTAACAAAAAATTTTAACAGCTAGATTAGGCGCAATTGCATCTGACGTCCTATCACCCAACAAGTTTGGGTTTATACCAGGGCATTCAATCTGACACAACATTTAACCTGTTACAAACATTTTCTAATCCAAAGCAACTGGTGCCCTGGTCTTCTTGGATCAGGAAAAAGCGTATGACCGTGTTAGCTGGCCATACCTAAAAGAATGTCTACATGCCTTCAAACTCCCACCAAGATCATAAAATGGGCGATGCTCATAACAGAAACTGCAACAATGGCTGTATGCGGCCCTGGATTCCTAACAAACAAGATTAAACCACACAGAGGGCTCAAAAAAGGGGATCCCCTCAACCCACTGCTATACAATTTCAGCTTTGACCCACTCCTCTGAGTAATTGACTCACGTCTCATGGGGATAACAGCACAAGGACAACCAACAGTCAAGATACTGGCCTTTGCAGATGACTGCGTAGCAGGTATAGCAAACAATGAAGATGCCCGACAGCTGGAACGCACTCTAGAGGAATACTCCGAGGTGAGCAATGCATCGCTCAACAAAAGAAAGACAGAAATCATCCTCTTAGGCAAATACACAAACAATTGGGCCACAACATCAGAACCCCATACCAACACACGAAGAAAAAACCCAATCATTTTACCCTTTGCAACACCTCCCACCACCACTCCTGTCCAATACCTTGGAATCTGGCTAGAATCAGGGGGATATGCTAATGAGACAATGAAAAGAAACTTGCTACAACGGATATCCACCCGCGTCGCCTCCCTCAAGGGAAGAACCCCAGGATTAACAGGACGAGTTACAGTTGCTAACTCGCTCATCCTCCCAATACTGTGGTACCAGGCCCACGCGATCGCCTTCTCACCTACCCTTATAACCTCAATCCGCGCGCTCATCCAAGGTTGGCTGTGGCCTGGCTCTCACCCTCCTATATGGATGGAAACATTATTTGGCCCACGCTCAAGCAGAGGCATGGGATTAATAGATTTTGAGAGCCACGCCAATCACATCCTAGGTACATGGATAAAGGAAGTCCTTGCTCCAGACCTCCCGCAACAACACTGGTCCAGGACAGCAAGGACTAACTTTGCACAGGCGCTCAAATTAACCAACCCACATAGCCCACCCAGACTACTCTCATACTTGCCAAGCACACTACTGCAATGGGACCGCATGGAACCTCCCCTCATTTCAAAATATCCTCCAAACTATCTGCCGTATGGGATGGACCGTATAGAACGCGGGTACTATACAGGGAAGGGGACGACCCAGCCCCCAATTCAAATTAAGAAACCCAGAAAACCACCCCCAGAAAGATATGCTCGAAACAACCCCAAACATAGCTAGGATATAATACCTAGATATGTTGGATATTACCTATGCTTTAACCACACAGAAGGCAATGTGGAAAATGACTCACCACCCACTCCTACAGCCAAGGATAAGAGCAAACGCTTGGTGCTGCCTGAGAACGACCTATAGGATGGCGGACCGTTCCAACTCCCTCCACAAAACATGTGAAGTATGTGAATGGGAGGGATCCCTACATCACCGCCTAGAAACATGCCCCCAACCAAAGCTATATGGCAGGAAGTCGCACGCCTGCTCAAGACCCAAAACAAACAGGAATTCTCTATATTAAAGGAACATCTTTGTGCTCCAGATCAAAGAACTAATCCCATCTACCCTCCGTTCCCTAATAATACCCATTGCAATGTGGACAATCCACACAATTGCATTAGATGCGCTCAAGGGCAAGGTCCCAACCATTCATAAGGTTATTAACAGATTCCATGTCCACTTACTGGAGCACTTCCAAGCCTGGCTCTATGGATATATGAGATAAGGCAAAAAGCGCTCATAGAATCATGGTTCCCACTCTGGTTCCTCCACACAGACCCTTTCCTTCACACCTGTTCCATAGCAGGGGAAACCCCCTCAGATTAGCGCACCAACCCCCATACCTGGCAGTCCCGCTGGCAATGGGGGTAACTTGAGTACCCTGGGGTGCCCAATTTTATATTTGTCAGTTATTCCCTTAGTTTTACGTATATTTGGTAATGTCCATTCCCTGGTCAGCTTACCTTGGTTAAATAAAAACCAGGTATCAGCAATCTTCATATCATCCATCCGTTGCTAAGGGGTGTTAAACCTGTGCAAACAGCTTAGCATATTTAATCAACATCGCCAAAAGTTAACATGGGACATGTCAATTAAAGATCCCCAACCCATTGAATCTTGATTGAGTGCAATGTGAAGCTTAAAAATAAAAAACCTTAAGGATTTAATTTACAAAACATTATTAAAGAATGATAGATTGGAGATTTGAGCTTCAGCTTCTACATTATTTATAAGCCTTTTGAAATAAATCACAAATTAAATAATATATATGAACTTTTTCACTTATTATTTTAAATTTATTGCGGGGAAGGCCGACCATGGGACGGACACTTCCAAATATGACTCAGGAAAGACAAACTCAGTACCAGGGGAGGCACCCCAGAGAAGCGATGCTATCTCTTGTTGCCAGCGGGAACGCCACTTATGGGGAGGGGGAGGGGACGTGTGAAGGGGCCGTAGCCACTTTTGAGCACGTGTGGAGGAAGGGGTCTGATTTGATGAACCAGACTGGGAACCAGGAGGAGACCAGCTGTCGGTGACACGGTGGGAGGTATTTAAACATCCATGCTTGGAAGTGGTCCACCAAATGAGACCAGAATCTGTGGACAGTTTCTGGGAGGGTGGGGGTGGAGCCTGCGATGGCATCTAAGACGATCGTGTGGATGGTCCACATGGCGATTGCAACCACCAGAGCACGGAGGGAGGGTGGAAGGGAGGAGGCTATTGATAGAGCAAACATATCTCTTGACAGACTGAAGGGATGCGTTTGATCCTGGCCCAGCAGATGTTGAACTTCGCGCCATATCACTTTAGAGGTGGGGTACTTCTCCAGGCGGTGGAACAGCGTTCCATACTGGCCACACATGACACAGGATGAGTGTAAAGTGTTAGAGCGCTCAGCTGTACGATACACCCGCCTTAGGCAGCGCCACGCATTGGAGCGGACTTGAGGCTGCAACAGAGGATGGTGTGCGTATTTCCAGATAGTCTTTTGGGTCTCAGTGGAATAAGGGATGTCCATCATGTCCAGGTAGTCCACCCTGGATAGGACATGGGGTCGAATGGGGATCATGCCATCATGGATGGGTAGCCCCTGTACCTCTTGTGTGAACTGAGGAGAGGGGCGGCCTCTTCAGGTTGTATGTCCGCTAATACAAATTCTCCACTCTGCGCTTCACATGGAGTTTAGGATTCGTTTGTAGTGGGTTTTAGTCCCGTGAGGACCTGTGGCCGATGTGTGTGATGCGAGGTATTTCATCAGGGAGTGGGGGTTTGATGGATTGTTGAGGCCCAAGGCTCGGGAGAAGTTGGAGCAGGCTGCGCAGGACCAGTGTTGGGATGGGAGTGTAGGAGCGGTGATGGCTGCGATCCAGGTGCCCAGAATCTTGGCAGCATGGGCTTTGAAGTCAAACAGGCCCATGCCACCTTGATGATGAGGGCCAAACATGACCTCTAGCCATACTGGTGGAGGGCGGCCTGACCAAAGCCATCCTTGCAGCAAGGCATACAGGGATTTAAACAAGCTTGGGGAGAAGGGGATGGCGGGGGATCCGAACCAGACTTTGGATAGGAGCATAGAGTTGGCTAGAACAACCCTGCCAGTGAGGGTAGTAGGATGGGCTCTGAGAGAGGCGATTCGCTTCGTCACGTTGTCCAGTATATGGCACTCCATTACTGCTGATGCGTATCCGCCTGCCTCCATCCACACGCCCAGATGGCGCACCAGTCCTATGGTAGGACGTGGCACGAAGGGGAGCACCAGTGGAGTGGTGTGTGTTGAGTTAGTAAGGCGTGGGCGTGGGCGAGCAGATGGGCCAGGTTGGGAACTAATTGCTGGGGCCCAGCAGTTCTGAAACTGACCAAGGAGGATGATTTCAGTTTTGGAGGCGTTCAGTGTCGCGTTGTTTACCCGGGAATATTCCTGGATGAGGGCTTCAACCGCGCGTGTATCTTTATTATTAGACACACCCACCACGCAGTCATCTGCAAATGCCATCATCTTGACTGGGGTTTGGCCTGGCACATGGACCCCAGTGAGTTGGGCATTTACATTTCGCAGTAGTGGGTCAAGGCTGAAGTTGTATAAGAGTGGGCTGAGGGGGTCCCCTTGTCGCAAGCCCCTTTGAGGGTGGACTACTTCCATTAGGAAGCTTGGGCCACACACTGCCATTGTTGCAGATTCCGTGAGCAGCATCACCCAGTTGATGAAGCGGGGGGAAGGCAGAATTGATGGAGGCAGGCCCTTAAGTATTCCCAGTTTACTCTATCATAGGCCTTTTGTTGGTCCAAGAATACCAGTGCTCCTGAGGCTGTGGACTGAAATGCATTAGCCACAGAGTGCACGTTATACCAAATCAACCTTCTGGGGATGAAACAGAATTGTTCTAAGGAGATGGTGGCAGATGCTACAGTCCCTAAATGGTTAGCCATGATTTTTGTTAAAATTTTTTTGTCTGTGTTTGTTAGAGAAATGGGGCGCCAGTTGGCTAAGTTAAGCTTATCCCCTTTCTTGTAGAGTGTGACAGTAAAGGCCTCATGTCCTCCTGGTAGGAGGCGCGTTTCCAACAGGCTTTGGTTAAGTGAGGCGAGCAGCAATGGGGATATATATTTGAAATATTTTTTGTAGAACTCATATGGAATGCCATCTGGGCCTGGGCATTTTCAGTTTGGCGCACCACAAATGGCTATCCATAATTCATTCGGAGTAATTAAATTCATTATTTCCGGGTATCAGAAAATGGTGCAGATATGAGCTCAGTCAAGAAATTCTGCTACTTCAGCTGGCTGAATTGGTTTGGCTCAGTATGACTTGGAGTAATATTTTTGCATTTCAATTGCCACTTCGGCTGGTGTTTCTACAATGGAATAATCCGATCTTTGCACCTGTGTGCAGGCCACGCTCTGGCATGGTGCGAAAATTCCCTTAAAGAAATATGTGGTGCACTTGTTGCCTTTAGTGATGCATGTGGCCCTGTATTAGACACAAACCCAATGTTTGTGTTGCCTTTCTAGTGCGTTGAGATGGGCGGCTGCCTCCACCCACTTCTGGCCTCATGCAGGGCTGTATCCTGTAGCTGGAATGTTGGACTCCAAGTGGGCCAATTCCCTAGAGCGTGCGAGATAACCGCCGATGTGGCTCGTGAGCATCTGGAGGAGAGATGGTGATAGTGGCGGATGGTGTCCTCTTTGAAAGTTGCCCATGTGGAAATGGGGTTCATGCAAAATGGTGCAACAAACAATTTTGCCAAAGTTGCCTCTTCCACCTACATGGAAAATCCTGGCGATGCAAGCTCGGGGGGGGCGGATTTTTCACCAATGTGGGGCCTTAGCAACTGTGACCAGTAGGTGGTAGGTTATAGAGACCAGTTGGTGGTCGGAGAATTCCATTTTCGTTGTTTTGAAGTGGGAGATGTGGGGTTTCCACCGGCATTAGAATAAGGTTGAAGCAGGTCATGGACCTTAATTGGCCATTGTGGACGTGGGGATGCGTCATGTTTTTGAGCAGTAGTGCATGTCACGGCAGTGCATCCATTTACCCAAGGGTGGCTTTTAGAACGCGTAGTTCTACGTGACCCTGTGGGGCGTGGGGTGAGGGATGCCACCGGTCCGTTGGTGAGGTTAGCCAACAGTTCATGTCGCTTACTAGGAAAGAATCAGGGGGTAGCGGGAGGGATTTCACCAATGAAAAATTCCTGACACTCGTGTGCACCATTTGGGGCATAGGTGTTGACAATTGCGTGTGCTACATTGGCCCACGAGAAGGTGATGATGAGCACTCAGCCATTTAGGAATGTTTCTTGATGTGAATTAAAAAATTTATTTTTCCAAATTAGCACCCCACAGTGCTTCAACAAAAAGGATAGGGATGGGAGGAGCATTGTTTTCCAAGCTTCCTCGGAACCTCATGGACAGTGGGACTCCTGGATGGCCAGGATATCCACGGGTAAATTGTGTTGTAAAAAACTCAGTTTCCTAGCCCAGGATGGGGAGGCCTTAAGTCCAGCGATATTTAACATCCCTAGAGTGAAAGTTTCCCCCATCACACCTTAGGTGCGAGGGGGTGGGCCCCCGGGCCCACCAGCCTCTTCTAGGTCCCCACGGGCTTTCACAGCAGCGCAGGTGTTAGCAGCAACGCTATCAGAGCTCTTGTTGATTTTTGCGGAAAGAGTCGCGTTGGCTTTGGCCTTCACTTTTTGTTTTCCCGACATTGGACGAATTTTTTGCAGTGCAGATGAGTTTGGTGCACCATCGAGAAGGTCAAAAAAAATTTTCAGTTGGGATAGGTCCCAAGTCAGTTTTGACCGGAGCTTGGGTGCAATGATTGGGTGAGATCAAATCTCCCATCAGATCCTTGGATTGAGTGGACCGCTTGGCATAGGCTTCCCAATCTGATTGGATGATGGATTCCCAAGTTGCTTCCACCATTAAGGTTTCCATGTCCTCCTGGCGTTGTGAGTGTGGGATAGCAGTGGTGGCCTTGGCCGCTTCCTTGGCTGCGGCCCTATGGGCCTACTTGGCCTTCTTCCGCTTCTGCAGGGAGATAGGCTTTACCAATAGGTAGCAGCCTTGTGCTCCTCACGGTAAAGCCTCCTTGGTGCTTGTGGTTGGTTCATAGTGCGCCTCTCCGCTGGCCATGGCCGCCGAGGGGTGCTCTTGGAATGTGACGCCCTCCTTGATGGGGCATGCATGCGCCTTATGGCCAAACATGTCACAGTGGGTGCAAATGAGGGGCGCGCTGTCCACAGTCACCTGGAACAAGTGGGTGGTATTCCCTGCAATATCAATAAAAGTGGAGTGCAGGATCTGGGTTAGGTCCTTTGAGATCTCCTCAGTTGGGGTCAGAACTGCGATGGCTTTGCTGGTGCACAGGTGTGGCATCAGCATGAAGCGTTGCATTTTGAAAGATTGTATTTCACTGTATATGGTGAGACCATCTTTCAGGTGTTGTTCCAAAATGTCACGTTTTACCGTAGTAGGCAAAAAGTCAAACGTGAGGAAAATTTGGTTTGAATTTGTCCATCTGGTGCATTTGGTTTTGATGACCCATTGCCCTTCGGGGAGGTCAACCACTATGCACACCGCTGCAGCCTTGTCTGCTGCTTTTTTGCTTTCAAAACCTAGGTCCAGCCAACCGCGCGACATGGAGTGAGGTGCAATGTACACTGCAGTCAGGAAAACTTTATGTACATCTTCACAAAATTTTTCCCATAAGGCCATTTTTTGGATGTCCAGATACACATGGACTCCGAATTCCACCGACAAAAGTGGCTGGGAGTGTGGCGTGTTGATGTACTGGTTGCATCATGCTTGCCACACAAGTATCTCCAGGGAAATTGTGACTGCCGGTTTTTTAAGATTTTTGTCTATTCCGCCAGATTCTCTGGGGCATTTTTGAACGTTGGAGGCCGCGGGCCTTCCACCTGCTCCTCTTACCTTGCTTGCCCAACTGCTCCCTGACATTGGCGCAGACTAATCTCCTCTGTAAGATTATTAAACTAGATTCAGTCTTGAATTGACTAGGTTGCAATAGTGATTGCAACGAGAAAGAAAAGCTTTCCTTTTTCACTTATTATTAATCTTTATAGTACAATTGAGTTAAGAAAGTTTAGCCAGTGTAAAATTTTAGAGCTGTGGATACTCGCTTTAGCTCTCAAGTCTACTGCACAGGCTCTTATATGTACGTTGTAATAGATTGTTGATATTAGTTGATTGTGTTGGAAAACTGTATGAAAACTATCACACTAGTTGAAGTTTTCACAACCAACTTGAGCATTATGTCTAGTGGTAAACGGTGGCAAAGTTCTTCCTTCTAATCCTTGAAGGTATTTCTGTTTAGCAAGGGAACTTCTCCCACTGACTATTCCTCTTGATGGAACTTAAACTGTTGGTAGGCTAGGTTCTCTCTCCCTCTATTAACTCAGGAGTCCCCAAAGATCTTAGTAACAATAAAATTGACAAAGGATATCTGATCCCTCAACTCTAATCCTAAGAGTGTATATGCACTAAATGTATGACAGTCTAAATTATTTTGAACTTTTAAGTCTTTTATTGATCTGATCCTGATCTTAATATGCTTTATTAGTTAAATTCAAAGGAATTTATTGGGGAATCTGGCGCTCATTTCTTTTGTTGGTGCTATATTTGGAAACAGCAGCCGTCACTGATGGATTAGCCTTCTGAAGTTTCACCCAACGATGAACTTTCTCATCAATCTTTTAAGATACCGCCACTGAATAAGAATGTAACCTTTTCCAGGTTGAATTGAATAACGTGATCAAACGCCTTCATTCAACCCCAGCATATTGCCATTAATAGGCTAGAAACCTGCTTAGGTAATGGTACCTTTTGCCTATTAACAGCAGGTCGCGTTACCTAAAAGGTTAACGTTCAAGTTTCTACCAGAAGCGTTACCAGTGTCCAGCAACTAATAAAGAATCCCTTAGTTGATCAGTGACAAAATCTGATCAACTGCTGAAATAACCAGATTATTGATAATAAAAACGATAATCAAATCACTTGTTAATTGTTAGGGATCATCCCTGACAAAATGTTAGCAATTGGCAGAATCAAATCATAGTTGATTAATTAATATTCCATTGGAATATATACCAACAACAGTTATCATCTCTTATGATAATTCACATCCACTAAGATTAATGTTTCCATAAATAAGCAGATGGTGTTATAATTGATTAAGCTGGATTATGTTGTCATACTAAAATCCCAGCACATCCCCCGCTGGACCAGATATCTAGCAGTGATAGAGTCTGGAGGCTTACTCCACATCATTCTCATCCTGATTTTCCAGAATGGTTTAAATCTGATTTCTCATAGTTTATCTCCTTTTTCCTTTCTTGATAAATCTCTGCATAGTCCTTTTCCTTAGCGCATTTCCTCTTCATCTCCTTCTCACCGCCGCCTCTATAGAACGCGGTTCTATGGCCTCATGCTGTACCAGGACTATTTTGGTCATTTTCGCTGATAATATGTCTGGAAAGGCTGGTTTTTACCAGGTTGGGATTCTATAACTTCACGTCATTTAAATGATATTCTCAGTTGTTTTCACCAATTACTTAACTTCTGGACTCCCCCAGGCTGGGATCTCCATTTTTAATAGAGCGGATCTTCTTTAATTCAATAATAATTCATCCCTCTTCTCACCACTTGACAGTGGTAGGTGGAAACACCACCAGATGCTTTTGATTGTAACAATAAAATTTAATATTTTAATATAATATCTTTTCCATTTATATATTTTTTATATATTTTTATATTATCTTTTCTTCTTTTTTTGCAATAGGACTTAACCCAATATAAATAGGTCCAGTGGTCCATTTTTTATTTCCAACTATTAAGGTTTAGAGGTCTTTCTTTGAACTTAACCAGAAATTATGGTTCAGCGGTACCCTATTGAGACTTAATCAATACATGGAAAGTAACCTATTGCTAATAGGTTTAGCGGTCACACAGAAACATTATAATTATCTTTCCCCTAAGATCCAATACTTAAGTATCTGGTATGGACCCTAATCACTATATGATCATCAGTGATGTTTTTCAGCTTATAGGCATCTGTCACCATCATGGCAATAACCTCAAATTGACCTAAACATAGGGCGTTCAATTTGTTTCTTCTTCCAAATCCTTAAGTATTGCAATAGGCTACTCTATCTCCCACATGGTATGATTATAGTGTTAGTCAATTTTTTATCATCCATCTTTTTTGCTCTAATTTTTCTCTTCAACGTCATATTGAATGCCTGAGATTGCAATTTAATCATAATGTTAATCAGTATGGTTAGGTATTTCTCTGAACTCATCCCTGAAGCTGATTTCGCTGCTGAATATAAATGGCGGCGATGAAGCTAATCATCAATATAATATCAGAAATCATACGGT